>OX579639.1:10369692-10710381 GCA_951230915.1 Antitrichia curtipendula | reverse complement strand
GATGTCAGTGCACCTTCCACTAGTAGAAAAAACAGTGTCCACGTCAACAAAACATCAACAAATTTTTGTTGAAGTGGATACTGCATTAACCGTTTTAACATTTTTTGTTGATTCAGTACACATTAACGAAATCAATGCCTAATTCTAGTTTATTTCAAATACTGCAACTCTAAAGTAACAAAAAAATCAACACTTTTTTTTTTCATTTTGACTTACAAGAATATCAAGTAAATTTTTTCAATTGAAAAATGTTTAAATCACCACGGTTAGTATTCTATGTATTGTACATTTTTTTTTTTTATAAAACTAAATCATTCACAATTCGGTATTTTTTTAAATCAGCATGACTTTAGAGGTCATTACTCATAGAAAAACAACTTTTTTAAGAAACATTCAATTCAGAAAAGTTTCTAAATCAAATTAACTTTCATTTCCAAAAATTCGTCTGCAATTTTAAGTCTTCTATTGAAAGTTATGAATAAATGTCAGAGAGGGTGTTTAAAAATGTCAAACATAAAAATTCATTCAACCCCTCTCTGACATTTATTCATATCTTTTGATATAAGACTTAAAATTGCAAACGGATTTTTGGAGATGAAATTTGGTTTGATTTAGAAACTTTTTTTAGTTGAAATTTTTTTGAAAAAAGTTGTTTTTCTATGAGTAAATGTCCTCTTAAGTCTGCTGACTTTAAAACCAAATGGAAAAAACAAGCCGAAACTACATAAATTAAAATGTACACCTACACTTACATGCACATGAGTGCATGGTGCAATGGTTAAGACCTTAGCACCCCAAGCAAGGGGTGCAAGGTTTCAAACCTCAGTGGCACCCATTGCCCACGTGTCAAATTTTGATATGGTTAGATTTTTTTAATTTTGTTTTTTTCAAAAAAAAATTGATCAAATTACCAAAAAATCAACACTTTTTTCTTACAAACTACTCAAATCAACTTGTCCAAATCAACAAAAAAAATCAACACTTTTGTGTTGAATTTTTGTCAATTTTGTCACTAAATTTTCTATATTCGAAAACTTATTGAATTCTAGCGTCAAAACATTCACTCTCCTATGTCTAATAACAAAACACCCACTAATTCCACCTATCAGACAACTTTGTGGAATTCCAATTATGACTTCAAGTGAAATATTGTACCTTGCACTCCTTGTTACCATAATCAAAAAAATCCACCATTTATAAATTAAGCAAGACATTTTCCATGACCTTTTAAAAAAAAAAGTGTTAATTAATAAAGAAAGCACATACTTCAACAACATAGTCAGCAAAATACCCTCAAGTACTAACTTCACTTTGTAGCTTTTGTACACTTGTAATTGCACATGTAACAAAGCAATGTAACACCATCCGTGAAGCTTTGGACTCCAATTTTTCAACTTCCATCTAACTATGGAGCCATCTGAGAGGACATTTTGTCTCTACTCACTGTGCATGACATAGGCTCTATTTCCAGACTCACTAACAACTGATAGTGAGGTTTGTAGTCAATCACGTCACAAGCACAACAATTGGTAGCACAAAATACAAAGAAAATCAATGCACTAAAGGAATAATTGGCAAGAATGTCACAACACAGTAAATCTAGCTTTCTGATTGTCAATCAACGTCAAGCAATCATGAAGTCACAACCACTCATGTGAACTGGAAACTCCACCAATTGCTCAAAGGAGTGCCCTTAGGAACAAGGTTGAAAGAACCCTCTAATAGGCTCAATTCTCATCTAATGACAACTTTTGTAATCCTAAACTTCATACTACTTTACAACTAAAACAATGTTTAGTATGATTTGGTGCTAATAATAATGATTGCTGGGTAATCATATTTTTCTAGTATGTACTATCCTTGTGATTGATCACATCTCATGACATTTTGATTTTGGTTCTATTCTTCATAGTTTCCATAGTTGTCTCTTGGCTATTAAAATCTTAAATGACTCAACCCACTCGAATATTGTTTCGTAGGATCCAACTTCCCATTTTCAAAACACAACACAACCATAAAAATTTTACCACTAAATAATGCTTGAACTCCCAATTTCTTCCATTTCTATAATCCAACATCTTAGAACTAATTTGAATCCTCATAAAATCTCAAATTAGTCCATTTTGACCCTCTAATCATAAAATTTTGGAAAGAACCCATTTGACAAATGATTTGATTTCCAACCTTAATTCATTTTCCTAATACTCCTAATACTTTTTTGCTTTATATTTTTTTACTACAATTTTCAAGAGCTCCTCTAAAATACTCACACAAACAAACAAACAAACAAACAAACAAACAAACAAACAAAAAATTGATAGCAAAGGCTTCAAACTCTAATTTCATATATCAAACCCAATTAATGATTTGAAGTTCATTCATACTTTCATCCTACTTAATTTATTGTTAAAACTCTAATTTTTTGTAAATTATGCTAAGTTAGTGTAAAATATATTAATTTATTATAAACATGTTAAATTAGTACATAATGCACTTATTTAGTGTGATCTGCGCTAAATTATTGTAAAAATCCCTAAATTATTGTAAAATCTCTATTTTAGTGTTAATATCCTATTTTAGTGTGTCTATTTAGTGGTCTAATATTTGCTCTAACTTTAATAAGTATTTTTTAATTTAATTTAATTTTAATTTTTCATATTTGCTAATCTTATTTTTTTCTTCTTTTGCATTTTTTTTTTTATAAATTTTTTCATTTCTAATTTATTTCTAATGCCATGTCCTATTTGTAGTATTTTATTTTCAATTTATTTTTGTGTTTTTTGTATTTGATAATTTTTTTATTTCCTATGAAATTTTTTCATGCTTTCTAATTTTTGTTTATTTTCAAATTTTAGCTACTTATTTATTTATAATGACATTTATTTCTTATAGTATTTTGTTTTTAATTTCTCACCATTTCCTCTTTGCCCAATATGAATACTTTATCAAATCTTACTTAAAGTCTTTTTCAATTAAAGTTTAACCCCCCTATCTCCCCCCCTAAATGTTTTTCTAATTTTTTATTAACTATGTTTCGTAATTTTTGCACTAATATTCCAAAAATTTTACAACCATCTCAAGTGAAACTCTTAATTTATAATTATGACTTAACCCTCTTTTTTAATACTTTCTAATATATAATTTAACCCACTTTGATCCCAATTTTGATTAAATTTTTCACATTCAAAGTACAAATTAATATGATGATTCACATGCAATCAAAGAAAATTAACAAAAAATGGATAGCCCCAGTGATCACTAAGGTATTAATTATCCATTGATGGTTGAATGCATTGATTGACGCAGAGAAACTCAAACCAATCAAAATGTTGAAGTAGTGGAACACCTCATCACAAACTGTACAATGGAGGATGCACAAAAATGATCCATGTACTGTATATGCAATTCATTTTAAAAGACAATACTATAATAAAAGTTAATAAAAAAAAAACTGCATTGGAAATAAGTTGAAGTTCTTTTTCCACCATTCTACAAAAGTTCCAAAATGACTACAAATATTTTGTTTTGTTTTGTGATTGCAATTTTGATAATTTTGGGGTGTATAATATGTCACTGGGAAGGTATTAAAAATATTTTTCTAACGGTATACTACACACCCTATAATTTTCAAAATTGCGATTATAATACAAAAAAAAATCCAGTTTGACCTTTTCAAGTTTGTACAAGATGGTAGTCAAAAAAATTGCAACTCATTTTTGCTATGTTTTTTACCAAGTTTTGTTATAGTAATGCATATGCAATTGCTGACAGAGGAGAATTTGTAGATTCAACAAAAGAAGTTGCCAACTCCAAGGACAAACTTAAATTGCAGCAAAGAAAGGAAGTAATGAATACAACGTGCAATGTGTGACTACTAGATGGCAATATGATTTCTATGACAATTTCATGGATGTTTAATGCTTGTCGTTGATGTTTGGAGAAATGTAGTTGCAAACATCCGATGCGATGTAAAGTAATCCTTTGAGATGATAGGTAGTTCAATAGGATATCATTCTTGACGTCCTAAAGAACACAATGCAAGAGCACCGGGAACAATGATTCTATTTTCACAATTTCGTTGCAAACATTACAAGTCATGTATGCATGTTGTATTGTACAAGTGAGTATTTCCTATTAATGCTATTTTCACCTTTTTTACACGTGTTCTATAATGTTTGTATTGCACAGGAAGCAAATGGTTTGCTATTAGTACTATTTTGGGGCAAGTGGGTCATGCTTTGTATTGTACAAAGGGGCAATTTTTGCTTGCTAATTCTATAGAAAAGTTTAAAATGTTGGTGTAGGAGACATTGAAGTATTGGTAGACTTCCCATCTAGCCTACAAAAAGCACGCAAACATCGTACATAGTACAAATCACAAGAGCAACAAAGCCTTTAAAGTCCAGTATGTCTAAAAGTATGTCTAAAGCAGTTGCCCTTTTGAACCTCTTCCAATTGCCGTTGTCGAGTAGAGAAGCCTTGCCTTGGGAAAACGTGGGGCTCCTAGCTGCAACTAGACGTGGCTCAGAAAATGAAGAATCTTGTAATCATACAACTTGTAAATATAATGATAAAGCTTCATACAATGCCATATAAGCCAAAAAAATATCACATGTCCATAAAACCTCCATAAGATGCCATATAGTTCCAAAATATCTCACATGTTTGTAGAAAAATAGAAAAAGTTGTATATAAACCGCGTAGACTGCCATTGGAGAAGTAGCTGATACAAAAATGAGTGCCACAACCACTTCACAACTCCAAAATAATTTTGTAATATTTATTTGGAAAGTTGACACAAATATATACAAACCCTCCAAATTTCACTCGAAGCTAAGATATTGTCCAACTTTTATAGCCGGTCAAAGTTCACTCTCTCCAACTCAAAGATAGTTCATCACTACTTGTCTCCTAAGCCCATAACTTTTATATGCCAATTCCAAACTGGTTATGTGATACATTTATAGAAAGCTAGCACAATAAGCTTCACACCCACAAAAATTGCACTCAAGAATAAGATATTGTCCGACTTTTATAGTCAATCAAAGTTCACTCTCCCCAACTCAAAGGCAACTCATCACTACTTTGCCTCTAAGCTTATAATTTTTTCATCCTAACTCCAAACTAAGTAAATAATAGCTCTTTAAAAATCCAACAATTCAAAACATAAACACTTCAAATATATAAAAAAAAAACTTCCTCACCCAAAAGTTATGAGCCCTTGAAGTTTATGCCCCTACTCTCCATGACAATCACCCCTTTCTCACCCCCTCATGCATAACTTGACATAAAAGCTCCAAATTGAGTGAGTGATAGATTTTTGGAACCACAAAAACAAGATAAATAACCTCATAAAATTTCATTGCAAAACTCCTCATATACAACCTACTATGGCTCTCCTAAGACACGGTTCTTCCAAACTAACTATGAGGAGGAAGAAGAAGACCCTCCACCTTATCTTCCACCTCATCCCCCATCCCATCTACCTAAGCAAGTGGATTTTGTCCTCAAAAATGCCACATGAACCACAATTCATCCATTGTCCATCTCTTTTTTCCCATAATTCTGTCCTTATCTCCTATGTGGCCTTCAAATCTTTTTAAAATTTAAAAGAAAAATAAAACAAACTTCATCTGTCCATTGAACAACTTCAAATATACAAATAAAGTTTAAAATGCCTTTAAGTATAGAAATAAAAGAACTAATATCAAATAGTTGTCTAATAGAGGTAAAAAAGGTAGAGTCCACTCCATCTAGATCTTTAGACCCACAAAAAAACCCTCTAATTTGACAACAAATATATTTTTTTACATAGTGAATGAATGTACAATGCGACACCGCAAAGGTTGGAAATCTATAAAATATATTGTCACATTTCATGATCACATGGTGTAGTGCACATTTTAAGGGATAATTCTATAGACATTATTTTAATGCAAATGAGATTCTTCTTCTTTCAAAAGGTTAGTATATTGTATGTCACAACAAAATTCTAGAAAATGGGATTCTAAGGAAAGTGGTTATCATTATAGACTTGAATTTCAAAAGATTTATTTTAATAAAAGAAAATTTATGATCATTCAACAAAAATGTGGTGAAAGAATGCATCTACAATGTATTTAATTCACAATGATATCTATGAAGTGATATGAGGAAGAAACATAGCCACACTACTTGTTGGTATCAATAGAATTTAATTTAAAACAAAGAAGCTATAGATGTTTGTGGTTTCATGAAAACAAAATTTGCTTCATTAAAAATAGAAAATTTCAAAACATTATGTTATAAAAATTACAAAAAATAACTACAAATGGAATTTGATGGATATTAGATATATTGTAGGTAAAGGAGAGGGGCAACACATTTTTGCCTAATTATTTTTTCTTTTCAAAAATAATATTTGATATATGCTAAAAATATAATCTTCTTCATAATATTTATTTTTTGAAAACATTTATTTTAAAAAATTTGGCATTTTTACTTAGAATTATTTTTCGCCAAGCATGCCCATCAACTATATTAGTTGTAGCAATAATGCAAGTTGTTTTTCCATGCAATTCTAATATAATTAGAAAATGATCTTGAAATTTAAATTAAAAATAGAGATTAAAAAAGATTATATATGGGCCTTGGATGGGGGTGGATGTTCACTAGTGCAACTCTTTAAATAATATGATGACATTTATGCTTGGCAATTTAAATTTTTTTAAACTTTATAAGTTAAAAAGTGCTTCAAAAATCACATGATAAATTATTTATCAAATAATTTAAATATATTTTAGAATATTTTTATTTCAAAAATGTTTCTTAGCTTCCTTGAATGTACATAGTTACCAAAAATAAAATAAAGAGTGCCTATCCTAAGATATAGACTACACACTGGATTAGATGGAGGTGTTTTTAATAATGTAAGTTTTTAAAGGAAATAGTGTCTATCCTAAATTATTTTTAAGCATTAGAATAAAAAAATTAAAATAATATAATATTTTTATTTTTTTAATCAATAATTATGTTAATAGAATAAGGACGTCATAATTATGGCAATGATATGATGCATATAAATGATCTTTTATATATGTATAAGTAGGGAGTAGAATATTTCTAACACATAATACATTATAATAAATAATATATAATACAAATAATAATATATGTAGCAAATAATATATAATATTCCGTTAATTTTTTGGCATTTATCATATAACATATATTTAATTTATCAACATTTTGGCTTTTCTAATATATAGTTAGGTTTATTTATGGAAGATATTATAAAAAATTAGTAAATTTTAGCATTTAGCACTTTTCTTTAATGATCTAGAAGGGGGATTAAATTTTGCAACATATATAAGATTTTATTGCTTATCAAGGTCACATATATAGAGAATCATTTGTACTTAGGTAGGCTACTAATTTAATTTTTTAATTTTTAAAATTTTGTACTATACAAAAGCCTTGGAAAGAGTTTATGCGTAAAATGAATTTTACATCATTCCGGCCAAAACAAAGCAAGTGATAGTAAATTTCAAAGAGTTGTTGGAAAATAAAGTGCAAAGTTTAGAAGAAATTTTCTTATTAGGACATGTTTTTGTGTTAATTTTAATCAGTTGTAAATGTCATTAAAGTTTTTCAAAACTAAGTAAGAGTCTAAACATTATTTAAAATGGATGTTTTATTTCTTATAAAAATACCTCCAAAAAATAATTTTAGAACCCTATGTTTTATTCATAAATCATAATAGTGTCTAGAGGCACTTTATTCCCCCACGGATAAGGAAGTAATCTAGATTTTCAATTTTGTCAAGATGTATTATAAAATGCAACATAGAATAATAATTTAATGATGACTCTCAAGCAATATTTATAAAATATGATTCAAAAATCATATCTACATGGTTAGATCAATTAGTTTACAAACCAATATTTTTCAATAAAATTTGAAGCTAGAAATTGAAAATTCCTTCTACAATTGATTGTAGATTGAATATATTTGTAATTTTTACAAAAAAAATTCCTTCAAGTTCAAAACGTTATGTTCTAATCATAATGACTTTTGAAGACTTTATTTTACTTTTTTATTCAATTCATTTTTAAGGGTTATTTTTTGACAAAAAGCCTACCAACTTATCCTTTGAATTATATTATACTTGTAAGAAAAAGTCTTGTAAAACTAAAACTAAAACTAAAACTATTGAAGAATAAATCCAAAAGTCTTCAAAAAATCGATGGATGAAAATTGCATTTTGTATGTTTGGAATTTGTTTGTGTTCATTTGTTGTTCAAAATTTGAATGTTTGGTCCTTAAAGAGCTCAACATATGTCTTTAAACATTATTTTTGCTTGAAGTTTCTCTTCACATTTTAAGCAAAGACTCTAGACAATGAAATTTTAACCAAAGACTTTATAAATATAGACATCTTAAGCAAATAATCTTTAAGCAAAAAATGTGTATATAGACAAGACTTTTCATGACATATACAATAATGTGAAAATTCCATAATGTATCATGAACCATTTTCAAAAATAGAACTTCATCCATCCACAAAAAGTTATTTTATTAATCCTAGAGTCTTTGTAGATTTTTCTTCAACTTAAGAATGGGCATATCAAAATCACTCAATGTTTTATCATCTTTTATTTTCAAATCCTAGGGTAGGTGTGGACTTTGTATCTATATTAAGCGGCCCTCCAACACTGAATGATGTTTATACTTTACCTTCTTCATTAACATGCTACAAAATATTATATACTTTGGATTTTAAAAGGTATATTTTTAAACCTTTTATTGATAATCCTAAAATGTTATTCATATTTGGACAATAGTGCATTTTGTGGAATTTCTCTTTAAATTTTTGTAATTAGTGGGCAAGTCTTATGTTCAATGCTATGATGAGGCCGAAATACATTTGCTCTTATGATGTATTATTTATTGATAATATTAGTGCATCTTTTCAAACTTCATTTACTTATAGATGAGAGAGGCTTGCTCTTATTGAAAGGATATGAATATTGTTTTTGAAAGTATAGAAATATTGATAGAGGTTTAGAATGTATTGTAAAAGTGATTCCATTTGTATAATGCTTGGTGTAAGACACAGCCTTTTACACAAGTAGTGTGTATGAAATCAATTATCTATGACAAAGCTTAAGTAGAGAACCTTTTGTGAGTATATCACTATTGAATCAATTGTTGGATACACCTTAAACTTGGACTTTCTTGATCGAGTGACATTTTGCTTTGCGTACGAGCTTTGCTGAAATCTATTCAACTCTATTGAAATTTCACATCTTTATATCACCTTGTTTAGTTTTAAATTCAAAGCTCATTTCAAATAGACAATATTAATTTTTATGGTATCATATTTGTTTATCACACTTTGCAAACAAGAAAGCTTGTACTATGAGACCTCCTATCTTGAAGACAAAATTTGAGCTCATAATGGCAAATTTAGACCTGGAAAAAAGTCTTAAAATATTGTTGAAATTTTTTTGACATTTGATTTGTGATTTTAATGATGCTATAAGGACACCATCATGAATTCAAAGGTTGGAAACAACATTTGAAGCATATACCCATGACAATGAAACTTTTCTAACAAGATAAATTTCTATATTACTTCACTACTTTAGGATTATTCAAAAAACTTTTGTTCACTCGAAGTTATGATCTTGTGATGAACTGAAACTATCTCAGTTATTCTTAACTTTAATACTTAGGATTATCTTGTCTTGTGGCCCTCCAAAGATTAAAATATTATCCATTGATGAGAATATTTATAAGGGGGTAATTTCAACCTTGAGAGTTGAGATAAAATAAGTGATCCACTATAATAGAGATTTAAGATTGAAGGTAGGTATAATAGAATTTTTAACCCATTGAGATTTAAATATTTTTTTCTTCTTGTTTCAAACCAGCCAACGCTCAATAAAATGGATAGAAAATATTCAAAAATAGGTCACTAAAGAATGTTTAAGCCTTTCCAAGCATATGCTTTATACAAAATTTATTGCAAATTGCATTGTTGAATGTGCACCAAATTTGGCATAACCTAAGAATACCAAGTGCACTTCCACTTTCTATGATTGTAATCTATATAAGGTATATAGACTCGGTATCACCCAAACCCAATTTCTATTCCTACTTTTGGTCCCAAATGTGACTTTTTACATCCTAATGTAGTGAAAACTATAAAAACAAATTTGGCATTAGACAACTTCAATGTGGAATTGGGCTTCAAATGACTGGAATTGGATTGAATAGTCACCATTTCATGGCTTCATTGAACATTGCCATGTGTTTTTTACGCATGTGGCAAAAATCCCATTCACTATAACACAATCTATATTATTCAAACACTTTTAGATTACCATTGCAAACTTGTAAGGAGTCAAAGTTCCACATTAGAATCCAAAATGGATGCAAATAATAGCCCCCTTGGAAAATAATAATGGGAAGCTATCTGCTTTTGCTTTGATCGCATGTAATGTGTATTTTTGTTCAAATTGAATAGATTAATTTGCAGGTAAAAAATTCTTTGATTTGACGTTCTATTGCACCAAATAATTGTGAAGCTAATCAATTTAAATATATCTAGTAACTAAAAAGACAACAATTTGTGTACTAACCTTATACACTTTTATGTACCAATGTTTTGAAAACATGAATTGAAAACCATTTTTTTCAAAAACATTATCTAGGATCTTGAGGATTAAGGTAGACAACAATAAAATGGACAAGGTTCTAAAATGGTTCACATAAGATGATGGTGATCATTTAGGTCCAAAAATGATTCCCTTGGAGACATGTGAACCATATTCAAGATCTAAATAGATCTAAATGCTCAAGGCCTAACATGCTTAGTTTGTTGTGTTTTCTTTTTCTATGTGATCTATAACATGCTTAGTTTGAATTTGTATGGTTACAAATCCAAAAAAATTGATAGAACTTATCAAAATGTTGTCTTTTGTTCAATTTAGAGCAAATTCCAAGAAGCTTGAAACATGCCTTGGGCATTGAAGGGTTAAGAGCTTATTGCCTTTGGGGTACAAGCCAAAACTCCTTGAAACAAGTTCAATAAATTTTTGTAGGAAAAATCAGCATCTAATCCATGTTGTTTCATATTTTTTGGGCCTGTGTTGCAAATTAGCTACAAATTTTTGAAGTTGAAATACTGAGTGGTCACTACAAAACCACCACCTCCTAAAATGTACAATATGGATACATTGAAGAAAGAAAAATGTATCTCCGTGGTAATGGTTGCTTTTCAATGTTTTCTCCAAGGATAAAACATGGAGCAACAAAGGGGTCGATCCTGGCCAAGGTGAATTGACCCCCTCATTGCCCTGTAGTTTACCTCTAGAAAAAACATTGGAATTTTTATTTGCAACACACAATAAAATTTGGAAATTTTGAATTCATATTTGCAATCAGCGGCCCTTCATTAATCGAAGGAGGTGAAGAAATACAAAAAACTGCGGCTCAAAATAGTGAACAATTTTTTACATTTACCCTTGGTTGGGGGCAGTAAGGGTCAATTCTCCCTGGCCGTTGAAAATCTAGGGCTCCAGGAGTGATTTCTGGAACCCGGGATAAAAATAGTGGAGTAAAGTAAAAAACAATTCCACCACCCCGCCAAAGTCTGACGGACCCACTCTACTATGGTGGAGAAACTACTAACTGGTCACTGTCAAGTGGTCCAACTACAAAATCCTTCAGCATGTACAGCCCCGTCTTGGTAGATCTCTCTCGAGAAATCTACCAAATCTAGAGGATTTGAGGGAAACTACAACTCCACAAGACGGAGGCGCACCGATACCGACGGCGAGGACCTGGGAGGACATCAAGCCCTCCTGACCCGGCTCGTTGTTTCGTTCCCCTCATTTGCTCGCAAATTTCAGACCTACGGTAGTGGTTTAGTCGGTAGAATTGCAGGCCATTGTTCCTCTTCGTCTTCTTCGTCTTCTTCTTCGCTTGGAGGGGGGTTGCAAGCTTGCGCTTGAAGGGTGCATTTTGACTTCCGTGGGATTTGCCCGATCTCGCAAACTGCGTCACTGGTGTTGCTGGTGTGTGGTGAATGGGAACTTGAGAGCGAAAATTAGCGACGGTGCCGGTGGAGTTGTGACTACCGACGAATTTTTACCTTTCTTCTGGAGTTGTTACAGGTATGTTGGTGTCGAGTTTTTTCTTCTTGGGGTTGGATTACCGACTATTTGTTTGGTTTCTTTAAGTGTGTTTTCTTTTTGGCGATTGAGATTCGCCAAGTATGATCGAGCGTTTTGGGGTTTAGAGTTTGGACATAAATTTGGGACCGACATTTGCAACCGCATTCGAAGAAATTCGTTCATTCAGTTCCCAAGGAGTTGACCATACGTGTGGTCAAATAGTCATTCACTTAGCAGGATTCAGAGACCGTGTAGTTTTCGTCACGGAGTATAGTTCACCTGGTCATCGTGCAAAAGCAGGGGTTGTGCGACAGTGATGAGTTTAGGGGTCGAATGACTAAGAAATTTCTTCTAATGTCAAGAATTTCATGCACTTATTGAGATTCTGAGTATGTGTAGCTAGGTCTTTTTGGGTGCATCTGTAATGCTAAACTGAAATCCTCTAGGGGTTGTGCAATAGTGATTGCATGGAACTAAGAGTCTTGGGAGCCAAATTGGAATTTCTCCTGATGGCGAGGGGTTTGGGAAGTGCCTTTGTGTAGTGGATGCTAATTGTTTGTGCTATTTTGTTCACCGACATCTGAAATTTAGATCACTTCTTCCAGACCTCAATTGAAACCGCTGTGCCGTTCACGTGAGTTGCCGGCAGATTCTGTGAGAGGACGAGCTAGCCATTGGTATCCTGGCTATCCCTTACCCTTCAACTAGATTTCTAGAGTAGGTGATCGTGTTCAAACAAAGGGGTTAGTTGACAGTAGCGGATTAGTCAGAATTGGCAGGGGATGGCCAGTAGATCATGAGCTTCTTGGAGTTAGGACTACAGCGAGCCCATAGGATTTCTTCCAAATTATATTTCAGTTAATTTTATGTAGAAGAAAATTCAAGTGTGGAATTCTTTGATGATGTGTCGAATGGTACTGACATATGTGCGTTTGATATGACAAGAGTTGAGTGATCGTCTTTAGGCGAGAGAACAATCTATGGAGCAAGATCCTTATGTGATTTCTGTCGTCTTTAGTGTGAATAGTTTAGGACGTTAGTTAGTTTCTCTTGGCTCTTAAGAGGGATACAAATATTAAAGCTCCATGGAGCATGACCAAAAGAGATTCAGAAATACACATGGAATCGGCATCCTAGACGCTGACTCGTTGTTAATATTTTTTTTCCCTCCATTTTTGATTCGTGGTGAAGGTATGTAACAGGGTCTGAAGTTGAATCACCCTTGCTCTGCCTTAAATTATGTCTTGGGATCCTTCTTGGCTACATTTGTAATATCGAGGGTGTTTTAGTTGGGATTTCATGATGATGGGTCATCCTCACCTTAGCTCTCCATACTAAACATCTAGTCCTGCCTTCAATGACTCTAATTCTGAATATGTGCCTCCACATTGTGCAAGATGGCGACCGTACTGCAACCACCTCGCTAATCTGTGGTCGAAGAATTTTGATGTGCTTATAATGCTCTTCACTTACCTCACGTTATCGTCTTAGGAACATCGATTGGAAGCTACGCTCAGATGCCTGTGATTGAAATGTTCATGACACGTCATTTGTCATGGCTGCGTCATTAGGTACTTGTGAAACTACTTGAAAGTGGACGGGTTGCTCTTTCTGGCCGAATCTCAATGTCGAAGGCGAGACTCCCAATCTGTGGAACCGCGAAGGATGCTGTGGTAGATCCTTCGGGGAATCACCCCCCAAAAAGTCCTCCTGTAAAGAAAAATAGGAAAACAGGCCGTGTGATTTCCTTTTTTCAGGTGAGCAGCTTTACATCGTGAGCTTGGTCTTGATCTAGTGGCTAATTGCGAATCACTGGTTTGCAGGATGACTATATTTGATTATGCTAGCAACTGAGATCTGGTGATAACGGGGTTATCAGGAAGCTTAGAAAAGTTCATTAATTTCTAAGCGCTGTCATCAAGTGAATCTTCCCTGTCACTCATGGGGTGGGGCTGGTGGTATTGATGAAATCTTTTCTTTCTTTTCGAGTCGACCAATTTACGTCTTTGTTTTGCTTGCGTAAATTATTAACAGGATTTTCTTGAAGGCAAAAGTGCTGAGCCTGAACTACCCAAGTTCCGCAAAGCAGCGAGTGCAAGCAATTCTCCAGCCGCTCTTAGTTGGAATCAAAGCATCACGCTTCCCAAACCGAGCCCTCCAGCCGACCTGGAGGTCATCCGGAGATTTAATGCGTCTTCCTCGTCGAGTCGTGGGGACCGCAATAATGGCTCTCGAGAGGCAGTTGGTTACCAGTTCCGAGCTCCACCCCCAGGATCCTACCAGGATGATGACACGGGACCATCTCCGAAAAATCTCCTGATGGCGGTTATGGGAGTGAAGAGCGCGGTTAATCATTTTGCCAAGGTTCTCATCACGAACATGAACAAACATCCGGTGGAGCTTGAGTACCTGAAGCAGACGATTTTCAGGGAAGTAAGGGCCGACATGGATAGAGCCAACCATTGGAAGTTCTTGGTTCAAGCTTTCATTTGCAAACGATTCTTCGATGGATTCAACGCTTCAAATGGGTACTTTGGCGTAGAATACTTCGAGAATGACCGCATGACGAAGCTCATTGCCTTTGCTGATTTCTCCAAGTTCAAGGACAAGGCATCCACCATTTCCATGCTGCTGGATTCAGACTCACCGGATGTCTCTTTTCTTGGAAGGTTCTGCTTCAAGAAGTTCAAGTCCATCACTGGCGATTTAGCCAGTAACCAGCCTTTGCCCATCTACCAAGAGGAGTGGTCCGTGGTCGAAAGGGAATGCCATCCGAAAACTGTGTTCTATCAAAGCTTTCTGAAAGTTGCAGTTTCCGTTTGGTTGGTGCACAGATTGGTGCATTCGTTTGAGGAGAAGGTGGAAATGTTGATTTATGAGAACGGTACCAAGTTCCAGAGACAGACCATGGAGTCTGTTGTCCCTGGGAGCTACGAAGAAGAAGATGAAGAGATTGATGTGAATACCGAAGTCGGTTTCTCAGTGATTCCGGGGTTTCAGGTGAGTCGAAGTGTGGTGAAGTGTGAGGTCTACCTTCGCAGCAGAAACAGACCTACTGACCTAGAGATCACTGGGAGGACCTCAACCGAGAAGACTCCAGTGAAGACCCCTAGCAACAAGCCTCCGGGGAAGACCTTGAGTGGCAAGACTTCTGTGAAACCTCACACCCCTGAGCTTCTTGTCCGCGACAACCACAGAGCTAAGATTTTGCAGCCCCCTGGAGGCTTCAGCAGCTCTTCCCACTACGTAGACCATGTAAGGGCATCTCCACCCTAGTTGCTGAACTAATAGTTGACTCTCGTAGTTGAAACTGAAGCTTGTTTTTAACTCCAATTTGGTTTCGTAGCCCCAATATTGTGCTTCTACATATAATGGAGATGGCTCGAATTACATATCTCCTGAATTGATGATTATCATTGCATTCTGAAACCCTAAACTAATGAAGGTACCTGGAGAACCTTCTCCTGACTGGTACTACAATCATGAGAACCAATTGCACTCTTGAGGGAGAAGCTAGAAAACATTGACCCCACTAACTCCTCAAGAAGTAACAGTTGACATTAAGTTTTACCATGGTTCAATTTAACACTCGACATTTCCTTTCGTAGTTTTGGCAGCACTACTCTTTTTGGCTCTCTTCTGTACTGTTCTGCTTTATTCTCGTTGTCAACATTGACTTGCTTTGTGAAGTGTTCATTCTCGTCAAGTGGGGGGGATAATGTGGAAGGCGGACATTGTGGTGTATCCCTTTGGTACACACTCAAATGGAAGCACAAGTGTATTTTTTTTCTCACATGACTATCGATGAATGATGATGCAGTATCCTCCTACTAGGGTTGGAGATGATGGAAGCAGTGGCCTTGCAGTCTGGGAGGCAAGAAGGTTTTGGGACGCTGAACGAGGAGGCCTCAACCCTGGCAACCAAGGAAGCGTTAACGGAAGTGGTCGAAAGAACAAGTACGGACAGGACAATTTTTCAGAAACATACCCTGGAAGCTACGGTCCTGATACCTCCGTATACAAAATGGCGGCACCACCCACGTGTTCATCGAATCAGAGGGGCCCTAATTTTGCCGCTCGAGATACGATTACATCTGCAAGGAGGAGACAAGAAAATACCAAACGCAACTCCCCAAATGTGTGAGTACATGCATTCAGAAATTCCTTTACATTTTCCACGTGTGCTTTTTTGTAAATATGCACGACCTTTGAGTAGAACACAGTTAGGCGTATTGCTCTAGAATGTAGAAGTTGAGGATTTCACATTCATTTTGTGGTTCATTTCATGAAGAGGTATGTAGTGAGTCTAGCTCTGTTTTCCCATTTGTTGGTTCACTCATTTTGTAAGTGGAGTGTTGTTGTTTACAAATCCATCAAAGTTGCAATAGGGAGGTGAACAATGTATATCGTATACAATTTCTAATCTATGGACAGCATGACAAAAGCGTATGTTTGTCTCTTGGACCTCCACTTGGTGTGAATTATGTGAAAGAAGAGTGGAAACTTCTTTCTTGGATCAAAAGTAGGTTGAGATAAATTTTTCAATTTGTGGTTTCTACATATGATAGTTTTTACATGAAATGTCTTTTCCATTGGGAATAGGGGATAGACACATTCCCAGAGTTGGAGATGAGCTTACTTTGTGGAGCTCTTGTTATCAACAAATCTACAAAAGTACATATGCATAGATGTTGTCCTCCCTTAAGGAAAAACATAGTTAATTTGTGCTCATAATAACATTTTGTCTTGAGAGAATGATGCAAATTTATGGTTCATTGAAGTTGTTAGATGTAGGAAGTTGTACTAATATAGCTTGGATCAATTTGAAGTAAGGTTAGTTGACCCAAATCACAACCACTGTCCAATTGTGACTATTTGAACCCCTATTTCCATCCTAATGAATGTAGTAAAGGTTTTAGTCAAAGTTCACATGTAGATTGGTCATGTGTAAAATTGTCCCATTAATTGTATTGAGTTCACATAGAGATAGGTGGAGTGTGGAGTAGGGACTCACAAGTTTGAAATTGGATTGGAGGATTATTGTTTCTTGAATATAGATTAAAGTATCTAAAATTGTTTCTCCTCCAATTATGTCATGTTGTGGTCTATTGGCTTTCAAAGTATCCATTTTTTATTGTGATTTAACCCCTGAAGGTTTTTGACTATGTTTTCACCAAAAATGCTCCAAAACTGTCATTTCTAGTACAAGTACCAAATTTTAGAAAAAAAACATTTTTGAACACATGTAACCATAGTATCTTGTAGTATGTTGGTTTGAGAATATGTGGAAAAAATTTCAGAAATTTTCACCTTGTAGTTTACAAGATAATTACTAGCATTTGAAGTGACAAAAATCCTTTTGGGGGCCCTACAAAAAATTGGGCGACTGCACTTTACAAGGTTAGATCATTATAAAAAAATGGATATGGATATTTCAACTAAAATAAATAAAAAATTCCATTTGTAGTGAGTTGCACAAAATTGCTATGTTGGCAAAAAAATGCAGATTGGTCCTTTAGGGATTAAACTTGAAAATAAAGCCCAATAACTTCTCTTTATATTCTATTTCATTCTTTTGGAAAAAATCCTAAACTTAACGAGTTATTACAACTGGAAGTTATTAAGTTTCATATATTAGAATCCAAAGAAACATAGTTTTGTATATATTTCATTTTTTTAATGATTTTAAAGATTGAATCACAAAACATTCATTACATGTGTTTTAGGGGGTCTGGAGGGCCATTTCAAGCCTGTTCTCGTTCTTGTGAACCAGCCAGCATTCAGCAAAATATGAAATAATAATAATTAAAATTAAAAAAAAATTAAATTAAAAAAAAAAAATTAAAAAAAAATTTAGGATTTTAAATACTAAAATTTAAAACTTTAATTTTTTTTTTAAATTAAAAAATTAAAAAAGTATATACATATATATTAAAAAATAATTTAAAATAATTTATTGATGAATATCCGACGTATTAGTCACTTTGCCACGTCGGCTTGCTACTGCAATGAAGTTCCCACAATCTGGGAACTCCAAGGAACTCATAGCCCTCTATGGTAGTGAAATCTCATGTAATGGTTTCTTATTCTAACTTGCATTTGTGATCCAAATCCCAAATTATTTATTATATATTCTGATAATATAATTTTATGTATATAATACTTTTAAAAAATCACATTAATTTTATTTTTCTTTAATGGAATGTTAAAAAATCAATTTTTATAGAAGAATATTTATTTACAAATGAAAATGATCAAATTTTTATCAATCATTTATATAAAGGCTAAATTTAATTGATGGTGATCAGACTTGAAAATCATTGCCAAAGGTGTTTTGGATGTAAAAAAAGAGAACAATTACTTGAAAAATAGTCACATTATTTTTTATGGTTACTTTTATCTCTTGTAGAAATCTCAAATTAATTATATTTTTTTATATTTAAAATTGTAGTTTCACTTATTATGTATATCTCAAATTAATTATATTTTTTTATATTTAAAATTATAGTTTCACTTATTATGTATAAAACTATAACGATTCTTCTAATGATGACCTTCAAATCAAAATTGGTTTAGGTGATTTTTATTTTGTAATAAGAAAAGTGCATATATATTTTATGTATTGACGAATATAGTCGTACATTTGTCTATATAATGCATTTGTTCAAAATTAAGGAATATTGATGCTTGCATATATAAGGTCACAATGACAATGACAATGAGCTCAAAAGAAGCAAATAGAACCTTGTAATTAAGATATGCTTGGCCCCCATAAAAAATCCACACTTGTTAAGTCATGTAGGGAAAAATTCAACACACAAACATACATACAAAAATTCATTTGAACTCATTGTGATTGTTTATCACAATGACAATGAGCTCAAAAGAAGCTGTAATTGCCTTATAATTTGTATATGCTTACATAAACAAGGTCACTTAATTAATACTATGAAATTTTGAAGCCACATGACTAAAAGTCCATAGTTTGCTTCTTCTTTCATACATTCAATAATAAGTTATTATTATTTCTATTCTTATTCAACAATAAGTTTCTTATTGTTTGTATTCCTCCACCATTCTTTTATGTGTCTTAGGGTTTTTAACCCCTAAAGTCCCACTGTTCCTTTAGGAACAAGACAGATTTTGGAAAGGCTCCTATGGTCTCAATATTTGTCTTGATTTTCTGAATTTTTTTGTAAAGATAGAAAAACACATTAGCTTTCCAAAAATGTAATTTTTATTTCAATGAAAGACAAGGAGCAAATATTATGGCACAAAAAGCATTTTTTCAGTTTGGTGGGTAGAAAAAAACTTTAATTAATTTTTTAATATATTGTATTTTTATGTACATGAGAAGATTTTATTTATTCCATTTGGATTTATTATCTGAAAGTTATGAACAATCTTGTTTTGGGGGCAATCAAACGCAAATCTCTTGCAATCTACACAATTGAAGTTTGTGAAATTTCTTCCACACATTTTATACTAATACAATACAAGAACCTACAATTAGATATGCAAAAATAAACATCAAAACTTTTTTTTTTTTCTCTTTGCAATAAAAATGGCAGTTTTAAGTGTTTTTTTGATGGAAAAGCGGCCTTGGGAGTTGGGACTTTTAGTGGTTAATGTTCAACCCATTATAGTAGATATCTGCATTTTTCAAATATTATTATTCAATATATTATAATGGATTGTTGCAAGAAACATGTGCCATTTTGGCTCAAAACAATTAAATTTAGTGAGCACTTTGACTTTTGGAATAAATATTTTTTAAATAAAATAAAATATGGATAATGTTTAAAGCATTGAAAATAGAATGTTTCTAATAATTCATACCTAGAAAAGTTTATCTCTAAAAATTATGCATATAAAAAACACAACGAAAAATACCAATAAAATAGACATTTTGATGTTTAATTTTTAGAAAAGAATAAAAAAATTCAAAATATAGAATAAAATAATCATTTTTTTTCTAACTTGAAGGTGCTTTTCCTCAACCATTTTAATCTTTGGGAGGAAAAATTATAATCTATGCACTTGCACAAAGATAGTACATTTTGAGCACATGTAAAAGCCTAGAAGGTGGAAAATTTGATATTTTAGAAAATCTCTTTGAGAATTTTTGTAACTTTAGTAGAAGAACTTGTATCCCAATTTTGATTTTTAAATTCACATTTTGGGGTCGAAAATAGTATTGAAGACCTCTAAAATGGCCAAGATAGACATCCAAATGTGGATTGTTTAAAAATAATATAAATAATAATATAAAAATACAAAAAAATTATTCAATGTCTACAACTACTACAAATACCTTTATTTCAAATTTTATATAAAACTAATATAAGGCCATATTTGTTAAATTGAGACTTTTTGCAGATTTTGTGACAGATCGTTAGTTATTGGAAAATTCATTTAAAAAATTAGTAATTGAAACCAAAAATAAATAATGCTAAAATAGTGATTCTATAATGAAATTCTAAAAGTTGGAGTTGTTATCTATTTATAAAAAAAATACTAATAAAGAGATAAAGCGGTTTATCCTCAAGCCGAGGATAAAAATGAGATTGCAAAAAGTCTCAATATAACGAATATGACCTTACTATGATATGGTGCAAAAGTTATGAGTAAAAAATCACGTTTTCAAGGCCAAGGGTACAAAAAATAGGAGAAGTTTCTTTTGCAATCACCTTGATGTATAAATTAAAAATTTATCAAAAATTTAAAGAAATTAATTATGTTTAAAAAAATATTTAATAAAAATTTATCAATTTAAAAAATAATAATATTATTATTAGAAATACTAAAAGTCATAAAGTCATGAATTCTTTTATTTATCAAATAAATAAATATATAAGACTTTTAATTTTAATTTTTTAAAATAAATAAAATACTTTATATTTTATCTATATTTCAAACTTTACATTTCATCTATATATTCATAAAGGCTAAAAAATTTCATGTATAAAAAATTTGAATTGCTATAGTTTCTTTTAGTCTTTTAATAGTCATAATTTTTATTTATATATTTAGAATTTTAAAATTCAAAATTTAAAATTATTATAAATTTAAATTACAAATTTAAAGATTAAAATACAATATTAAAAAAGATTATAGACTAAATTTCATTATTTATTTTTGAAAATTTGAAAGTACTATTATGTGATAATATTGGGCCAGTTAACTCTTTAAATTGTCCCTTTAATTAGAAGTGACAGCATTAGTATAAAGTGTTGGTAGGTTGCTTCTTTTCTTAACAATAAGGTTGCGGGCAATGAATATTTTTTTGGTGAAAAAAAATCAAATATTTGACATCACAAAATTGGATTCTCTCACCAATGGAAAATAAAGGGACAATTTTGTTTTTTATTGCCAAAAATTTGGTAGAAGTGTGATGGTAGGAGCTAGCTATCAACCAATCATGAGGTTTCCATTGCTAGATGCAAAAGCGAGCTTTCCCTTTCACCTAAGTTGTTGGCACTATTTTATGTGAACAACTATGATTTCTCTACACTTTGTTGCCAAGGTTTTGTACATTTTAGTCGCTCCTTTCACCTACTTCTCTTCTAACTTTGTAATATTGATGCTAGTTTGCTTTCAATGTGAGAGGGCTGAGTTTGCCAATTTATTTTCTTGCAGGATTTCAAATATTGTTGTTTAATAACCACTTGATTGTTGTACCTTAAGGTATTATTGAAAATGACTTTGTTTTTTTGTTTTCTATAGATTCTATTCTCTTTTTGTGCTTCATTTGCATATTAGTCATGCTATTCATGAAAATCCTAGAGCAATTGGCAAATTGTTATAGTTTGTAACTTACAAGTTTTAATATCATTAGCTTTAATTGGCATTTGTATAGTTCAGGGTTTTTTGAGCTTGCAATATTTTTTTAGAAAAAAAAATGTCGCCTACTTTCATTTGTTGTGATGCTTAAAATAGGCTTTGAAGCCAAATATTTGCCTCTCAATTCAACATTGTTGCCAAATGAATTTTTTGCCCTAACTTCATTTATTGCAAGAATATTGTTGCAACAAATAATATTGAAACCACATAGGCTTGAAACATGTAAGTCTAGAAATATCACTATAGTGGGCCATGCAAAAAAGTACTACACTTGTATTTGGCGTTTGCCTTTGGAGGAATATCGACATGATCTTGATGGAATGCATGTGTTTCCTACCAAGGCTGCATGCATCTTTTTGTGAAATTGCTTTTTGTCATTGCCCTTGGCAAGTTGGTGTTTTAATGGACCAGTTGAATAGAAGTTGGCGGTTTGAATGCAACACGTATTTCTGAATGGGATTAGGAGTTGTCATCTAACCTCACAAACCTTTTGAGAAAATTGATTACATTAGTGTAAGATATTATGTTGAATAGAATTTGACTCATATTGTCCAAGAGTCTTTGATAACCACGTGCATTTAACATACAATTGTCATTCAAAATGGTGCAATAAATTTTTTTTTTATGTTGTTGATTACACACTACATGATTAGTCTCTTCAACTCAAAAGGAGGGAAGAGCGTGAAGGTCCCTCGTTCTCAAATCTCTTGGAATTTCATCAACAAAAATTGTAGCAAGCTTTATCATCATTCTTGAATAAATCTTTTTTTTGTTAACCAACCCATCTCATCAATTTCCATTGAGTAAAGTTAATTTAAAATTCCTTCAATTTAAAGTTTAAATCCTAAATCAAAATCCTCATACACTCCTACGCATGTGTCAATAAACATAAATACATGCTTAACATTCTAGTAGCTTCTTGCTTACAATTCTAGAGAATCTAAAGCATTAAAATTTTGAAGTAATGATACCATTTTCAAGCAATTGGATAGGCATGCAATTATTATCATATAGCAAAGTGACTCTTATGAGACACCAATTTTAACTTTACAGACACCAAATGAAGCTTGATGTTATCCCTCATTGCCACCTCTTATTAATAATTCATGTTGTTGCACCTTTAAGGTGATCTTTAGAAAGACTTTTGCTTAATCAAGTCACTTTTGTATGTGAAAGTGGAACCAAACTCTCACACTAGTAGTTTCTTGATAAAATTTGGCGATGCCCTTCAGATTTATCTGACCTCAAGCTTTTCAAATGATGGAGTGGATCATTTTGATGCATAGAGCAAAATCCAACCCTCACACAAGCACCCATTTTTTTGTACCACAAGAAATGGATGACTAAACAATAATAGGTTCCAGTGCCTCAATGCAAGGTGTATCAAGGAAGGATATTGGGCGCACTATATACAAGCAACAATATAATAGCCTAACCATCTACACGTGTATTAACTATTGCTAGTCATTTGAAGTTTAAATCCAATTCCACTCTAAACTAAAATTGTCATTGAAGAAGAAAAATCCTTATTTCTATCATGTTTGTTGTAATGTAAAGGTGGATTGTGCAATTTGATACAAAAATTCTCCTAAAGTTGTTTGTTTCACATCCCACCTAGATGAACGTGTGATTTGGAAAAGCAAGTGCAAGTCTTTGAGGAATGTGCAAATGGTTTGTTTAATGTTTTAATCCCTAAATAACCAAGTATCCCCTGAAAAGACATTTGAAGGTTTGGTTTGGTTTTCATGACCTCAATTTTTGGCATGATTTTCTGAAGATAGTAAAACTCTTAAGTTTTTTAAGGAATATAACTTTTATTTCAACAAGGGACTGGAAGCAAAAAATTATGCCACCTTTAGCTATAAAAAGATGTCGCCATGGATCATAAAAAAATCACAAAAATTAAAAATATAGTATTAGATTTTTTGTTTCTGCAGTAAAATAATTTATTGTACATCAAAAGATTTGATTCATTCTATTTGGACTAATGATGAGAAAGTTAAATAGAGTCTTTATTTTTGGACAATCTAGGGATTCTAGGCACCTTCTATAAATAATAATTTATAAGATTCATTTTAAAATTGAATTTTTACAATTTTTCAAAAAGAAAAGCTCCACCTACTTTAGTTTGTTTGCAAAAATAATTTCACTGGAATCATTGAATTTCAGTTCCATTAATGATTTAGTTTTTTCTTCTATCTTGTATCTATTTCTACTTAACACATTTTTTTAAGAATGAAAATCACATTGACTATATTTTTTGAGGTTTTTTCTTAAACCCTCAATTCAATACTTCAACAGAAAAGTTCAAGATTCAAAATCTAAAGTGCAAAAAAATTAGGCTAAGAAGATTCAAAACCAAAAAATCTAATCAAGCAAGTTGTAAGAGAGAAAACATTTTTCTTCACTTCAAACATAAATATCTTGCAATCTACATAGTCAATTCTGAAAAATGTCTTCTACAAAATGTCATACCAATTGAGTATAAGATAGTTCCTATGCTTAAATATGCAAAAAATAATAAATAAAAATAGATCTCATATATTCCAATATGAGAACCATTGAAGGCAACATTGCCAAATTTTTGTCATATGTAAGGATGTCTATAGTTGATCATTCTTGCAACGCCCTTAATGCATGTCTTAGATATTATCGTGAATTGGTAACATTGTGTATTGTTTTACTATATTTTTGTTGAATGATCATATATTTCAATACCATTTATTAAATAAAGGCTCTTTGGATTCAAGTGTGTAATTCCTTGATAGTCTAGAACATCATTTTTTAGTTTGAAGTCCACATGTTTAATAGTATGTGTTTCTAATTGGAGCAATAACATTGCCTTGTCCTTTAGAAAGTAGTTTTAGTAATGACCTTGAGGTCAAAATTGGTTTAGCCAAATTTTGGAGTGACTTTGGGGATTTCTATATTAACATATAGCGAGACATATAGAGGGTTTACTTTGTGACTATAGAGTGCCTTTGAAGCCATGATTGAAATTGAAAGCATGACCAGAATGATAAAATAAAATAAAGATGAAATTAATTTAAGCCAAAAGGAATCCGGGATAAAATGAATCGAAGAAAAAATGCAGCTTTGACTAAAATGGTAGAATTTTCAGAAAATTGAAATTGAGGTCCATAGTAGTATTTTTTCAATTGAAGTAGTTCAAAAGATTTTGAAGGAAGCAGTAAGAACCTTTGGAATTCAATTAATTTACAAAACAAAGGCTCAAAGAATCTAGAATATAAAAAAATTAATGTTGAAAGGTTTTTGACACAACCAATGGGCTCTTGAAGCGACCATTTAAACCTACCTAACTCATCATTGATAGTAGTAGTAGATATTTCAAGCAACATGTCAATCCTTCCTAGATGAGGGTTGCTATTATGTGAGCATAGGAGTGTAAGTCCATGAGCCTAGAATACTACTTACATATGTTATAAGTGTATATACTATAGAAATTGTCTATGATTATAGGATATATATGTTACAAATACCTATATTATAGGTGTTTATGATACATACACCTTCTATAGTATATGATATCTATATTAGAATTACCTATATTGTAGGCTCAGTGCTCACAAGCTCGCATTCTTGGGCTCACATACTAACACCTTTGCTTCCTAGATAGGGGTCGCATTTAGAACATGATTGCTTTTAGAGCAGACTACCTATCTTTGAGGTTTTGTATTGACCAAAATAGGATCCAATGCCAGCTATAATTGATCAATATACACCTCCAAAATCCACCATAATGAGTCCACAAACTTATAAACTACAAATAACAAGCCTCATACCATCTTTTAAAAGTAATTTCATTTGCAAGTAACTATGTATGGATTTTTTTGTATTTATTTTTATAGAGATGTGATTACATGTCTTTTATTAATTGTAACAATTTCACATTGTATTTTTTTGTGAAAATTTGAAATTACTATGAATTTCTAAATCAAAAGTAAAATAATTCATATCAAATGCAATTGATGCTCAAAAAATCTAAATTTTTTCCATTTGGATGCATTCTTTAGGGCAAGTTGTCTACATGCTTGAAAAAATTAATATCATTTGGAATTGTACAACATATAGGAAAAAAATAGTAAGTAGAAAGAAATAGAGAATGGCTCAAAACACTAAATTGTTAAGAAGTTAATTGTGGAATTGAAAAATGCCAATCCCAATGGTAAAATGGTTGTAATGTTGTAATAAACAATCTGCATCCTACATTTTTATTTTTTTCCCAAAATATTGAAAATTGAATGAATTAAATGACTTTAGAGTATATTTTAGAGTAGAAAATCCATAACTGCCCGCAAACTAAAATTCCTCATAACTTTTGACTCATTGATCAAAATGAAATAAAACTTTTCACATATATATAAATCTAATAAACCAATTTCAAATTTATGTTTTAAAAAAAAGTGATTTTAAAAAGTTTGTCCGGATTGCCCGTCCGATGAAAAAGTAACTTATTAGGTCATAACTTTTGACTCGTATTTCCAAATGTCATAAAATTTTCTTCATATGAAAAATAATTTTCATTTATAATTTTCATTAAAATTTGGGCCTAAAATATTCAAATATCTAGTCATAGGTGCCTACACAAATATGTCTTGTTGGACATGTTTGGGGGTATTGGTGACATATTGGACGTCTAATGTCGCGTGTTATATAGGACAAGTGTTGAACAAATGGAAATGAGGCATTGCATAGAAATTTAGGATTTTAATTGTTTTAACCTTGGGCTGCCCAAATTTGTCTTACGTTGCCGGTTGTCAAGAGTGACGTGGAAAGAGAAAACCACGTCATCTGAGATGATTCCGGGTTGGGACGCATGTAGGTCTGAGTTGGGTGATCGCAAGTCCGAAGATCAAGGCGACTTCAAGTTTAAGGTGTAGGGCGACTTCAGGTATAGGGACAACCGTGGGTCTCTCATCCAAGGTTGCCATTAGACGCGGTCGCCATTAGACGTGGTCGCCATGTACCAACAATTGCCCCTCTACGTCAGACTCACATGCACCCATGAATGTGCTATAGGGCTGCCACAGGGCATCTACGTGGTTCGAGTAGGGAAAGAATTTTTTTGGAAAGGTCAAAGGTTAGTTTGACTATATTGGACATCGCAGAGGCTCAAATGGACGTTGCGTGACGTCAGGGACACCACATGTCACCATGTCCGAGAAGTCAACCCTGCACAAAATTGCTATGTTGCTAAAAATAGAAAATTATATTGAATAAAAATTATTATGTTGCTATGTTGCTAAAAATAGAACATTATATGTATATTTGAATAAAAAATGAAACAATTCACATATAGACTAGTCATGTGTAGAATTGTCACTATAATTGTATTTTCACATGGAAATAGGTGGTGTGGAATGGGGTTCACAAGTATGAAATTGGATTGGAAATTTATTGTTTCTTGAATATAGGTTAAATTATATAAAATTATTTTTCCTCCAATTAAGTCATGTTGTGGTCTATCGACGTGCTAATCATTTGATTTGAAATCTTTAAAATAAATGTCTAACTTTGTGTATGACGTAACATGGCTTCAAAGTAATAGAGCCCTGGGTCAATGGTTCTTTCTAAAGATGATTAAAAATTGATTTTATATGACATTTTAAACTCCAATATTCTTGAAAGTCTTAGTCAAATTTAATTGTGACTTTGAAAGTATTCATTTTGGATTTTGACTTAAGCTTAGAAAATTTGAAATGGAGTAGAAAGAGAGCTTTTGTCATCATCGTTGAGTGTGATGGGAAGAAAACTTTCATTGTTGCAACAACTTGTTAAGTCAATTTTCATTTATTAGAGTTAATTAGAAGTTCCTTAAATGTAAATTTAAACCCTAAACAAAAATTCACATACACTTCATATGCCTTTGTCAATAAACATGAATGCATATTTAACATTCTAGTAACACCTAGCTTGCCGTTTTAGACATAAATAATCAAAAGTATTAAAATTTTGAAGAAATGACACCATTTGAAGCAATTGTTAGGCATGCAATCATTGTCATTTAGCAAAGTGCCCTAGCATGCCACTATTTTTACCCTCATATACACCAAAAGAAGCTTGATGTTGTCCCTCATTGCCAACTTTCTATACCTTCTTCTATTAATAATTCATATTGTTGTACTTAAAGGTGCTCTTTAGAAAGACTTTTGCTTAATCAAATCACCTTTGTCTTTTTTTATATCACAAGTAAAGAAGTACCTTTACTGTAGGGTGAAAAAATACAAAAGTCTAGCCCCAAAAGTCCTAGGCCAAGCTAACAAATAAGTGTGGGTGTAAATATAAGTGTTAATGTACATAACAAACAAGATAACGAGCACATGCATGGCAAGCGGGGCCCCACCACGGCACACCTAAAGCGACTGAAACACAAAACCAGCACAAGGCCCAAAGAGGCCCTACCGTGATGACCCCTTGACTAACTCTGTAAACATATCATTACAATACCTACTCCCTTCAAGACACCTAAGAGCAATATCTCTACGACCAGTGTGACGTTCCTAAAGACAACAAACCGTATTCCACTCCCTCCTGTCTATAGTCAATCAAACCAAGCCAGAGGAGCTGCATGAGCTTGGTGGGATGCCACCATACCTTGTTGAATGTCGCGTTGTTGGGCTCAATCTATAACACCCAAAGAATGACCATGTAGAGGAAGGCCTAGAGTCTTTTTTGTCTTTGCAAATAGAACTTGACTCTCACACTAGTAGCTTCTTGTTGGGATTTGGCATTGTACCTCAAATCTATTCCACCTCAAGTTTTTTCAATCCATGGAGTGGGTTGTTTTGATGCAAGAGCAAGATCCAACCCTTATCCAAGCACCCCTTCTATTGAACTACAAGAAAGGGATGACTAGATAACAATAGGTTCCAATATCGGGATACAAAATGTATCAAGGAAGGTAGTTGGGCACACCTACAAGAAACCAGGTAATATCCTAACCATCTACATATGTATTAACCATTGCTAGTCATTTGAAGTTTAAATCCATTTCCACCCTAAACTAAAACTATCATGATAGGAAGGATCTTGTTTTTGTTAATTTTGTGAGTAGATTGTAAGAGTAGATTATACAATGCAATACAAATTTTTTTTTTCCTAAAGTTGTTTGTTTCATGTCCCACCTCGGTCAATATTATGTCTTAGAGACTCAACCAAAATTAATGTGTGCTTTGGAAGAAAGAGTGTAAGTCTTTGAGGGATGTGCAGGTGGTTTATTCAATGTCTTAACCCCAAAAGAACCAAGGGTCCTCTTAGGGGATACTACAAGGTTTGGTTTGGTTCTTTAGTTATGATTTCAATTTTTGGTATTATTTTTTGAAGCTAATAAAACATGTCAACTTTATAGGAATATAACTTTTATTTCAATCGGTGCCTTGGAGCAAAAGTTATGCCACCTTAAGCTAAAGAACAAGGTCGTTTCCTAGTAGAAAAAATTAATTTAATTTTAAAAAGGTTTAGAATTTTAATTTTTTATAGGAAATAATTTTATATACATCAAAGGATTGGGTTCATTTTATTTGGACTAGTAATGAGAAAGTAATGTAGAGTCTTTTGAGGGGGTCAATTTCGGCATTGTCTTTAAAATAACTTAATACAAGATTCTTCTTAGAACTAAATTTTCACAATTTATCAAAAAGAAAAGTTCCTTATGGTTTAGTTTGTTTAAAAAGAACCAAATTCACCATTGGAGTTAATTAGTGTGTTTTTGTTCCACTTTAGAACTATTAACGATTTTTTTTTCCTTCTATCTTGCACCTATTTCTACTTAATACATTTTCTTAAGATTGAAACTCAAGTCCCTAATTTTATGAATTTTTTTCAGATCTTTGATTCAATACTTCTATATAAAAGTTTAATACTTGGAATCTAAAGTGAAAAAGTTTTAAGCTAAAATGATTAAAAGCCAAAAAATCTAATTTTGCAAATTTTAAGCAAAAATAATTTTTCTTCACTTGAAACACAAATATCTTGCAATCTACATGGTCAAAAAATTTGAAAAGTCTTCTGCACATAAGATTTAATTGTAAAGGAAATCTTGATTTGAAACAAAGGCGTTAGAGGAAGGTATAACTAAGAATAATACAAAAGAAACACAACCCCAAACTCCATCGGACCTTTGTTTTGGTGCTCCAGAGAATTTTGTCTCGTATTTTTCTTGAACTTTGACTCTTGGTCCCTCATTGTACATCCTTTACAATTAACTCTAATGTCATATGAGGTTAGTGCAAGATGGTTCCTATGATTGAATATGCAAAAAATAATAAATAAAAACGGATCTTATATATTCCAGTATGAGAACCGTTGAAGCGGGAACATTGCCAAATTATTTTCATATGTCATATGTAAAGATGTCTATAGTTCATCATTCTTGCAATGCCCCCTTAACCCTTAAAGTCCCAAGGTCTTTTTTCCATCAAAAGTAGTCAAAACTTCCATTTCTACTACAAAGAACAAAAAGATTTGAATTTTTTTTTTTGCATATCTAACCATAGGGGCTTGCACTAGACTAGTATAAAAAGGTGTGGAAGAAATTTCAGAAACCTTGACCGCATAGATTGCAAGATATTTCCATTTAAAATGAAGAAAACATATATTTTTATACCTTGCTCAACTAGATTCTTTGACTTTAAATCTTCTTAACTTTAAATATTCAACTACTAATTTTTACTTCCTAATTTTTTATGTTGAAGAATTGTGTTGAAAAACTAGAAAAAAAATTCAACAAAAAATTACTTAATTTTTTCTCATTAACAAAGTATTAAGCAAAAATACGTTCAAGATTGAAGGAAAAATTGAACAGTGAAGAGCTCTGAGATGGAGTTAAAACACAATAATTCCAACAATGAGATTATTCTAGCAAGCAAACTTAACCATGTCTAACAAATTATGTTTTATTTAATTATAAAAATTGCATTCAAAAATGAATTCTATAAGTTATTTTTTCAAAAAGATGCTTTAATTATTAATAAAATAAGATTGTCCATAACTTTCTCATCACCAATCCAAATAGAATAAATCAAAGTTTCACATGTAGACAAAAATATAATCTTTGAGAAAAAAAAGTAACAATAAAACATTCAATTTTTTATGATTATTTTTGGGTTTCTCCTCGAGTTGCTTTTGGACTTAGAGTCAAGTATAACTTTTTCTCCTAGGCATCAATTGAAAAAAATTATATTCTCCAAAAGGCTAATCTAATTTCCTATCTATAAAAAATGCTTCAAAAATCAAGTCAAAAACTGAAATCACACAAGTCTACCCAAAATGTTAAGAGTCCCCCACATGGACTTTGGGACTTTGGGGGGGTAAATCACGTCTTACTATCTCAAATACTACCGTGGATTGGTTATCTTGTACATTTTACACTATTTTTGATGAACAATCATATATTTTCTATGCCATTTATTAAAGCAAGGGTCTTTAGTTTCAAATTTGCAATGCCATGATAATCCAAAATAATATTTTTTAGATTGAAGCCCGTATATTTAATAGTATGTGTTTCTAATTGGTGCAATTGGTAATATAGCCTTTTCCATTAGAAAGTAGTTACAATAATCATTGTTAGGTTAGAATTGGTTTAGTCAAATTTTAGAGTGACATTTAGGATTTATATATTGACATGTGTAGGGTTCACTTTGCAACCATATGGTGCCTTTGAGGTCACGTCTAAAATTGAGGTCATGTCCTAAATGGTAGAATGAAGGCAAGACAAAAGGAAGGCTAGATGAATTATTGGTGGAATTTTCACAAATGAAATTGAAGTCAATGGTGTCTTTTGAGTTGAATGAAATCAAAAGATATTGAAGGTAAGTACCAATGAGAACCTTTGAGGTTCATTTAATTATACAAAACTAGGCTCAAAGAATTTAAATTTAAAAAAAAAATCAAAACTAAATTTTTTTTGAGGCAACCAATGGAGTTCACATGTTTGAGGTTTTGCATTGACAAAAACAAGATCCACTGCTAGGCTACTAGTGGTTGCTATATACCTCCAAAATCCACCATAATGAACCCACAAACTTATAGCCCACAAGCCTCAGTCTTACCACTTTCTCTAACTTTATTTGCAAATAATTATGAATACTGATTTTGTATTTATTTTTTAGAAATGTGATTACATATCTTTTATTAGCTGTAATAATTTTACATTCTATTTTTGTAAAAAATTGAAATTAATATGACTTTCAAAATCAAATGTGCAACAATTTATATCAAATACAATAAATTGATGCTCAAAAAAATCTAAATTTTTGTCTATATCTTCATAACATAGTGCAAAACATCATGTTGCAATTTTTTTGATCTTATCGCTCCAAAATTAGAAGATCACCACTCCATAATTATAGACCTAAAATTCAAATTATTTAGCTAATTTGGGAAGTGACCTTCAAGGATTTTGCATTGAAAAATAAAGAGATTCTTTGAAGTCCCAACAAGAAAATTGTGGAATGAAGCAAAGATGAAAACAACAAGAATTTTGGAACTTCCTATACAATGAAAAAAATAAAATTATGAAGTTATATAATTTAAAGTAAGTCCATAGAAAATTGCCTTTTCAATTTGGAGAATTGAAAAGTCTTTTGATGTAACAAATAAAAACCTTCAAATTTCCATTAATTTTAGAAACTAAAAGCTTGAAGAGTTTGAAGTATAAGAGAAAAAAAATGAAAGTTGAAAGGGTACACTTTGCAAATAAGGAATTGAATTTATAGAGAATTAAATGTCTTTTCAATTGAAGGAGTTGAATTTTTTTTTAAAACCACTTTAGGATTTTTGGGGTTGAATTAATTTTTCAAACAAGGCCATAATAATTTGGATTGGAATTTGTATTTGATGAAATGTGAGAGTAGAAAGGGTTTGCTTTGCAACTATAGGGGAGAAAACTTTGGATTATTAGTAAATATAAATATAAGTCCAATACTAGCAATTATTCAATATAAGCTTACACCTTCAATTGCTTCAAAGTCCATCATATTCAAGTCTAGAGTGTTTTAACCCTCAAAAGCTGAGCCCATAATTATTTTTTTAAACTAAATTCTATAAGACAGTACCTATGCATGTGCATTACAAAAAATCTAAGGTCTCTAGAAGGTTGGTTGACTTTCAACAAAAGTGCAAATACAAGAAAAGAAAATATAATATTAAAAAAATATCAGAAAATATAATTTTTTTTAAAATATCAAAAAATATTATTTTTTTGCATCATCTAAGGCAATGCAAAAAATAATTTAAAAATAAAATTATATATTTTTTAAATTTATTTATTTATTTACTTTTATTATATTTATCTTTATATATAATATAGGTAGTTATTGCCTATTTTGAGGTAATAGTGTAAAACTATCTTTTGAAAAGAAACAAGCAACCTTGTCCTTAATCTCGCCTCCAAAAAATCAGTAGCCATGCGATTTGAAAAGAAAACAATAATCCATAGTGTCATGCAATTTGACTTGAAAAAGCCGTTAATACAAGTGCTCCATCCACTTGAATCATCTACTTGCCCTTCAAACCTGCCTATATGGTGAGGACATTGCTAGAGAGGAAAGTCTTTATATGACGTTGTTTAGATCAAATCCTTGATATAATGCTTCTTGTGTGGATATCCAGACTATGATTTGTATAATTACACCAACTTATCACTTACACTACCAATGTCTAAAATAAATTCTTGGAGATAAGTCAATTAATGACAACCCATTGAATCATCAATAGTGGAGTTGCTTCAATCAGTCTTCCTATCTATGAATGTTAAAATTGATAGCAACATGTGTAGATGGGGGCTTCACATTCAAAGTTTGAAGATGACAGTATGAATATCCAAATTGATGCAGATTCTATCAAATATTATTTTCCACTGCATAGAATTCTCAACAAGTGGAATGCTTGCTTGGGTGCACAATTGAAAGTTGATGCAATTTTAAATTAGAACATCAACCAGACTCTTTAAGGAATTTTCTATGAACATAATTTAATACTTGACAGATAAATAGACCTCGAAGAAGACACTTGCATTTGAAAACACAGAGAAGTATGATTCATAACTTGCATTTAAATAACAACACTTGCAATTTGAAGATAGAAGTGTTGGCTACTAGTTTATTGTACTTTGATTGAAGTAGTGTAGTAGGATGGCCAAAGCGGTGATTCCAGGACTATGAAGAGTAAATTATTGTCTCTCATTAGATCATTGTTTTTTTTTTGGGGGGGGGGAATTGAAATTTTTAATATAATTTAGGGCTGATTGCAAGAAGAAAAGAATTGAGGAAGGAGGAAGTAAATTTGGAGATTGAGTTTTTCCATGTAGGAAATTGAAAATGATTGTTTTCCAATAGCTACATGCCATGTGTACAAAATTTATTCCTTGACTACCCTACTATTAGGCTTGTACATAGTTTTACACTATTACCTCTAAAGAGGCAATAACTGTCTATACAACAAACACTTATAGATCCAACACAAACTTTTCAATCACAAACACAAACAAATAGGCAACTAAATTCTATCAAATATTAATTTCCCAAACAACAGCCAGGGCTACATTCAACGCTCTCTTTGCTATGGATAAAAAAACAAAATGAGTCCACCAAAGCCTAATAAGAGCCAAACAATCAGTTGACAAACCAACTTCCAACTTGGCCTTTCAATTCCCAACTAGCAACTATTGGACCAAACAATTGGTCTTATCACAATGGGTTGTTTTACCTTATATCCATGCTGCTAGCTTACACAATCATGCACAACTTGGGCATATCAATTCTCATACACTCTTGGAAAAAGGTTTGGATTTCCCACAACAAGTCAACAACTAAGCCTATTTGTACCATTCAAAGAATTTTTTGTAAATTGTAGAATATAATTAGCATTTTTTGGCATGCATAATTATTGTTAAATTCTTATATGATCTCAATCAAGCATACCAAGTTTTTATTTTAGAAAAGACTTACTTCATTTTTGGTAAGTAAATTCAACCAAGTGCAAGAATTGATGAGTTGTTGTTGATATAATACCAAGATTAGTATAAGAAATGAGAACAAGGATAACATTAATAACTTCCATATTTAATTATACAAGTTATTTTAAAATCAAAATTGTTTCTCATTTTTAGTTGGGTCACTACATTCACATGTTTCCCAAATATGTATCTCACAAGGCTTGCCGGTTACTTTGTATTGTATTGCTTCTAGGAACCTTTCAGCTAAGTAACAAGGATTGAGTACATAACATAAGCTTTGTTGATAGAACAGAACATCATTGAACAATTGCAACACCTACAATAGACTTAATTTAGATAGGTTATTTTAGACCAAAAATAACTCAAAAAAAAATTATAGCTTATATACATTTCTAAACACAATTTAAGTGCAAATCTACTAGTGCCTCAAAACAAAAGTGCACGACTTTTTTATACTATACATTTGCACTACAATTGTGCTACAAAAAACCCTTAGACTAACCATTCATTTATGGCTATGGCACCAACCACTTACGAATTTAGCACCAACTTTTTTTTCAATTCTTAGTCAAATAATTGACTTTGTTAGAAATATTGCTTAAGATATTACATTATGCCCTCCCTTTAAGTTATTACATTTTGTCTTGAAATTTGTTTTTTTGCTTTGTGTTGTTTGATCAATTGACACCTTGGTCTTGCTTCTTCTCGAGGTATTTGCAATTGGGCTAGCGTTGTTGGTTTGGTCCTTTGGATTTGTTCAATTTGGAATGCAAGAAAACAAAGCATTTGAATATAATCTTTGGCAATAGAGGCATGGGCATAGATTGCATGTGTGGAAGGAGTTTATTTGTTGCATAATAAGCACTTAGCCCCATCTTCAGTAGCTTAATAAGTAACAATTAGGTTGGGATTATTTTATAAAGTATTCAACAAGAGTTGCTCAAGCCTTGTCCATAGCTTTGTCTTCGTTGGATTCTTGTTTGTTTTCCATCATCTCCAAGCCATTATCTTCTTTGATGGTGTATAAATTAGCTCCATGTGTGCTCATTGGAAGATTAACAAAAAATATCTCAAACCACTTCTGGCCTCTTCATCCTCTTCAATATAGATTAAATCATTTAATGCTTTGATTCTACCTTCTATTTTGGCAACAAGAGGTTTTGTTTAGACTCCATTGCCTTTTCTATCAAAATTGTAATTGGGTTAACAATTGTGTGTATTGTTTGCTAGGATTGTGCTTGATTTAACAATCATGTTGTCAAGGAATACCAGTGCCAAAGATGTTGAGCTTGGCTCTTGTTCTAAAGTAGCAATGTGTCCTAACTTTGGCAACCTCCAGTGGAGTTGGTCTAATCAATTCTAATTGTAAATTGTTTGGAGATACATTATTTGGTTTGAGTTTTTACAGAGCGTGGATTTCCAATGCTTCTAATGTGTGGTGGCTATAACTTTTCTTTCTAGGTTTTTGATTTTGGCAACCGAAGGTACCATTTTTGTGAACAATTGTTGATCAATTCCTAAAAATTTATTATGTATAGTGGTGAAGTCAATTTGGACTCTAGAGTGTTGTCTTCTACAAGATCCAATTTTTTTTCTCTTTTATTGCAATCAAGGTTGCCCTATTAAATACAACATTTTGTCCAACACAACTTCTGTTGGACAGTCACATGCCCACATTTGTCTAATAAATAGATTCTTAGAGAATGCCAAGAATATTTGAAAATATTCAAAAATATCCAAAAATATATCTAAAATATTTGAGAATATTCACATATGTGTCTCGCAAAGCCTGCCTTATACTCTATAAGGTATTGCTTTTTGTAAACCTAATAATTAAGCCACAAAGGTTGAACACATAATATAAACTTTATCAATAGAATGGAATATCATTATACATGTGCAATAGACAATAGACTTTAGATAGGCAAATGTATTTATTTTTGTTTATAAAATATTCAAAAAAAATTTACAACTTGTTTACATTTCTAAACATAGTTTAAGTACAAATTTGCAAATGCCTCAAAACAAAAGTGGATAGCTCTTAATATGGTCAAGGCTAGAACCAATCAATTAAATAATTTAATTTTTATTAAATCCTTCAAATTACATTTTTAATGCATTCAAATCAAAACCATTAAATAATCATTGATTGAAGTCCTAATGTTTTAAAAATGGTCAAGTTGTTCATATAAATTTGATTATAGAAATGAATTAAATATATTTACCTATTGTAATATCACAATTTTATTTTATATATATTTAAACTAAACCTATATAATTGATGTGAATGGACATTGAGGAATAAAGATTCTTAGGTGTTGTTTAAAAAGAGATTTTAAAATTTTAGATAAATTATTAAGACAAGGTTTTTTAAAGTAATCATTTCATTTTTTTTAAGCCAATGTAATAGTTCTAGATCTTCAAAGATCGTATTGAAATTTCTTTTACTCTAGTAATTTACTACAACTTTGTATAATGGTCATCCAAAAAACAAGTAGGGATTTAATAAAATATTAAATTTTTTCAATTTAAATCATTTTGATACATATGGTTGTAAAGATTAGTAGAAATTTTATTGAGATCATAAAAAACATTGAAAAGTATAAATTTTTTAAAATAAAAATACACTTTCTGTAAACATTCAAAATGAAATTCTAGATGTCCATTTCTATTATAAAATGGCAATGAATCCTAAGAGCATCTCCTGCACCCCGTTAGAACAGCCCTGCCAAAGTAACTTTGAACGGCCGGGTGAAATCCAATCTCCAACGGCACTGGAATTTGGAATGTAGAGGCAAAGGGCCTGTAGATTTGTCCTCTATTGCACTACAATTTCCATTTCTACGGGAGACCTTTACGGCCCCTCTTCGACATTGGATTCTATATTTTGACTAGTTTAGGGTCAACTTGGTGACAACAGTGCTTGCGTGGAAGCCGCAAGTTCTCTCCATGGCCGCCCCACCGCATTCCAACTCTAGTGTCTCGGCCGCTGCTGCGACAGGGGCAGCTTGTGTGCAAAAGCGCAAGAACTACATTACAAGTGAAGAGATTCAGATATGTCGTTCTTTTTTATGTATTTCACAAAATCCTATAATTGGTACTGGACAAAGTGTGAGCTCCCAATTTGTCACCTGGAACTCGTAGAATTATTTTTTTGGAAATTTGTAATTTAAAGTTAAGAAAAATATACAAAAAACTTTAAAAAGAGTGTAAAATCAAAATAGGGTTGTAACATACCCATTATAGTATTTGGTCTAGATTTGTGTTTAGACTTAGAATCCCACCAAACCTGGCCCAAAAATAGGTAGAAAGAACGAAACGGTTAGATTTGGAGGATTCAAGTCACATAGCCCCAAAAGGGCTAAATCCCACCATGAATGTGGCAATTCATGGCTAAGTCAGTCCGAGGGATCCACAACAAGGCCACTAGGTCGGGTCCTAGGGTTAGGGTTAGAAATTCCCCAAACCCCGATTGTTAGCATGCAGGAGCCACTGACGCAAGACCGGGCCTGTGGAGGAATCTACAGCCCAAGAATGGTGTCCTAGGATAAATCCCATGCCAGGAGTCCAATGACAAAATCGATTCGCCAAGATTCCTCTATCTGCAAAAGATTCCCGCACCATCGATAATTCAAGGAGATGGCCAATTCAGCTCCACTGACCAGTTGTGCCAGGTACGGAAACGCACCTGCACATCTTTCATGTGACCTCCTGAGAGGTCATGTGAAGAATCCCGTCATCTTCCGATTTGTAGAAGAACCTTTTGCGGGTGGTCAACCCTGATAACCTCCAACGAGAATTTCATGGAAATTATCCAGGTTGCCAGAAAATCTCACTAAAAATTAGACTAGCTTGTTTTATGTTAATAATGTGATCTGTGAAGTTTCACGACATTCTAATAGCGGGAAGTATCCGAACCGGCAAGATTCCTCGGGAATTAATCACGTGGCGGGGTCCCCGCTGCGTTGACCGGCATCCCGGGACCATACGATGGCGAAACGAAGTCAACCAAGAGTCCTTTTCGACTCTCCCACACCTACCGGAGACCCTAAGCTATTCACATTTCTCAAAATAGGAGACCCCCAATATCTAGGATTTTACCACGATTTAGTTTTTAAACTAAATTAGCCTACAATGGTTTTTTGTCCTCGGTATGGGGGGTAGGAGGGTCTTAGACTAAACACAGTGATCTAGAGCCAATGGCGCAATCTGTTTGACGATTGGAGTTAATCTCCAAAAGTTAGGAGGTTGGTCCAGCATAGATAGGTAAAAATAGTTTTTTAGAAATTAGGATGAAAATCTTTGAAGATGAGGATGAAAATCCAAGTTGATAAGGTTACCTTAGAACTCTTGAAGGAGGGGTGGGGCCTTGGAAACCTATTTAAGGTCCCCATTTTTCTCTCAAGAACACCCCCAAATCTTGTTTTGGGTCCGTGGGTCCAACTTATGTTGGGAGATTTTGGCGTTTTAGCCAAGAAACCTCTACGGTGTTTTTTGAGCTCTTTTTGAGCTCCATTGTTGTTGAAATTCAAGCTTTGAAATCTTTGTGGGGTCCTTCTACCTTATTGCGTGTGTCATTTGACTCTTTCTCTGCTCGTGTGTCTGGACTAACGGGTTCTTGCTGTCAAGTATTTTTGGTTTGATTGTACTAATCCTAAAGATACCCCCTACCATACCTTCGCAATGCCGCTTTGGGGGCCTTTAGTTTAGATTTTTGAGTACTCAAACTAATCATTATCGTACTAACCTCCGCATGCCGAGTGGCACTAACCTTTGGAAGCATTCTTGTGTTATTGTGACCCATTTGGGAACTAACCCTTGTTGGAAGTCGTGGTCATTGTGTGTGGGACCCCTATAGACGGCAAAGCTTCGAACCTGTGAGTGTCAGAAGTCCTAAATTGTAGGTGGGATCCTTATACGACGGCGAAGCTTTGAACTCGTGATAAAGCTAGAGCCTTAAAGTTTGTGTTAAAAGGTTAGGCGGCGGAGCTTCGAACCCCCGGGATACCACCAAGTCCTAAAATTGGTGTTAAACCCAGCCTAATGGCAAAGCTTTGGCCCTTCCCGGTATTTCGTTCCAAAGTCAAGTTTCCAAGACCTTTGTGGAAACATCCAAAGTTTAGCTTCCAAGATAGGTAGGGCCCTTACGGTTAATGAGCTTAGTGTCCAAAGTTACTTCCTTTAGCTTAGAGAAAACCAATCTCTTAGTTAGAGAAAACCAAGTTTTAGTTAGAGAAAACCAAGTTTTAGTTAGAGAAAACCAGTTTTTAGTTAGAGAGAACCAGTTTTAGTTAGAAAGAACCAGTTTTTAGAGAACTAGTTTTTAGTTAAAAGAGAACCAATCTAGTTAGAGAAAATCAGAATCAACCAGCCCGTGAGGGGGGTCAACCAGCATGTAAGGGGGATCAGCCACATGTCTGGGGAGTCGGGGTCGTCCAAACCAGTAAGGGGGGAGGGGGGTCAGCCAGCTGTCGGAGCAGTCGGGGTCGTCCAAGCCAGGGAGTCGGGGGCATCCAGGGAGAGCTTGGAGTCCAGGGGGAGCTCGGAGTCCATGGGAGTCAGGAACCAAAGCCCAGTCCAGAGAGAGCTTGGAGTCCAGGGGAGTCCGAAAAAAAAACCTGGTTACCAAGACTAGAAAAAAATCAGGCTCTAACAAACCCAAATACAAGAATACTTAAGGTCTAGAGTCCGGGTGGGGCACGTGAGATTAAACAAGGGCACATTGGAAGTAGGGGGGAAGAAAATAGTAGAGGGTAAAAGAGAGTAGAGAAAATGGGTTGAGCCCAAGATAAGCGCCCACATATGCCGTCCAAAACCTGCAAAGCCACGAAAAGATACAAGGAGAAGTAGAGTAGAAGATGACTATGTAGAAAAGAAGGCGAGAGAGACAATAAATAGTGACCTAGGCCTAGGATTAGGGAGACTTAGAAAGAGAAATCTCAAGAATTTGTAGTGACCATTAGAAGATGGATTAGGATGACACAAAGACAAGGTAGTGTAAGAGGGTAGGAGGGACATTAAACCTCCTTGGGTTTTGAATCTATAGTTGTAAGACCCCATCAAAGTTTAGGTAGAATAGTGTTAGTGTAGAAAGAAAGAAAGGGAAAGAAAAAGAGAGAAAAGGGAAGGAGAAGGAAGGAGGAAGGGAAGGAAAAGGATTAGATCACACGGGATCCTAATTTTCGAAACATAAGCGGTGAACTTGGGAGAAACTCTCACAACCCAAGGACCACCATGGAGTATGGAGAGGGCCACACGGATGCGGACGAGCGCATTTCCGACACCGGTAGTGACGAGGTAAGTCCTTGAATCAAAACTTGGTGTTTTCTCCTTATTAGCGTTGATTTTCCTTAATTAGCCCTTTTCAAGTGAATAGTAACCCATGATAAGTCAAGGTAAAAATTAGAAATAGAAGTTAAAGATTTAGAGTTAAATTTAGGAGTAAAGAATTAGAGTTAGTTTTAGGAGTAAAAAGCTAGAGTTAAATTTAGGAGTAAAAACTTAGAGTTAGTTTTAGGAGTAAAAAGCTAGAGTTAAATTTAGGAGTAAAGAATTAGAGTTAAAGTTTTAGGAGTAAAAACTTAGAGTTAGTTTTAGGAGTAAAAAGCTAGAGTTAAATTTAGGAGTAAAAAATTAGAATTAAGTCTTAAGAGTAAAAATCTAAAGTTAAATTAGGAGTAAAAATCTAGGATTAATTTAAGAGTAAAAACCCGAGGATAAAAGTCAAACCATAGAGTCAAAATTGGAAGTAAAAGTTAGAACTAGCACTCGGGAGTCAAAATCTAGAGTTACATTTAGAAGTGGGAAAGTAGAATAAACACTAAGCTTGGGACTAGTCGTAGAGTTTAAACTTTCGAGAGGGGTGTCAAAACCTCAAAAGATAGTCTTGGAGGTTCATGGAAGGAACGTGAGGGTTTCCCTTCCACGTAGTTGGGAGACGTTAGAAATGACGCCAACAAACCAGCCAACATTAGACATAGGATAAACAGTTAGGGAGTTAGGAATTACCATCACCTTGATCATCACAGTCAGCTTGTTAGTTATCCATGCATTTCTAGTAGTATTCGCTGCCATCCACGACACTTAGAAAATGTTAGCACAAAAAGATCCATTGCTTGGAAGGCACAGTGGACCGCGCTCACAACACCCCCATATATTCAAAAGGTGGATAAAGGCATAGAACCTGGTCGATGTTCGCCAGATTACCAAGGGTGGGTAATCTTGCGCCCACACAAAGAAACGGACATTTTTGGGAGTATATTGTACAGCACTACAACGTATACAAGCCTGATGGAAGCGGAGAGCAACTTGCAAGGAGCTTGGAGAGCAAGTGGGGTTGCATCAAACATGACATTTCCAAATTTAGTGGCGTTTATTAGCGAGTGAAGGACTTGATTTAAGGCCACATTTGAGAATGTCTTGGACAATATTTTGCACCAAAAGATCAATGTTGTAGACAATTGGGGGTATTAGTCACATTAGTCATAGTTGAATAAACTTAGCCACAATTTTTTTTGGGGTAGGTGAAAGTTTCTAAAAATTGGTGTATATGTGGCTTATTGTATTAGACACCTAAATGTCAAATTGTAGAAATATTAGACACTTTTTGAATTTTTCACAATTTTTTTATTGTTTTAACTCCAAATTATACTAAAAATAGGATTTGGCATTGACTTTTCTAATTTTACATGTTGGGGTGCTTGTTTAGGATTAGTTGAAACTATTGGGAAGTTTTGGGACCATTTTCAAACTTTGAAGGCAGGTTTTTTGGGAGATTGGCTAAATTGTGACTAATATGTTTAATGGTCCCTTGGGATATTAGTCACAATTGTCTATGTTGAGTTAATTTTTTCACAGCTTTTGCTTGGGCTATTGGAATTTTTTTAACTATTTATATTTTTTCTTCATTTTATTAACCATATACTTATAAATTCTTGGCTACATTGGACACTTTTAGATTTTGAGATGATTTTGAGTTTGAATATGATGACAATCATGGCAATGGCCGTTTTGTGGCTTGCAATTTTTTTAAATGTCAAAATCTTACATTTCCTTTTGCATTCCACAAATGTGTAATGAGATCCCGCCTCAATGGAAAGTGAGCATTTTCATCTTCTATTTCTAAGGTCCCTTCTACTAGTCCGTCAAAAGTTAATCCTCTGTGCAGTGGCACTGAGTTGAGATTTTCAAACAAATCCTCGAAGCTTCCTGCCTCCAGCTCGTCCTCTACAATCATATTGTGCATAATAACATAAGCCATGAGTATATCTTGAATAGTTTGCGGCTCCTAGTCACCCGCCAGTTGTTGCTACAAAAGTCCTTTGCCAGCCCTCTTGTTCCAAACTGCAGGACATTTTCTAGCCCCACCCCCTTTAAAACTCCTTGACTCCACTACTCTCCACTTGGAAACCAATGTGGCGTGCTTTAACCAAGAGGGATGCAGGAGGTGCTCTAAGTAGCCTCCCAAGCAATTGTATGGCATTGATTGATGCTCAAACCTTTATGAATTCCTTGACTTTCACCAACTTTGAAAATTGTGAAGTGGATAAAGAGAGTTATCAAAGCTGAGAATGAGAATGAGCAATACAAATGGTCATAAATCAAGCAATTCCATAAGGAAAAGAATTGAGTGCATAGCAAGCATGTCTAAAATAAGGCAATTAATTTGTTGCAATTGGTCTTCCAAAAATCAATAGTAGTTAGCTTGTTATAAGAGTATTATTAGAGTAAATTACACTTGATTAACCCCTAAACGTCCAAACTGCGTTTTTTGGCAACATAGTAATTTTGGGTAGCTCACTACAAATGGAGTTTTTATTTTTTGTCTTTGAAATTTTCACACAACATTTTTCCAAGGAGTAGCTTTAAGGCCCAACAATTTCCATAGCTTTTGACTACACAATTAAAAAGTTATGGTATGATATGTTGTTTTCATTGTTCAGCGGGTAGCCCGGGTAGCAAAAAAACTTCTTGAAAAAATCACTTCTTCTTTAAATTAAAATTTGAAATCAGTTCTCTAGATTTGTATATACATGGAAAGCTTTTAATCATTCCATTTGGATTAATGAGATGAAAGTTATGAGAGTTTTAGTTTGTGGGTAATTTGTGAAGAGTTATGGATTCTCTACACTAAAATAAACTTTAAAGTCTTTTATTTAACTCAATTTTTTATATTTTTGAATTTTTCTTTTAATCCCTAAAACCCCAAGGGTGTTTTCTGCCAAAAACCACTCAAAACTACCACTTCTGTTGTATTCACTTATGGGAACCAATTTTTTTGTTTTTTTAGGAATTCAACTGTAGGATCTTGTACTTAACTTGCCTGAGATCACGTAGTAAAATTTCATCAAATTTGACCGTACGGATTGGAAGATATTAGCATTCAAAGATGAACCAAAAGTTTTTTTTCAAGAAGATGCTTAAATTGCCCGAAAAACTAAGATTGTCCATAACTTTCTCATCCCTAGTCCAAATAGAATGAATCAAAGCTCCATGTATAGGTAAAAACATAATCTTTTAGAGAAAAAAATCAAAAAATAATAATTTTGACTTCTTGTAATTTTTTTTGGGTTGCCCGCCAATCTCCATTTCTTGCTCATTGTGCCATAACTTTTTCATCCGGCATCCGATTGAAACAAAAATTATATATCCACAAAGCTCTTGCAAACCTACACAACCTCAAAAAATCTCAAAATATTTCACTTCAAATTGAGATAATAGGAACCTACCCGGACCCAAATTGTCCCCCGAGGGGACAAGCGGGGTTTTAGGGGTTAAGAAATGGGTGTAGATTGTTTATCACAACATTCCAACCATTGGGATTGTAATTTTTCAATTCCATAAATAAATTATTAACAATTTGGTATTTTGAATCATTTTATACTTCTTTCTACTTACTATTTTTATTCTATATCATCTACAACTCCAAATGATTTGAAATTTTTCAAGCATATAAGGTAAACCAGCCCATTACGGTTAGATGACCCATAGTGGACATCTTATGACCCCATGATGGTTTTTCAGACCACAATCAATATCTAACTTGACACCTATGGAGTGATTAGTAACCTCATTAGGAACACCCAATTTTTCAGTGTAAATCATTGTAGGAAGTGATTTTTCATGGCATTCCACATTAGAAATTATTGTGACCACTTTAGGTGATTAAAATGAGCATATTGGATACACTTTTTGTTGGTTATAGGGCGGCTTGTAGACCATGTTGGGAAGATCACTTCAAAAATACATAACTAATTCACACTTTGTCTGAAAAATAAAATTTCAATTGCTCTCACTATTTCTCACACTTATCTTTGAGTGAGAAAAAATTTGAAAATTTTCAGCAGTGGCATGAGGGCAGACTTGAAATTCTGACCACAATGGGCTGGTTTACCTTATCCAACTTGACTTGCAGAATGAGTCTAAAGAGTAACCACCATTTTAAACATTTTTTTATATAAATATGACCTTCTGAAGTGCAGCTACCCATTTTTTTGCAGGGTCAAAAAAAGGACTTTGTCATTTCAAAAACTAATATCTTGCAATCTACAAGGTAGAAAATTCTGAATTTTTTTCCAAATCTTTTCAAACCATTGTACTACAAAATCCTACGGTTACATGTGTCCAAAAATTATTTATTTCAAAAAAATTGGTCTTGAATGTATTAGAAATGGCAGTTTTAGAACGTTTTTGGTGGAAACATAGTCAAATACATTTAGGGATTAACTAATGTATACGATACTAGAAAAACATACTAGTATTGAATGATCAATCTTTTCAGACTCCATGCATGTACTCTTTAAAACATGGAATATATTTTTTTTTAATGTCATCCACCATAGTCCCCATTCAAAAACTTGTCTTCTGAGTAATAAGACACGTTGACTAATTTGCCTCCAAATTTTCGGTTGTGTAATGCTTGTTTTGCTTTAGTAGCACCTTGCAAGTCTGAATACTCCACAAAAATCTATAGTTTTCCAAAATAGGTACATAAGACATTTAATCAATACAAACAAAATATCAATATTTAACTTCAATCTACCTAAAATGAAATGAAACGTATAATGCATCTTTTTGGATATCAAAGAAAGATTGTTTACCATCCCAAGGCCAGGAACGTCTTCTCTATTGTAGTTAGGACGAGGTATAATAACATTCACAAGGTTTCCTGTGATCAAAAGCCCAGATAATCAAAAATACGATATTTGCAAAGATTTCACTATTGTATGGTAAACTACTTTGCAATAATATCTCTACTCTCATTTTTTAGACTTGCCAATTTTAGAAAGATTGGATATAAAAGCATGCCAAAATTTTCTTACCATATTTGCAACATTCTTCTTTCATATCTTCAAGGATCTCATGAAACTCAGTATCATTCTTCAAATCTTCAAGTGAAACAACCTGTAGAAGAAATGATAGATTCAAATGAGTATTGATTTTTAGATTTTGCCTTCAATTTTGATGGTCATAAAACATAGATAAAATTTTAGAAAAATAGCTTCCATGTACAAAATACGTACGTGAGAGAGGCAAATAACTTTTGTTGCATCTCCAGAAGTAGCAATTATAGGAGCTCCACTAGGAATCATATTTGGCATCATACCTCCACCCAAGGTAGGAAACATTCCTCCAACATTCAAACCTATTCCTAATCCCATTGCATTTGCCCCACTTGAAAGCGCAAGTTTCTGAATTTTTTTGAAAACAAGTCATTAGATCATAGGTTAATGCTTCTATTTATTTAAAATCTTTAAAAAAATAGAAAAAAATAGAGATTGTTAGAGTATTGTCTAAGTATGATGCCTCAGTAGAAACACCAAGTGAATAATAGACATTCATTGGTAATAAAGTCATGAAAGGCAAATATAACCTACTTGTAAGGCAATTTGTTGTTGGGCTTGTACAATGACATTTGTCTGGTCAGGCTTGGGTTGCCCACTAAAGCCCATGAAGCTATAGATGGATAACGACAAAATTGTCAACTTGAATGTTTGTAAGCTTTGATAAATCATCCAAAATAAAAATCATTATGGTATAAGCTTAATAAAGAGTAATGGGTACTTGAAACAAACTTAAGGTCCACCAAAGATTATGCCAATTAAATATAACTGGTGTTACTAACATTATAAGATCGCAATTTCAAAAATAATCTAGTGTGTTTAAAGAACAGGTAATGGTGTGGAAAAATAAATAAAATAAAATAAAATAAAGGTTCAATGAAATTATGTCCACCTTGCGGAAGCACGTCGTACAGTTAATGTCCGGTCACCCATTTTTAACCCGTTGAGAGCTGCACAAGCAATGTCCATTACCGAAGGATCCTGAAAGAATACACATATAATAGTGTTAATGAATTTCAAGTTCTTGAAACATAATTTGTCAAAGATGAAACTCTCAATCCTTCATATATATTGTAAAACACAAATCACAATTAGATTCATCATCATATTAATAATGAAAAGATGAATCCTATTGTAGATGAAAGAGAAACAAACTTGATAAACGCAAAATCCATAGCCCTTTGAGTTTCCAGTGTCGCGGTCCTTGACCAAATCAAAAGCTCGTAGAGGACTGTGATTAGAGGAGAACATGACATCAAATTCTACATGTTCTAAGCACATGTCCTATTTATTAATTTGCAGAACATGTGGTTAGCCTACCACGGCCAGTCCAAGCACTGCAAAATCTGCGCAAATTGTCAGCACATGAAAAAAATGTGGTCATTAATTTTCCTTGACATTCAATTTAGACTTTCTTTTTTTGACACAAATTAGCCTCTTTGAATTCAAATTAGTGTTGGTATCCAAGAGTATTGTTAGAGACATGGCATCATTAATGGAAAACTCACCCAAATGAAGAAAGAAGATCCATAATTTGTTCTTCACTGAGATAGTATGGCAACCCCCCGACAAAGATCCGATCTGGACCGTCTGCACTACCTGCAACACTGCAATGTGACTTGAGATATTAATATTAATTGTAAAGGTCCATTGTTCTTAGTTGTAATAGTGGTATCAAAGGAAGGTTTAACTAAGAATTATAGTACAAAAGAAACACAACACCAAACTCCATCAAAACCCACTTTAAGTGGTCAAGGAGTCTTGTCTTGTATTTTTCTCAAACTCTGACTTTTGGTCCCGCATTAGTTGTACACACATCACAATTAACTCTATTAGCTCCATAATTCCATATTGTCACTATTTATTTTATTGTAAGTATATATGCCCTATGCCTCTTCAAAAGTTGTGAGGCCCATGAATTAATATTTTCTTAGAAAAAACTTTCTTTACTTTGTAATGGATCGCAAGGTACATCACATTTAAGTTAATAGTATTCTACTTGATGGTAATGTTGCACGTGAATAATCTCAAAATAATAATAACATAAAATAAGATGTTTTTTCAAGAACAAACCCGAGGGTAAGACCAACAGCTGCTAAGTTGAGATGACCACTTGGTTGACTAGGCCCCAATGTTGCTGCCATTGATGGATTATAATCACTAGGTCTTCGAACTCGAACTGAAACACCCTGAGGTAGCACACTTGAAAAAAATCAACCAAGAGAAAATAATGTGTATGGTAGAACCACCCATGGTCAACCACTTAAGCAATTCCACTTATGTTCTGAAACAGTAGAAGGCAATGTGAATTTACAGCCCTGTGGGAAGATAGAAATGATGGGCATTGCTAAAATGTCGTGATTTTTTTCCTTGGATTGAATTTACTATGAATTTATGAAGCCAAAAGTTGGCCTCAACCCATCTCCGCTCTATAGAGTCATGCATAACTGATCACTGTGAGAGTAATTGCTACTCACTTGAACACCCAAAGTTAAGGACATATGGCATCAAGACTTTGGAGCATTGATATAACCATCCCAAAAATTAATCATGGAATTGAATCCTAGCATGTATTGAAATTGATATCCCCTAGTGGTTGGCAACCAGGTACTGGTTGGTGATGGGTGGTTCTACTATAGAGTTGCAAGCACAAGAAATGTTACTCTTCAACCATACAAGAGCTGTTGTAATCATAACACCGTACCTCGTGGTCAGGGTCGACAAAAAATAATTCAAAAAATGGATGCTGAAATTTTTGAAAATTTATTTTGCAAAAAAAATAATATTTTTGTATGGAAAAATAATAATGTTGTAGAATATTGACAAATTATTCTTAAATTTTACTAGATTAAGTAATTATTTGGCACAGAATGTTGAACTTCCCTTTGGAGTATGGTAACATTACATAACAATAGCAATATTATATTGCACCCTCCAATTCATGTAACCAAACCATTTGTGAACTTATACACCATACCAATCAAGTAGAAAATAAAATCATGGCTCACAAAAAGCTTCTGAAAAACGAACCAAAAAGCACAACGACATTAGAGAAAATCACTACCTCATAAATAATGCCATCTAGGGCCATAGCATTACTAGCTTCTTCAACAGTCCGCATCTCTACAAAAGCAAACCTTTTTTCTTGATTGATGTAAACATTTACGACCGCATCACCTACAAAAAGTAGTCGAGAAACATCATTGAAGTTACAATCTCACAATTGATGAATAAAATAATGCATAAAGAAATTGAATTTATTTACATAGATTAATCCTTAAAGGATGTGGCTTTCAAATTGCTTGGATTATGGGATCAATAGGTGCATTCTTTGTTTCTACAATGAATAATCAATTCTTCCATCGGTCACTTTTTGGCCTCAACGTCTTCTCAAGGTTAAAGATTCTTTGAATTCAATGACATTCTTTGCAAATTAATGAAGTGAACAATACATGAAGCATTCAACTTTGTTAATAGTAATACTTTGAATAACTTTCATTACTTTGTCATATTCCTTTGATGGAGTACCTGGTCCGGCAGTATTTCCACCAACAGCAGCCATAACTTGACTGAAAAAAGTGGCAATGCTCTGATTAATAAAATCAATAATCATGATTTAGTCAGTGGAAAGGCATATACAAATTAGGTTGTAATTAGGTTGTAATTAGGTTGTCTTGACCTCCAAAAATTACTTTACAAGCCTTAAAAGTCAACAAATACCTAATTCAAAGAAGTGCACTCTTGTATAGTCATAGTAAATACTTATATAATGTCAAATGTCAAGAAATTAGTATGAAAAAACCTAACTTCACTAAGTTCACAATTAGTGTACTATATGTCAATTTTTCAAATGAGAAACAACCCCAATGAATAAGCTAGATTGATGGTGCATTGATAGGAATCAAATTGCTAACTCAAATTTTTTTTGTTCATAAATTCAAGCCAATAAAAGTCATCAAAAAATTACTTGTTCATTTGCCAATGGAGGCAATCCACCTACATAAACTCTTCGAGCATGTCTCGTGGCCTACACAATTGTATAAAAAAATTTCAAAAAAAACATTTGCACTCATGAATACAATAAGAAACTTCATATATTATCTCTATCTTTGCTTTCTATTGTGTATTCGATGCTTAAAAACTAAACCTTGATTACCAAAAATAAAATTCTATACCAAAAGCAAAAATATGAACTAGACATCCAATAAATCACCTATAAATTTATTGGAAGGAGGTCAATGTATTTAGGTTGATAAATAAAATCTACTAATTGATTACAAAATGAGTCAAATAAAACTCTAAGTATGATTGATGAATCAATTGCATAAAGATGAAGCAAACAACAACTTACTTGTGTTCCTCCAGCAAAAGGAAACATTGAAGGAAATCCCAAACCATTTCCCATACCTGGAATTTGACCTATTGTGCGGTTAAAAAAAATTCATATAAATATTCAAAATTAAATTCAACACCTAATTCTAAAATCAACAAAAACCATAGCCCCCTAAATCCTAAACCAACAAATACATAGTTTTCTTGCTAAATCAAAGACTTTGACCATTCTTTCCTAAGATAATTGATTAACTACATCTTAATTTTTGTAATTAAATTTAAAATAGGTCTTAATCAATAGCTACTAAAATTGAAGCCTTTATTTTTCTATCTAATAGTTCCAAACTTCAATCAAACTTCAACCAAACTTACAAAGTAGTTTAATTGGAATACATAAAATTCAAGTTGAATATCACATTCTAAAGTTCCATGAATAAAACCTAAAATTCATACACATATGATAGGAATATTCTGAGAAAAATTTAATGGTAATAACAATATACTTGGTGTTGAGAAGATAGACCTAATGATGCCAATCCACTTCCAACACCTGGAATTGATGTTGCTAAACCCCCCGTCATTGCATTGAATGTTGAACCTATTCTTACCCATAGTTAACCAATGTAAACCAATTTTGACATTAGACCCAATAAAAAGCTCAAAGTAAGAAGTTCATGTTGTACAAAAGCATAAAGAAATGCAGAAATATTCTCTACTAGTGTATATCCATGATTTTTTAAATTAGAACAATCAAATCAATTATCTACAAAAATGAAGGTTACATTAGAAAAAATCTGAACCTTGTGGAGGGCCGCTAACTTTTTATTTTTGGGCCCTCCGCAATGCAAATACAGAAAAATTATTTTAAAATAATAATATTTAAAAAAATCCATATATATCCAATCTGAGGTGAGACTATTCATGCCATATCATTTGCTAATAAATAAAAATAAATTTTGTTTACCAATTTTTTCTATAATTGCATTGTTGCCATTGAAAACTCGTGACAAAGACGCTATTGCAACTAGTTTTGTTGAGAGACACAAATGACTATTGAATCTTGTATCAATGCCAACATTCAACAACCAAAAGCAAATGCAAACATAGACGTCCAACAAAAAACATAGAAACCGACAAATAAAGCTTCTTAGTTACAAATATTTAATTGTTAAAAAAATAGTTTAGATTTGAACTTTGTTGTACTACATGAATTAAATATTTGAGAGAGAGATAGTCATGTAAGCCAAATGTTTAAATGTTTAGGATAGTGGAAAGCATATTTAAATTTGTTGAAATCATTGCTACTATAAAAGCTATTGGCAACTATTAAAATCAACAATTAATTATTTACATTAAGATTACTTATTTAGTTACCTCATGGCATACTCTAATGTAATGAGTTTTGCATGATCTAATTTTTATCTCAATAAGCTTTCTAAAATGCTAAACTTTTATAATTATATATTAATGAATCCCCAAAACAACTCCACCACACCAAATCAATCACTTTTATAAGAGTAGAAAGCCTATAGATTGAATTAAGATGCCAAATCAATTATGTCAAAATGGATAGGATATAGCATATAAATAAGTGCACTGTATAAAAAATAATAGTGACTTCAATAGAGTTTTAAATTCTAATTTAGTGCTCAAAATTCAAGTAGTACCTGGTATTACAGAGGTTGTTAAAATAGTGGCACCAGGAGGAGCCATATCAAAACCAGTTGTCCGTTTGCTACTCCAACACAACAATAATTTCAAATAGTTAGACTTCTCAATTATAATCACCCTACCTATCACAAACCTAGAATCACATAGTAGAGAGAATACTAAGTTTTTCAATAAAAAAGTGGTACTATTGATGAAAAAAAATTGCTAAATTTTATTTGACAAAAGATTTTTCAAAATAATTCATTCAAATATAAGCTTAATTTTGAAATTAGAGACTAATTTTCTTTCAAATGGATTAAAAAAATGTAGAACTTATAAAATATGCATGCAAAGTTGGTCCAACAAAGAGCGCCTTTAATGAGACAAACCTTTTTCTTTCTTTGGAGCGAGATCTAGATCTAGATCGTCGATCACGAGCTCGTCCACGGGAATTTGATCGAGATCGACGTCTATACCTTCGCCTTCGATCTTCCCTTTCATGGTCATGGCGTCTGCACATGAAATTGTGTGCCAAGTAAAATCCAAAAAAATGTAGGCACTTTAGTTTTCAATCTATCAACACTAATTGAATCACCATATCCAATTTGAATTCTATAATTGTGTATCCTAGAAATACAAGTAGACACATTCTATTTGTTACAATTTTACATGATAACAAAAAGCTATAAAAATATTAATTTAAAATTTTGAATGTGCAAGCAAAGAAGATTCACCTTTCTCGATCACCCCAATCTCCTCTCTCATTATCATCACGATGATGACGGTCCACTCGTTCACCTTTGTCACCTCGTTCAACCCTTTCAGAGCGTTTGCTTCTCTCATATTCATCTATTTTCCACCTTTCTCTATGACCATTGTCTGCTCGATTCTTCTCTTGATTTTTATCATCTTCCTTGATGCACTGTGGCAAAAGATATTGAAATTATCTTGAAAGTTTTGATGGCAAATGCCTAACAATCCTAAAAAGCCTAACAAGATTTTACTTCAAAAAATTTCAAAATATACTCTGAGTCATAAATAATGAACCAATTGAAGGATCTTGCCATCAATATGATTTCAAGAATTAGAACAAACCTTTATAGACAATTACATACTTTACAATTTCCTTTACCTATGTCATATCTTTGAGAAAAATTAATTTCAAGAAATTCAAGATTAATAGATGATAATATACATTGTAATTTGAAATATGATAACAAAATAGTCAAAAAAAAAAATGACTCTAAAGACTAATTGCATAAAATTAGAATTTATATCCTAACAACCATCTCCAACCTAAGAAAAGTTATAAATGATAAATCATTGACAAAAGAAAAAATGAGCTTATTCAAAAAAGACACATATAATAGTCTCAAAAATCTTACTAAAGAAGTTCCAACTTGACAAAAGGGACCAAATTTTTTATAAGTGCATGTAGTTGGGCATCAATTTAAAATAAAATAAAGATATGCCACAATACAAATAAAATTACTCCAAAATATAATATAGTGCTTTGTCCTTAGACTATATGTAAAACATTGCATGGAAATTACAATGATAATAGCATTTAATGTGGTTCAATAAAGGTTTCATACTTTGGAATAAAAATGACCTTTGTATCTATGAAAAATTGCATTCCACAATAAAAGCAAAGTAGTTACTATGAGCCAAAATTCACATAGTATACATTCAAAGCTTGTAAAGTATGAAATTGTCAAAACTAATGCAAGTTACAAGATTTTGAAGAATCATTGATTGTACATTTTTGATTGTGTATGGATACCTTAACACAAAAAAATTGTCAACAAGTATTTTCAATGACAAAAGAATCATACCTCCTTGTGATGGTTTCCATTTTCTTGAATACCTTGACCTTTCGACAAATATTCTTCATCATTAGGAGTTCTTTGGTGTGACCTAGAGTGCAAAGGCAACAAATCTTTCAAACCAACACTATATCTATCTTCCTCTTCAAGAGCCATGCTAAACTTCCTACACTTTGAGAAACCCTATTTGCACTTCTTGAAGCTTATAACCTAATCTTGAATTTCAATACTAATGCAAAATTCATTACAAATATAACAAAAAGACAATGGTCTTGATTATTAAACTGTCATAGTTTAGATTCAATATTGCGTAATTTCTTTGGTCGCCTCCCATAAAAGGAAAGTGTGGAAGTTTGAAAATCTTTTGTCTATTGTATTGCTCTTTTATTATCCCATTTGAATCGGTGAAGTAGAAATTCATTGATGATCTACAAACTATTGTTAAAAGTGGAGACTCAAAGTGAAAATGCCGTCTAAACATACACCTATTAAACTACATTACTAATAAATTTATGAGAGGCTCTTAACTAGATGAATGAAGTGGGGCCAACTCCTTTAAAATTATTTGTTTAATTGCCGATAATATAATATATTTTAATAAAAGAAAAGAAATAAGAGAAATAAAAAATAAAAGACTATTTCATTACAGTTGGCTTGAAGCTTTTAAATAATGCATATTAAAAAATTTCAAACATTTAAAATTGGAAAATTGAATTAATATTTTTCTATAGATTAATCCTACTCACATGTATGAATTTCTAATTGAAATTTTATACATTACAATTAATAAAATTAAGTATTAATAGTTAAGATAAAGCAAGGTACATAATCAAAAACTTGCACGTACTAAATTAAAAATGGAACTACTGAAAACCTACAATTTTTTTGGATTAATTCTGAATCTGAAAATTAAATAATTTAACCATTGAAAATTTATTACTTTACTAAATCAAAGTTTAAAAATCAAATGAGTCAACCTTTGAATATTTAATGTTAAAGAATTTACAAAATAAATAATTGAAAGTTAATCGGCTGAGACAATTAAAATTTACAAGAGTGATGATTTTAGACTTTTTAACAAGATTAGTAAAACAATTACTTAGAATTTACAAATTACATACAAACTTAATAACTTAGCAATACCGAAAGCACATTTCAAATTCAAAATTGAATTTTTCAAAAATTTCAAATAGAACAATTGCGAAAAACTAACTACAAATTGAAATGGAAAGGATGAAAATTAAAATTGATTTAATAAAGAATAAATTTTTTTTAAGGAGGAATCTTATAATCCAACGTTGGAATTGTACATTATCAAATAGCCAACTAGCTATTTTTGAAACTATATAAATCCTTTCAACTCTCATTTTTTTGTTTTCAAACTCCAAATTTGTCCTAATTCTATTTCATTATTTTTATTTCGGCTCCATTTTAGTACTGTCTTCATTTCATTTTAGTTATGGTGCCTAAAAAGGTCCCCTATGGTTTCAAAGTGGACCCTATGTATGTCAATTTCAAAATACTAAAGGTCATTTAAAAAGCAGCTACACTAATTTTTACCTAATGGTCATTATTAGAATATTCAACTAATTTAAGGAATTAATTAAAAATCTCCTAATAAATGAGAAAAAATACTAAAATTAAATAAAATTTATTGCAAAATAAAAAATGATCTTTTATAAAATTACAATTTATAAACCTACATATTAAAGACAATACAGTTATTTCAATTAGATAATTTAAAATGAAAAAATGAAAAAATGAAAATTTTACAAATTAGAAAATGAGGATTTTCAAATTAAATAATGTGATTGTTTTAAAAAATGTTTGAATAATTTAAATCTATTAGAAATTAGATTTGGAAAAAAAATTGAGGTTGAAATTCATGTTGTTTTATTTTATTTCACTAAAAGTTTTGTCAACTTAAGAATGAAATTTTAGAAACTAAAAAAATTATTCTTTTAAAGAATAGGTCTATAGAAAATCTTTTGTTCATTCAATATTGGTTATTGAAGTAAAATATTTGAGGAGTTTGTTTGGTGGGCTGTTGTAGAATCTCCTTAGAAAAAAATATGAGGTTCATTTTTTAACTCAATTTTATTTAGATAGTTTGTTGTAACATTATTTCTTTTGGCATTGGAATGAATTAAGCCTACATTAAATTTATAAGCAATTTAGTTTAGTCTATCATCTTATATATTCATCCATATGATAAGAAGATGAAAATCAAGTAGAATCATGTAAGCTGATTTTTTTCCTATAGATTTCCAATTTTCCAACATAGTATTAAATTCTTGTAGTTGAAAAAGACATGATTTTTCTTCAAACATTTTTTTAAGTTGAACATTTTCCTTTGGATTGAAGGAACTGAAAAAGAACTATTTGTAGTATTTTTTAGTATGATGATCTTGGAGGCAATAGAAAGTGGGCTCTAAAGATTAGTAGAAAAGTAAAAACTCAAGTTTGGAATAAGAGCATGTATTTTTAAGTAACAACTTGAAACTATACTTTTGTCTACTCTTTATTTTTAAGATGTATTATTTTGCATCAATTTTGCTCAAAACACCAAAAATAATTTAGAATTTATTTAATTTGTGTAAACCCAAAAGGACCAAATGGCATTTTTTGGCAACATAGCAATTTCGGTTGCTCACTATATAGATGGAACCTTTATTTATTTTCTTTGGAATTTTTGCACATCATGCGCCCAAACAATAACTTTATGATGCAATAGTTTTAATAAATTTTGATTATATATTTAAAAAGTTGTTGTATAATATGTAATTTTCATTGTAAGTTAAGCAAGCAACGTGGCAAGCAGGTTGAGTAGCTCAATTTTTTATTATTTTAAAATCAATTTCTAAAAGAATAAAAACTTAAAATTGGTCTTCTAGATTTATATATATATCTAGAAAGCTTTGAATTATTACATTTTCATTAATGAGATGAAAGTTATTAGTAGTGTTAGTTTGCAGGTAGTTATAGATCTCTATTCTACAATAAACTTTGAAGTCCTTTATTTAACTGAATTTTTAATATTTTTGAAAAAAAATAAAAGTATCAATGGATGTAAATTGTTTATTACAACATTAAAACCATTGGAATTGTCATTTTTCAATTCCATAACTAAATTCTTAACAATTTAGTATTTTAAATCTTACTCTATTTTTTTTTATTTACTATTTTTATCAAGCATGAATATGAAATATTTGTGGTGTGAAATTTTTTATGGATACTTTCAACTTATTTCTTCAACATATTATGGAGAGCAACAAGTTGTTGGATCTACATGTTTTTGTGTAAAAAGTTTTAAAGATGAAATCTAACCATTTGGATAGAGTTGAAAATGCTTTTATTTTCCAATTCAAGTGATTTGACCTTGCACTTGGTAAGGTTTTTTATTTTGAAATTTTAAGAGGGTGTACTCTAACAAGTTAATCAAAGGATTCTATGGTTGAATTTGTTAATGTATAAGTATAAATGAAGATTTAGCCTTGCTTTGGGTTTGAGTATTTTGAAGTAGTTGTTGGCCTATAAATACTAAAAACCTTTGGGAGTTAAAGAGCTTTAGCTATGGTGATTTCAATATTGTAAATCTTCATATTAGTTCCCTCAAAGTTTTGTTTCTTCAATAATGTCAACAATGCTTTACATTCCTTGCACTTGTTACCATATTCATCAACTGAAAAATAAAAAATAGATCAAGGCCTAAACAAGATTTAACTTAAGAATCATCATTAAAATGATTCGAATTTTATAAATTTTCAATCTAAAATAATCTTTATAGGTTAATAAATTATAAAATTACAAATAAAAAGCTTGAAACTAATAATTTTTATAGAATTTAGGATTTTTATTTTTATAAATTAAAATATTTAGAGATTTTCAAATTTGAACATTTCAAATTTTTAATTTTTTAGAACTGGTTGTCATTAATAAATAATAACGCAAAAGTGTAGTAGTTCTTATTGTGAAATTATTATTAAATCTTATCTCTATGCAAATTATTTAGAAGATGGTGATTCTTTTGGTTTTTTTAAATTCAAAATGACCTTGATGCCACTTACAAAACTCAACAAGTTCATTCTTTTATTCTCCAAGTTGGTTATATAGAGTTAAAGTTGATCCAATTATTAAAATAATTCCAATGGCAACCTTTAAATTGAGAATAGCTTAGCTAATATTTTGAGTGACAACCTCCAAGGTCCTCTTTCTATTATAACAAATGTAGGATTCAATTTTGAGGCTACACTATCTAATGCTATGGATTTAGAAACCTCATAATTGAAGCCACAAACCACCATTAAAGCCATGAATTATGTGGAATTTTGATGCCACACAACTCATAACTGAAACCACAAATTGCCATTGGTTTTCTAGAGTAACCAAAAAAATGTACAAATTTATTTTTAATTTTTAAAATATTTAAAACAATACTAATCACCAGGATTAGTTGCTCTTTTGGCTACCATTGACAACTGACTAAAGGTGTAGGACTTTGAGGGTTTTGTCATAAATTGTCAATGTCATAGAGTTATTCGTAAAGTAATCATGAGTTTAGAGGTAAAATTGGGGTTTGAACCCCTGCTTTATGTAAAAAAGCAGGTGAAAAAGTAAAAAGCTCGCGCAATCAACACTAGCAAAACAAAACTTGGGATCAAACTTTCTTTCGCATCGAAATGGTGCCTAAAAAAGTTTGGACCTGAGATTCCCTATCAAAGAAATTGTACATCGACTATTCGTGAGGATGGAGGGTGGAGAGGTTGTTTTTATAATGAAATCCACTGTTCTTTATGAACTCTCAAAGGATATGGGTTTATTTAAGATTGAGCTCCTCCAAGCTCTTACAAGTTACTTACAACTCCAACCATTTACATATCCCATATGGGTTGCTTTACCTCCTTTCACCAGTTTGTATAAGAGCTTGGTTAAATCTGGGTACCGAACTAAGGATGACTTTACGAATAACTCTCATGTGGAAATCATTCGAGAAAATTTCAGCCCAAGGGAGGGCCGTTTCAGGGCTGATCCCATGTTGGGAACATTTTTGGAAAAGAAAAAAAAAGGATTTTTCTTTGTTTTTATTTTTATTTTTTTTGAAAAAGATTTACAATTTTTGGATTAAAAAAAGAAAAGAAAAGGTTTTTTAATAATACGCTGACGTGGCAGGTGACGTGGCAGTGTCCCACCACGTCAGCAGTCTATGTGGCATGGGCTTTAGCAATGGGAGCAAAGCTCTTAGGCTGGGGAACTCCAAGGTAACTGGAGGCCCTCCCTTGGCCTCCTTTCTGCTCTAATGTAAAGTCTATATTGAACGGCATGGATGGAATTGGCTATGGGGAATAAATGCATGTGAACTTTCTATCATCCATGTAGTTTGCACGTGCAACTTCATCATTGAGATCACTTAAACCAATGTTTAGGGTGAGATGATGAATGCTGTGTTTGAAGATCTATTGATATGTTGCATGATGTCAGCGTACCAATACGGCATATTATCTCATGTAGGCAACAACTCTACAATCTAATCTTGATGTTGAGAGGTAACTACATTGTGTGCTTCATCGATCAAGGAGTAATAGATCAATAGTGCAGAAACTATGGGCATTATCAACATTGATGAACCAAAGGCACAATTTTTAGAACATGTGGTGCGCGGCACATTGTATCAAGTACTAATGCCCTTGTAGCCTTGCCTTTGTAGTTTGATGTTGTACAACACTTTGAATGCGTGTCCATGAATAAAGAACTAAGTCATATTTGCTTAGTAGCAAACTTTGCTCATTTGCTTTGTAAAGTAACAAATCCTCTCATCAAACTATTGTGGGCTATCATCATACTAGAAAAAGGGTTGGCCATGGCCATGGCCGATTCTATTTGTAAGCAGTCATGGAGCAAGCCCTATGACCGTGCTTAAGACTGAATCGACCATAGCCAACCCTTTCTCAAGTGTTAAAATCAAATAAAGGCACATTTGTAGTTGCATGTAGAATCGTCCCTTGATTATGCAAAATCGGCACTTGAGACAAATTTTGCCAATAAAAAAGTCCTACAAAATCATCCAAGTATGTCTTAATTGATTTTAACATTAATTTGAAAGAGCAGCAATAAAAATAAAGGGCATGGAGTAGGTAGGTCAATGCCTCAATTTAAAATCAAGACTGGTGAGCTGGCAAGAACTTCTACTTTGAATAGGGGTATTAGGGGGACCAAAAAATTAAAGGAACTTATTGTAGAAAACTATAGATGTTTGAAAACTGTAGATGTTTGAAACATGATGTATAGCCTCCAGACACTTCAATAACTACTGATGTATAGTGAAAGTAAATATTTATATAGTGTGTAATGTCGATTAATTAGTATCGGTCCCCTTAAACCCCCTATTCAATCCCCTCACACAAATCCCTCACACAACACAAACCCCTTTTTTTCAAAGTAGAATCAGCATCATTCACTCCCGTTGTCTAGCTCTCTCGCCAGCATGCTCTTCACTTCTCTAGCTGCCCTTAACCCCTAAAGTTCCGTGACTATGTTTTCACTGAAAACGCTCAAGAACTGCCGTTTTTAGTACAAGTTCCAAATTTTTGAAAAGAATTTTTTTTTTGACTCATGTAACCGTAGGATCTTGTAGTATGCTGACTTGAGAATATGTGGGAAAAATTTCAGAAATTTCCACCTCGTGGATTGCAAGATATAAGCATTCAAAATCACTGAAATCGTTTTTGACCCCTGCAAAAAACCGGGCAGCTGCACTTCAAAAGCTCACTTTTCTATGAAAAAATGTCCAAAATGGTGGTACTTCTTTGGATTCTTTTTCCTAAACAAGTTGGCTACATGCTTGAAAAATTTCACATCATTTGGAATTGTACAACATATAGGAAAAAAATAGTAAGTAGAATGAAGTAGAGAATGATTCAAAATACTAAATTGTTAAGAATTTAGATATGAAATTGAAAAATGCCAATCCCAATGGTTGAAATGTTGTATTAAACAATCTACATCCTATGATTTATTTTTTTCAAAAAATATTGAAAATTGAGTAAGATAAAAGACTTCAAAGTTTATTTTAGAGTAGAGATTCCAAAACTGCCTGCAAACTAAAACTCCTCATAACTTTTGACTCATTGGTCAAAATGGAATGATTAAAAGCTTTCTACGTATAGATAACTTTGGAAAACCAGTTTCAAATTTTGTTTCTGAAAAAAGTGATTTTTTTTTATCTGCCCTAACTGCCCGGCGAGAAAAAAAGTAACATATTAGGCCATAACTTTTGACTCGTATTTCCAAATGTCATAAAATTTAGTTCAAATGAAAGGTACTCCTCGTCCACAACTTCTATTAAAGTTTCAGCCTCAAACTTGTAAATCTCTGGCCACATGTACTGCCCAATTTTTTTATGTTGCCAAATTCTGCAGGCTGGTCCTTTAGGGGTTAATTGCCAGGGTAGCGGCGCTTGTTTGCTGGTGATCACCAGAAATTTTGAGGATTTTGTCAGAACGGTGAACGTTCACCGTTTGTAAATGCGATGCTTGCCAATCTGCTTTGCTTACAATTCTGTGTGGATCCAATGTGCTCTTAGGGCTGCGGTATTTCTTGTTTTCAGCTCTGTGACTGACTAACTGACTGACTGACTGTGTGGTTCCCTGTCTGTTGAATGTGAGTTTGATGTGCGCCGAAGGTGCATCTTCGCATCAGCATTTAGGGTTTGGTGTGTGGGATTTTTCACAATACCATGGTTTGAATTCACATTCGGCAAAGGTGCGTGCAGGCATCAGGGTTTACGGTTGGGATCAGGATGTGTTAGAATTTCATTTTCCTGTTTTTTCAAATCATCATGGGTGATGGGGAATGATATGTTGCAGATCTGGAAGCTTTGGACAGCGTCGTCGGAGATGGGGCCGACCTTCCCTACGGTCTGCCCGACGTCGAGCTTCCTCACGTCAACATGCTGATGGAGGGTGAGGTGGGCGCACGACAGCGACCCTTGCCACTTGTTGAGTCAACATCCTTTCGAACATACCTCCCCAACGGCTTCTCTTTGGTAGCCATGGCTCTGTCATGAGATTCTGTGGAATTTCAGAAGGTTTTTGCACGTAGTACGTAGGTTCGCCACTTCCGAACTAGCACTATAAATATGAGTCTCGATCGGAGCAGAAAGAAACATTCAATCGTAGTTTTTCAAGCATAGTGAAGCATTGAATTTGAAGGAGAAGCAATCGTACTGGATCTAGGCTAACTTACACCGTTGAGATCATTCTCGGAACTGCAGGATGACGTTACGTTGTCCCAGGCTACTACCGGTGGTGGAGATTGAAGAAGCTAACCAGAGTGTCGACTCTGTGTTTTCTTCTCGCTATGAGCAGACTCCGGTTCTCAAGCACGTGCGCACAATTTCTCCGTTGATTACTTTCATTGTTGTAGATGTGGTTAGTCGATCATTTGATGAAAGAGCAGTATAGTAGTTCTATTCTGAAGGGCATGAAACAAGGCAGATTTACACGAGTGTTGGCATTGATATGATTTGAAATTGACTAGAGAGTACCCGACATGTATAGTTGATTGATTCAGTTGGAGGCTGCCATTGAAAGAGATACCGAAGGATGCCTCTTATCACACAATCACTAATGAGCTCCTGTTGGATAGGAATCCCCGTCATGGATGGAGCCTGAATGCGACAAGCCCACAATGCAAGTGCTCACCAAAAACTACATCGACATGGACGAGTATCCTATCACTACCGGGCTGCAGGTAAAAACGAGTTTCCAAAACAAGATTGCAATGGTATTTCTTCAGCTGTCAATTCATTCAACAATACAAATCTCTTTTGAATCTAGCTTGTATGGAGTTGACACTGACCGGGATTAAAGGGTTTTTTCTTATTTAATATCCTTATAAGTTTGTTAAAAGTTTAATCAGTGATCATCTTTCTCAGGACCAGTGCGTGAACATGCTTGCTCACATGTTCCATGCATCGTTGGATGATTTTGTAACTTACAAGCCATCGGAGCTGGAACGGTGGGCTCTTCTAAGGTCGTCATGTTGGGAGGCTTGGCCATGAAGCGCAAGTGGAAACTTCATTGCAAGGCAGCTGGGAAGCCATAGGACAAACCCAATTTTGTCTATAGTGCAAAATTCCTACAGTGTTTTACTGGCAGAAGTCATAAGATCGCTCAAATGCTTTGCTAAGGTTGCCACTTTTTTACACAACACAGAATTTGTCTTCACTTAATTTACCCATGTAGCTTTACTCAAAGTAGCTTTAATCAAGTCATGAAAATCGCCACACTTTCATCCATAAAAATTGAAATGGAATTTGAGCCTATTTGTCACCACAATGAAACTATTTGTTGCCACTTGGCCTACCACCAAAAAAAACAAAAAAGGGGTTGCACAACACTCTTTCCTTCTTTCCATCCATGTGGTTTCCTTCAGAGAAGATTGTTACTTTGTAGCATCCAATTATGTTCATGTGTGGCCTAACACTAAATGGAAGACGACGATTGTGTTTTTAAGGTTTTGTTAGGATTAAAGAATCTCTTTGTTCAAGTGCTTATTATGATGCAATTTTTGGATCAATTTGATAAAAAAACAAAACTCAAATGCAATACATTTATTTGTTGCAAATTTGTGTAGGTTGGATTATACTCTCAACTGGAATTCCATCAATTTAGCAATATTCTATTAGAAAGAGTATACATAATAAAATGAAATATGAAAATACAGACCAAGACAAACAAATACATACATTTTAAATATGATATCTTAATTGATAACATCATTGATATATGGACAACAATTTCTTAAAATTGTTTTTCATTTGCACTACCTTAAATTTCTAATACTTAAGTTTTAAATTTATAAGCAAGTATGCGCTTCAAAATTTGATGGCTTCAATTGTGTATCTTCAAACATCCGTGGTTTCTTGCCATGACTATTTACTCCTAATACTTCCTATTTTTGTACTTCCATACAAAAAAATTAAAGTACTATCACCTTGAATTATAGTTTCAATAGTAAATTTATAAATAAATGAGCATTAGATAACTCTTCAACTCTCAAGGGTCAAGTCCCTATTTTTTTAAGTATTTATATTTATGTACATATAATTCTAATTTTATAAATTATTATAAATATATTAATATAATACATTCTTGATGAAGTGATTAAAAAAATGGCATGCACAAAAACAAAATGTTCAAGAAAGTCATGGAGAAGAGGAAAGGATACACAAATTATTGACTTTGAGGATGTATCTAGACTCAAAATTCATGGTTTCTCTCATATCTATTCACAACTAATCCACCTTTTGTCCACATATATATATAAAAACCACTTTTGATGTAAATGTTGCACTAGAATTAAACTCTAAATGATTGAGAAGCTGTTATTGGTTTTTTACATTTTTTGGAGAAGCCATTGTAAATTAAAAATAATAAATTAAAAAAAAAATACAGCTAATTTATTCAAGTATATTGTGCCAAAAAATTTAAGTGAAAAAAATCAATAATTGGAAGTAACTAACTACCTTGAAATAATAAGAGAAAAGTCTTTTTCCATAACTTTGCACTTGCATAGTAAATCTTCCCCTTCTATTCTAGCAAAATGTATGTACTTCACACAAGACTTCACAACCTTTTCAATTTGATGCGTTTCTTTTAAATTTAGGTGGAAATCTATGAAAAATAATTCAAGCTCCCCCGTCGCCCCCTCTTCAATTTGTACAATTTTTTTAATTGCCCAATATGCTTAATTTGAGGATAAAAAGACTATATTAGACATAATTTTGTAACCATCAATCCAAATTCTATGAAATTTATCCTGCATTCAAAACAATCTTTATATTCATGTATGTGCAAAATTTCAATTTGTAGGATTGAAAAATTGAGATTGCAATTGTTTGTCCAAAGTTGATAAAAGTTCTCAAAATATACCTTAGTCATTTAGGGGGTAATATTAAAATAATTATAACCTAAAAAAATATACTTTTGAATAAATTTCAAATTTTCTTTACTAACAAAAGACTTTGTTGTTTTTAATGTTGTAAATTATATGCACCCAATTAAAGGTTTCAAGGCCCTTTTTATGAATCTAGAGACTTTGGCATTGGAAATTTTAACACCAATACTAAAGCCTAGAATGCAAAGTCCTAGGAACCAGCTTTGAGTAACGACATAACCTTCTTACCATCAATGCACTTTCAGATGTGCCCCTTATCATTGAAGTAATATACACAAAATTTTCAATGGCGATACAAAATGCAATGTCTGTTGAATACACTATCACAAAGAGCCCACAAAGATTTGTTTGGTTGTTGCATGACACTGGCATATCCGTGCAACAAGCTCTCAACTTGTGGGCAATATGCAAATGTTGTAGTCAAGTCTCCATTACAAGAGGCATCCACCTTGCCCATAACATTCATGAGTTGTAGATGGTGCACACTTTGCACGCTCTAGTAGGGTCAAGGCAGGCAAGGATCTATTGGGTGCCATCAACATTGATGAACTAAAGACATGATCCCAGGAAAACAATAATTGTTGTACATCACAAAGTTCCTTTGTCACAAATTAACACTAGTAATCGTACAATTATCATCAGGCATTGCTTTCATGTTACATTCGTTCATTGAAAAATATTATTACAACACGATATTTCCATTCAGGATTACAGTGTGGTTTAAACATGTCATTCATATTTGAATTTGAAATGTTGAAGTTGCATGATAACCATGTGTGACAAAATCTATATGACTTCAGTGTCTTAGTGATGGGCGACTGATATCGTGTAATATTAGTGTTTATTTTAGACATATAAAATTAGTGCAATAATCACACAACAACATGTCTGTGCATAGTTATTGTACTAGCATTGCATTTTTTTATCTTGCACGATTTTAGTACTAAGTCAATTGAAAAGCAGGAATTGTATTCAAAGTAGAAAATCAGACCTCATTTAGTCATATTATAATAACTATTTAAAAAAACTTTGAGCTAAAGCAAGTTGGAAAATTAAGTTGAGTTTCATTTCCAAAAATCCGTTTGACATTTCAATATTCCACTCAAAAGTTATGGACAAGTTTCAAAGAGGATGTTTAAAAATGTCAAAAACAATTCTTTTCAAACGCCTCTCTGAAATTTGTCTATAATTTTTGATTGGAAGCTTGAAATCTCAAACCGACTTTTGGAGATGAAATTTAACTTGATTTACCAACTTTTTTTAGTTTGAATTTCTTTTCAAAAAGCTAATATATTATGCCTAAATGAGGTCTGAAGTTTTAGTCTTAACTTAATTCCTACGTTTTGACAATGAGTGGTGCAACTCTCATTTTCCAGCTATCCCATATCGTTTGAGTGCTCACTGAATGGATTTCAAAATAAAAAGGATCTACCCACTCATACTTCACACCGATTGCCAGTCGAGTGGTTCCTTCACTTGTCACCAAACTGCTTGGCGGCGTATTGATGGATCTAACTCAAACTAGAATTTGATGGCCATTAAATTATATACAATTAATCAAGTCATGCCAAACAAAATGCACGAAATTTAATGAAGTCAAAAATGATTGTTAATTAGATTGGTGATCATAATGAACATTGACAATAATTTTTTGAACACTGATACCAGTTAATAAGTTTTATTGCAACGCAAATGGCAGTGACATTATTGTCATGGATTTTTCGTGTATTTCAACACACAGAAAATGTACAACAAAGATAATAAATTTTCATGCATAAAATATATCTTTTGCGCACTTGTGATTAATGTAAAGAATTTACATAGTTAATACTGATTTCAAAGTAGTACCAATTTTTTGCAATAATCGTGTGTATTGTAATGATGCGATAAGTTTTAAACTAACATACGCACCCATGAAATAACAGTAACCACGCATTATTCATTGTCAATCTGTAGGTTCTAAACTTTGTGATGTAGAGCCTATTGAGTACCAATACACCTTGTAGCCTTGCCTTTTGGGCATTTTCAAGCTACAATAGAGTGTTTGGAGCAATACAATGATTGTAGTGAAATGTAGTGATTGCAAAAGATAAATCTAAAATAATAAGCGGGTAATAGTACTGCAATACTATGATTACTATCAATGATTTTTCTAAATATTAGAAGTAGACAAAAATATTTTTTTAATTTTTTAATTTTGAAATAATCAATGCAAACAAGGTTATATATATAAATTGAACTTTTTTCACTTTTTAGGAATAAAAAATAAAGATTTTGCATTGTTCTGATGAATTCATTTAAGTTCTAAATCATGGATTTATTTTTTTATTTTTTTCATTGAAAATTAAGTACACTTATTGTCTCAAATATAGTATAACATGCCAAACTTGTAATCAAATGATGAAGAAAAAAATCTTAAAATAATCCACAATTTAAAAAAATAATAACATATAGATATGCTAAGTTTTTAAAATGTAGTGATTTGTATGTGTATAAATGTAAAAATAATAGAAGTTGAAAAATTAGCAAATTTGTCATCCACAAGAGCATTTTTACTACACCTTGACTTGAAGACCCCCCTCTCTAGTTTGGTGTCATACAATACTTTGAATGCAATGTTCATGCATTGATAATCGAGCTACTCCCAATCCACATTAAAGCTTGTTTGTCTTCCCTGTAGCGTAATTGATCTTTTTGCTTGTACTTCATGCTTTTGTTGTATGAAGGACAAGCAACAACAAGCACAGGTTGGTTAGCTTCTTTGATGTTTATCTACATGGATGTTTTCTTGACAGAAGGTATCAAAAAACTTTTTGACGTAATTTTTCATAGAAGCTAGGATTTCACACCTACAAGTTTTATATTACACATCAAATGATCAAATGATCAAATTACCTTGCTTTCATGATATCCAAATTGATGCTTGCCATTGCATGTGGAAGATCTTTTGCATCTTACATACCATACAATCATCCCAATAGAGGTATTCATGTTTTTTTTGTACATCCTTGCAAAATTTTGTAACAAAATCTTATCAATTGATGGTAAAATCCATATCTTAAATCTCACTAATGTTTGTCACCATTTTCATATTTGCATAGAATATTATTTCAAGAAACTTATCTTTATTTGTGATTTGTTCTATTGTAGATGATGATCAATCTTCATTTTGGGAATGCTAGATCTTTTAAATATTAAATTTTAATGTAATTTTTTTAGAAGGCAAAATGATTTTAGCACCTCTTTCAATTTCTAATTAACATTCACTACTTGCTTTTTTTCATTAAAACTTAGAAGTCTCAAAATTGATATCAAACATTTAAAGCTAAGTTTATATAGTATCATATTTTTATAGTGCAACTTTAATTGTAGGGAGTAGATTTTTATTAAAATATCCAATTTGTAAATTACCAATGATTAATGATTGGTTATTATAAGAGGGCAATTGCAAAACAAATACCTTTCATCCTACTTCTAGATCAATCAACTCACCTAAAATAGTATATATATATAAACTATTTTAGGATGTACACCATTAATCCTTTACTTCATGGGGGCACTATCAAAACATGGTTTAGTAATTATTTCAATACTATTTATACCATCAATTTGATCATCGAGGCATTTTAGAAGGCAATTTTAAAGAACTCCACCTTGAGTTTGGATTATTTACTATGAAATTGTGTTTTGAATGTTTGACATATCATTTATGCATATTCTATATATAATTTGAGGGAAAAAAATTTCATATATTTGCACAGATTGCATTTTGACAGTTGTTTTACCTAAAATTTTATAAAATGCATATGCTTTATTAATTCACTAAGACATCAAGTCTTACATATTGAAATGTCATATTTGTTATAATAGGAGAATTTTTCTGGTTTAATTGTCTTGTTTTTTTTATATCTCTTGAGCAATTGCTGTGACTATTGTATTGGAGAAAAAATATATATAGGAAAAAAAAATTTAATTAAAAAGAATATGGATGATTATTAGAATATTAAAAATAATATGATGCTAAAACTCTGCTAAAAGATTCTAAAAGTTGTGTACCAAATAAAAATATATAAAACTTCAAAATAACAGAGATTTTCAAGTTTTTATTTTTGTTCAATTAAAATAATAATAATAATAATAATAATAATAATAATAATAATAATAATAATAATGTTAATATGCTGAAACAAAAGATAGCTCACTTTAGATACATGTGCGAGATGGAAAAATTATACTTTTTGAAAAATCATTGTTTCAATTTAAATTGTCTTTGTAGATGACCTTGAATTCCAATTTTTAGCTTCAAAATTTCTATTTGGGGTACACAATAGTAATTAAAACCTTTAAAAATGATTTAAGGTTACATTCAATTGTAATATTTTAAAATGATTATAATTATATTCAATTGAAAATACTTTAAAAATAATAATAATTTTTTAATAAATATGTAAAAATTCTCATAGGTGTAAAATAGTTTTGTGTACCTCAAGTATAAATTTGGAATCTTTTTGAGGTACAAAACAAAAATTATGGCTATATATCATATTGTCTTTTAATAAATGGCAAGAAATAGCACAAGTGTTTATTGCACTTGCCCTCTTACAAGGTTCTTGATTTGTTATGGATTGTAATAAGAGATTGTGTCATGATCTTTGTTAGTCTTCATTGCATAAGATAGTGTGCTCTAAAAGTGACCATGTTCTAAATGCACCCCCTATTTATGAATGAGTGACATATTGGTTGAAATATCTATTACTAATGAGTTAGGGAAGCTTAAATGGTCACTTTAAGAACAGACTACCTTAGTTGCTTGCCTTGATGAAGAATCCAATTGAACTACAATTTTAAATAGATTACCACAATTGATTTAAGATACTTTACTCACTATTGTCGATTTAGTCATTTCTTTACTATTACTTGATGTAGAACTCATTTGGCTTGAATATATTTTGATGGATTTTTTATCCAAATTATATATATATATAATATTGTAGATAGCAAAATAATAATACTTACTAAGAAAAAATTTATCTTTTGTATATTTGCAGTCATGGGTCTTGTCAGTCACAACTTACTTTATTCCAAATTCCAAGGTTGGAATAAATTAACTTGGTCCCTTTAACCCAAAAGGCCCAATGCCTTTTTTTTTTGTGTCAAAAATCACCCAAAACTACTATTTATTGTGCAAAGATTACAAATTTTCAATTTTTTTTCCATCTCCAACCATAGGATCTTTCAATATACTAAATGTGGAAATATACAAAAGAAATTTCAGAAACTTTGACTTCATAGATTGCAAGATATTTGAGTTTAAACTAAAGAAAACATAATTTTCTAGCACCATGGCTATTAGTTTTGTAAATACTTTGAATCCTCTTAACTTAAAAGTTTTGAATTTCAGAATTGTATCAATCAAAATAAACCTTGTGCAACTTTTGTTTTTGAAAATTGTAAAAATTGAGTTAATAAACGGATTTAATATAGTTTTTTTAAAGAAGATGCTACAATTACCCGCAAAATAAGATGCTCTATACTGTTTCTATTACTTATCCAAGTGGAACAAACCAATCTTTGTATGTCTTAAATTTTTTATGTATTTTTGGCTGCACCTTGACTATTTTGATTATTGTGATGCATAACTTTTGCTCCGCCAAGCACCGATTGAAATAAAAATTATATTTCTAAAAAGTTTATCTATTTTTCTCTTTTGAAAAAAGTTTAAGAAAATCATGCCAACTGAAATTAGGATCACAAGAGCTTGCCCAAATTGCCAAGTGTTCTCAAAGGGAATGCTAGGCATTTAGGGATTAATCAAATGGCCTAGATTTCTTATTTTCTAATTTGCTTTATTACGCGGTGTGAGAGTTAGGACTTAAAGAAACTTGCATGGACAGTCTTCCACAATGATCATACAATCAAGCACTCATATCATAAACTTTACGTTCTGAATTTTTTTTAATATCTTAGGGTTGGTTTATACATGCTCTGAGGCCGGATGGATTGCCAGCCTAATTTGCCCTCAATCCGGCCCTCAATCCGGCCCTAGTTCACCACTCTGGCTCTAGATAATGTAAAGTGGTGAGGCCAAATTTCGGAGTTGGATTTCCGACTAATGTGCTCTTGGATTTTTTTAATGCTCAAATAAAAAGATGTAAAACATGCATTTTTTTTTCTCTACCTATTTTTTGTATTTGGAAAATAAAAGAGATGTTTTTTTCCAAAAATTTTGAACCTTTTTTTTCTCTTTCTATTTTTCATTTTCAAAAATGGAAGAGAGAGTTTTAAAACTTTTTAAAACTTTTTTTTTTCTTCCTATTTTGGTATTTTGAAAAAAAAAGGGAGTTTTTGTACTTTTTTGGAACCTTTTCCTTTCCCTTCCTATTTTTTGGTTATTTGTTTAATCAATAAATATTGAATTTCTTTTTTTATTGTCCTATTTTTGCAATATAGTATTTATTTATAGAAAAAAGGTAAGTATGTAGAGATCGATTGAGGGTAAACAAAGAAACTTTCTACTTCTTGTGTGAAATTTTAGAGTCACATATTAAAAAAACTCTAATCACTTGAAGGTGATGAGATTGAAACTAAAGTCACAACTCCTGAATTGTTGTCATTTATTTTCATGAAAATTTTAAGAATCTCAAGCAATAAAGAATTTTAGTCTTGTCACTACTAATCACATAACTAAACACAAAAATTCAAGAAAATATCTATTTTTAGTTGTTTTTTTAAATCTATATTTTTTATTTTATTTTAAAGGAAATTATGGCACTCCATACTTTTTTTAATGAGAACTTAATGAATTCAATGATAAATATAAATAAGATTTTACAACACAGGTTATTTCTAGTACCGTAATCTTTCGACAATAACAAGTTAAATGAATCCCACTCACAGAAAGATGTGAGTTTGTATTAGAACACTAGAATATTTGCATCATAGGCAGAAGGCATCACAAGCATAAGTTAATGATTTTTTTTATCACAGATGTGAATATGTTGACATACATGCAACATTCTTATTACAGTGTACTGTAACTGAGAACCAATGTTCCAAAAATTGGCTGTCTGGCTGTACAGCCACTTTTCAGTGCATAGTCACACTATGCACCCAATCCAATTTATTTTTATTATTTACCCCCCTCAATCCCCCCCCCAAATACTTTAAATTAAAAATAATTTAATTTAATTTTTTTTTAACCCCCCCCACTCCCCCTCTTTATAATTTTCAGGAAGCAGGAACTGCTCCAAACAATATGGGATATGTTTTGTAGTATCTGTATTTGTCTTCATATTTGTACATGTATTCGTATTTGTATTCGTATTGTATCTGTGTCCGAGATCGTATCCAAGATCAACGGTTGTGGCGGGGGGTTTGTATTTTTTTTAAATAAAAAATCAACGGCTCTGGTTATTTAGGAGGGAGGGGGGGAACTAATACCAAAATGAAATGGCAGCCTCTTTTCAGTGGATAGTAACTGAGAACCAATGTTCCAAAAATTGGCCAATGCAAATGGCAAGACAAAATACCAGGGCTTCACAAATTCAGCAATGCAGATGGGAGGAAGTTTTACTTGATTTCACAATTAATAAGCATGATTGTACCAAAAAAAGAAAACTAAAAGACTTTGCATTGGTAGACGGTGGAGATTTGTATGATCCGACAGAGGAGCCCAATCTGGACCCAATCCGGCCCTAGATGGGAAATTGGGTCACCCAAAACCTCGTCCCGATTGCTCCCTTGGGGCCAAATGGTTTGGCGCCAAAACTATGCTACCTAAGGCGACACGTAGGATGAGTAGTGGTTTCAATTCGGCCTAGTATAAAGCCCTTGGGCCGGATTTGGAGAAATTGAGTGATCCTATTGGTTCAAACTTGGAGAGTTCCAGTTGGCCTTCAATTGGGTCCCAAGTATAAATTGGCCCTTAATAAACTGACAATTCTATAACTTTTCAAGAATCTCTCACCATTTAGTATGAAATGTTCCAAAGTCACATAATTTGTTTTTAGTATTAATCAAACTCTATCTACTACTAATCAAATAGCTATCAAATACTCCATGTCCATTTTCACAAACAAACACGAATTTGGAAATAAATCAACAACCGCTCTTCTTCATTGACCTGCCCTAAGCAAATTCATCACTCTTTTTGTACACTTACATCCATTTTTGTCTATAAATAGAGCCTCTACACTATACAATGCCTTACATCCACAACAAGCTAGAATAATTCAAGTCCATTAATAGATGATAGAGAGATATATAGTAATTGATGTCACTCAAATAGTTACATGTAACTAAATGTGAGACCCAATATGAATGGGCATTTAAATTACGCCAACCTATGTAAAAAGGTTAGAGTTATTTTTCTCTTTCAGGTAGAAAGATGCCAAAGTTTGTTGATCTTTGTATTTCACTTTGTTCTAAAAGCAACTGTGCTCTAAAAGTAGAGGTACATATTGCTTCTTCAATGAACCAATAGTGTGCATTTTAGGAGGTGGTCGCTTTTAGTGACTACTACGTTTCAACTTCAAAAATTCATAACTAATTCCACAAAGGTCCAAAAAATATGAAACAACTCGGGTTAGATGCCAATTCCGTTTTTCTTCCTACAAAGATTTACTGTGATTTTGAAGGAATATAGCTTCCCCCATAAGGCAATCAACTCTTAAATGGTTGCTTTAAGAGTAGACTACTTTATAGCATGTCTGTATATATTTCATCGCAGGCTATTCAAGCCAAGTTTTTTGAAACAATGAGTGAACAAACTGTCTAGGTAAATAGACGATTTGACCAATTTGTTGATACTCCTTTGGAACTTGCAAGAGTAGAATCATGAAATTGGACTTTCTTGTAAAATTTTCTTTTTTCTTTTTTCTAGTGAGAAATGACATCTCATAAAAACTAGTCAGAGAGCCTTTGTTGCACTCGTTCTCAATTGCCAATTAGAGGAATCCTGTTCTCCTTGTTAACAAGTAATGGCTTCACAATCAGATCAGACTCCAATGGGGGGGTAGGCTTCACATGATGCCACATATCTTCATTCAGCTTCATGAAGGAAGTTGGTCTTGCCCAAGTTGACATGATTAATTTAATAGACAGTCACGTGCATTAATTAAGCCTCGGCATATTCCTCCTCTGATGAAGTCTCTTTGTCAACTGGACAAGGGTCTTGCGTGGCTTCAACAGAAGGCCTCGTACGAACCTCCACAGGAGTTTGGAAACACTTGCATGCTCTTGGAGTGGTGACAATCTCTTTTTTGTAGGTGATCAGTTTGGGTCTTTGCCTTGGACTCATTTGGAACTTCGCAAGGTAAGGGCTTCGCTTCAGTCTCTCCAGACCTAAAGACACCGCCTTTTCTTTCTTTCGGGGGCTCTTTAGATTTGCATTGCCTTCAGACAGAGCGTTGCCAAGTTGATGAACGTCCTCGAGCTTCAATTGTTGCTTGAACCCTAAGTTTGACAGTTTCATTATTATTCCAGAATCATGAATCCTCGCCGCCATAGCAAGTTCCGGTCGGAAGTGTCTCGATCACTCAAGGCGGTGCTCCGCTTCAACTCGATCATGCACTTTTTGAGAACCAAAGGTTATTACCCGCTTTGCAACATCCTCGTGATCAAGCAACCCTAAGCCTGAATTCCTTTTCAAGAATGCTTTTGTCATATTAATTGTAAAGCGAACCCCGATTTGTAGAAGGGGGTGTCAGAGGAAGATTTTAACTAAGAATAGTACAAACGAAACACAACACTGAACTCCATCAAACCAAGTTTGTCAAGGAGTTGCGTCCTGTATTTTTCTCAAACTCTGGCTCTTGGTCCCTCATTGCAGACTTTAGGATCCACTCTATTGTCACTCTTATTTTCGTTCCAAATTAGGATTGTTTCCTCCAGACCTCAAATGTGATCCAAGTTAAGAGGATTAGGTCACCATTCATAAATGACTCACTTTCTGGGTTGAAGACACTATTGTCTTGAGATTGATAGTTTCATGTAAAAGCCACTTATCAACAAAACCACAAAGCTGCTACAGTGTTGCAAATTCTCAAACAAATGATGAAATTCCAACGAGTGATCGATTTTTCCAATTGAAAACTCGTGCTTCACATTCGTTCAAAGTCCAAAAAGGTTTTGCCCAACATGCTCAAGCTCAAATCACAGTCAACAACAAGTCACGGTGAAGAATGGCTACTTTCCAGTTACAACAGCTCGAATGCGTGACAGAAAACAGAGATCCGGTGCCAAGGTGAGGGTTTTAGGTCGGAACGGCGAACTCAGAGAATGTAACCGAATGTTGAATCCACAACATGGCACAAGTGTTCCCGAGACAGTGTGAAAGGTTGATGCCGATTCAAACAAGAGGTTGCACCGTTTTGTCCCATTGTCCTCAATCATCAGTTCTCCTTCTAGTGTAACCGTTATGCACTCGAACACTATTGAAACAAATGAAACAAACGTTAAAAGAAAAAATGAGAAATCATAGAAATGACAAGAAATGACATTCATTTGGAAAAAAGAAAAGGAAGAAAAAGAAAAAGAAAGCTAGGCTGTATCGTTCTTCACGCTACCAATGACAACCAATAGATGAATGATTTCGAATTTTCAAATGTTGAAAGCTAAAAACATAAGAATTGTATTCTTTGAAACTTTATCTTCTTTTGCTATAAATCTTGAAACTTAAAGTTGATTGATATATAGATTGTCAATTGAAATATTCTTTGGTAAATTTTGCTAATTTAAGGGTTTTTCTTAGCTTTTTGAATTTTGGTTTTCTAATTGTTTGAATTGTTACATTTTGATGTTTAAAAATTCAAAATTTGTAAACTAACAATATTGTAAAACAAAAAGCCCTGACCTAAGCAATTATTTGCACGAAACATTGGTATATTAATTGTTGCATTTTCTATATTTGGCATTCAAGACTATGAGTACCACTATTATGTTTGAATATTGTTGGTCGGCTTGGTTGAGAAATTTCCTTTATCTATTTCTAGCTAGATTTATTGTTGTGTCAACACATATACATTATTCAATTAGGTGAAACTAACGGATGAAGGTCCCTTTTCATTACTAGTTCATTTTCAAAGATGTCATACATTTGTCTAGAGAGGTGTGTACTCCATCATTCTACTATTGCAGAATACAAAGTATAGTTTGTATTGAAACTACATTCTAATTTTTAAAATTAGAGGAATAAATCTAAAATTAGAAAAAACTGATTTTTGCTAAGAATTTTGTAGAATAAAATTTTGTAGTAAGAAAATCCACATTTATGTTCTTTCATTGTTCAAGAAAATTGTTGTGATTGCATTTCATTTAGTGCAGGTGTTGAATACATATATTGAACTACTTTTGGAAATCCTTTGATAAAATAATGTCTATAGGCCATGGGACTAAACTTTCTAATTACTATTCTCAAAATCACAATAGAAGATATTGAAAAATGCCCCCAAATCACAAGAGTGACACATTTGAAATTCCATTGTTCAAACACAATTATTTCCCAAAAGAAACTCAAAAAATGGTTGGATTTTGTTAGATACATCCATCCTTTGTACAAATTTTAGAACCAATTGAGTATAAGTACTCCAAAAAATTATACTCAATTGATAACCTATTGACCATGCATTTAAAATATATATATATATATATATATATATATATATAAATATAATTGTGGAGATCTTGCAATCACTTATCTAATGCACCTAACTGCAATTCATTTTTGAAATTGATTCTTACAAATTCTTGTCCAAAATGTAAGGTCTTTGTTTATGAAGGTTTTTGGTCAATTTTTATTTTTAATACTTTAAATATTCATAGTGGATTCATATAATATTCACAATATATGCCAATATATGCCAATATATGCCAATATATGCCAAGCAATTTGAAATAAGATTCAATAAAAACTTATCGTCTAGAAACTTAAGTAAAAAATAAATAATTGAGACGGTGCCAAATTTTTTGGAAAATCACTGACCTAATTTGCCCCCAAAAAACATTTCTATCAAAAGATTGCCTAATTCAAAGAAGTTCAACTCACATGTGCTATATCGTAGTACCTATTCAATTTTGACACCCTTTGTTGATTGTTTAATAAAATTTAACTTTTTAACTTCGGCAATAAAGAAAAATTATTGCAATTTTCATCATCCAAGTTACAAAATTAATAAATTATTAATAAATTATTCAGCATATAGCTCCAAAAGCAACTTATAAAGATGTGTGTGAAGTCAAGAAAGACAAGCTCTTTATACAAATTGGATGGTAGGAGGTAAAACAATCTATGAGGGATGTATAAATAGTTAGGATTAGTAGGAGCTCAATCATTCTATACATCACAAAGTTCTTCTATCACAAATTGTCATTAGTAATCGTATGATTATTGTCGGGCATTGCTTTCATAATGTATTTGTTTATTTGAAAATATTGTTACAACACGATATAGTCATTCATGATTACAATGTACATTAGGCATGTCATTTATAATTGAATTTGAAGTATTGAAGTTGCACAATAACTATGCATGATAATATATGTATGACTTCAATGATTTAGCGATGGGTGACTGACTTCGTGTAGCATTAGCGCTTATTTAACCCCTCACCAACCAAGGCCTAACCATGTCAAAAAACAACCTTGCTTTTCAAGTGTTATAAGTCTAAATGTGAGTGATGTATGAAAATTTCAACCGTACAATCTTGTAGTGTGCATGTTGTAGATGGTGTAAATCAAATTTGGGTTCATTTGACCATATAGATTGAAAGATTATAATGTTCTAGTGTTGAAATTTTCCTAAAAACACATTTGGAGGTGATATTTTATTTCTAAACCTACTCAAATGAAAAAACTTTAAGCTACAAAGTGATTCAAAACCAAATGACAAACACTTTGGTGGAAAAGAAAAACATTCAATTGACTTATTGCATTTGCAAAATTATTTTGAAATGTCAAAAAACAGTGAAAAAAGTAGCAAAAAAACACATCTATGGCTTAACCTACCTCTACTAAAATGCTTCTTAGTCAATCATAACTTCTTGGATTTATATGAAATTTTACCACAATAACTAGACTAATATGCACAACTTTTCCAACAAAAATTATTGACACAAACCCTGTTTGAAGAAGTTATAAGCTGCTGAAGTTCATTGTAATGCAAAAATGTTTGGATTTTGAACTTTGAATTGCTCCCAAGAATTCAAAACAGCTTGGATTGACATGAAAATTTTACTACAATAATCAGACTTTATGGGGAACAAAATCCAATAAATTTTATTAAAAACTAACATTTGATGAAAAAGATACAAGCCCCCAAAGTTGCACCCATCTGAATGAAGTGTGGTGAACTCAAATTAAACCTGCAAACTTTGAATGGCTTTCAAAAACTCAGTACATCTTGTATAGATCTGAAAATTTTAACACAAAAAATAGACTAGTATGTGCAACTTTATTAACAAGTTTTATTGAATTTAGACATTGGATGAAAAAGTTACAACACTTTGAACTTGATTGCTAAACTGTGTGAGGACACTTTTGGTCCCCTTGGGTGGTGAGGGGTTAAGACATAGAAAATTAGTGCAATATTCACACAACATCATGCTCATGCATTGTTATTGCACTAACTTTGCATTTTTTTTATCTTTCACAATTTTAGGACTAAGTCAAATGAAAGCAGGAATTGTATTCAAAGTAGAAATTTAGACCTCATTTATGCATAGTAAAAAGAATTTTCTTAGAAAACTCAAACTAAAAAAAGTCGGAAAATTAAGTTAAGCTTCATTTTCAAAAATCCATTTGAGATTTAGATCTTCCACTCAGAAGTTATGGACAAATTTCAAAGAGGATGTTTGAAAATGTTAAAAAAAACCCTGATTCCAACTCCTCTTTGAAATTTGTTCATAACTTTTGATTTGAGGCTTGAAATCTCAAACATATTTTTGGAAATGAATCTTAACTTGATTTCACAACTTTTCTTAGCTCAAAGTTTTTTGCAAAAAGCTATTCTACTATGCCTAAATGAGGTTTGAAGTTCTAATTTTAACACAATTCCTATGTTTTGACAATGAGCGGTCTAGCTCTCATCTTCAAGTTATCCCATATTATTTGAGTGCTCATTGAATGGATTTCATTTTAAAATGGACCTCCTCACAATTCTAAATTCTCAAATGCCAATGAAGTGCTTCCATCACTACGTCATTGAGATTCTTGGAGACCTACTAATGGAATTGTTTCAAGTTAGAATTTGATTCCTTCACTACATCATGAAGTTTCTTGGTGGCCTATTGGTGGATTAAATTTAAGATAAAATTTAATTATCATTAGAGAGTATATTAATCAAGTAACAAACAAAATATAAGAAATTATTAAGTAAAAAATTGTTAATTAGAATGGTGATTAACAATGGAATATTGACAATATTTTTTGGAATATTGATACTATTTAACAAGTGTTATTGCAGTGCAAATAGAAATGACATTATTGTCATGAATTTTCTGTACACTTCAACGCACATAAAATGCACAATAAAAATAATAAAAATAATTGTAAGCCAGTGGAAGCTCATCATTGATTATTCATTTGAACAAGCTACATGATGACCATTTAAGAAATGTTTTGAAATTCAAGTTTAGGTAGCCCTCTTAGGACCTCAAAGGGTTAAGATGTTGTACATTGTTGGCTCTAATTGGTGGAATGGGTAGTGGAATGGGTGGAATCAAGTGAGTGATGACATGAAATTTGAAAATTACTCACACAAACTCAAATTGCTTCTTCCTCACTAATGCTGAAAACATAGACGGCAATCAACAAGAACAAATGGTACTCCATTGGATACTATCAATTGCACATGTAAATCAAAATTATGACAAGAGATATTGTGTGTATGCAGTACACCATACCTAAACACATAATCCCACAACCTCTTCAAATAATCATAAAAATAATCATAAAAAACAATTTATTGAATTCACATACTGTAATGACCGTCTCTCACAAGACTCTCTTTCTTTAAAAGCCAACAAAATTCCGACCACTCCTTCAAGAAATCACCACTCAAGCTACCGTGAATGCCAGTGAATGCCTCTGAATCACTCCCCAGTTCGTGCCTGCTCTTTCGACGACTTCCTTGGTTGGCAAGGTTGAGGCCTTGACGTAGAGCATCCCAAAACCTACTTGTCTCCTCTTTGAGTGCAAGGCCACAGCTTCCATCCTCTCCAACCCTAGTCGAAGGACACTGCATCACCATTCATTGATCGATGGTCATGTGAGAAAAAAAAAAATACACCATTTGAGTGTGTTACCACAGGGATACACCATCATGTCCGCCTTCCACAACAAAATACTACTTGGTGTTGAAATGGGCACTGGTCAAACTTTACAACACCATTGAAATGGTAAGGTGCAAATGGAGTCAATGTTTTCAGCCTTAACCCCCAAAAGACCGAGAGATTCCAATTCAACCTCAAGATACTCTTACGAGGCTCGATCAGGGTCATGTGAGGACTTCCTTCTGTTCAATTCTAGTTAGTTCTTGACCTACAAATGCACTACTTCTGAACATAAAATAATTTAATTTCAGCGGCATCATCATGTTTCGCAACATGATCGACAAAATCAATCCCACCAAAACGATAAATTCTTGGTCCTTTACGGAATCACACCAAATTCCAGTTTCAGTTTAGTTCGGCACCTGGATGGAGATGCGCTTACATGGTGTACGTAGTGTGAAGAGCTGCTGAGGCCTTCACGGGGCTGCAAACTCCCAGGGATGTGGCTGTCGCGGACGGGCAGCTCAGGGGTGTGAAGTGTCCCAGAAGTCTTGGCACTCAAAGTCTTCCCAGGAAATTTCCGTTGAGGTCCTCTCAGTGATCTCCATGGCAGTATGCCTCTGCCCATAAGAAGGAAGACCTCACACTTCACCACATCTCCACGCACCTGAAACCCCGGAGTCACTGAGAAACCGACCAATCAGCCTTTCTTCTCCACCTCCACAAATCCAAGAGTCAAAAGACTCCATGGTCTGTCTCAGGAACTTGTCACGCTTCTGATCACTCAGCATTTCTACCTTCTCCTCAAACGAATGCACCAATCTGTGCAGCAACCAAACGGAAACAGAAACTTCCAGAAAGCTTTGATAGAACACAGTTTTCGGATGGAGTCCCCTTTTGACCACGTCCCACTCTTCTTGGTACATGGGCAAAGGCTGGTAACTGGCTAAATCATCAATGATGGACTCGAACTTCTTGAAGCAGAACCTTCCAAGAAAAGAGTCATCCGGTGAGTCTGAATCCAGCAGCATGGAAATGGTGGATGCCTTGTCCTTGAACTTGGAGAAATCAGCAAAGGAAATAAGCTTCGTCATTTGGTCATCCTCAAACCATTTTACGCCAAAGTACCCATTTGGAGCGTCGAATCCGTCGAAGAACCGTTTGCAAATGAATGTTTGAACCATGATCTTCCAATGGTCGGCTCTATCCACGGGGGTCCGGACTTCCCGGACAATCGTCTGCTCCAAGGACTTGAGCTCCACCGGATGTTTGTTCATGTTCACGATGAGAACGTCGGCAAAATCAGTGACAGCACTCTTCACTTCCATAACCGCCTGCAGGAGATTTTTCGGAGACGGTTCCGTGTCATCATCCTGGTAGGATCCTGGGGGTGGAGCTCGGAACTGGTAACCAACTGCCTCTCGAGAGCCATTGTTGCGGTCCCCACGACTCGACGAGGAAGACGCAGTAAATCTCCGGATAACCTCCAAATCGGCTGGAGGACTCGGTTTGGGAAGCGTGATTCTTTGATTCCAGTTAAGCACGGCTGGAGAATTGCTTGCACTCGCTGCTTCGTGGAACTTGGGTAATTCAGGTTCAGCACTTTTAAACTCAAGGCAATCCTGATAACAATGTACGCAAGCAAAGCAAACACGTAAATTGGTCAAATCGAAACAATATGCAAAAGCTTTATCAGTACCTTCCCATGAACGACGGGAAAGATTCTCGTGATGACATTACCTAAAATTAATGAACTTCTTACGGATAAACCCTGCTACCACCGGACCTTAGCCATTAGAATAATCAAGTACAATCATCCTACAAACCACTGATTCGCAAATAGCCATTAGACCAAGACAAAACTCACGCCGTCCATGATAAAGAGTTGCGCACCTGGAAAAGCAGGGGGCCACGACTCTGATTCTTCTGCCGAGAATGGTATTTTGGACGATTTCCCGAAGAAGTCATCGCAACCACCTCCTCGGCTTCACAATCATTTGCGAATTTCCCACCATCCGCCTTTGCCGTCAACATTATTCTCCCGAGCTTCTTCTGAGGTATAATTGCAAACTGGAACGGATCTGAGGCGTCTGGGGGAGAGATTGCATTATCCAGGCTTGATGGAGTTAGCTGCGCAGGCCCTTGAGCGTAAAGGAGTGATTTGACCCTCTGGGTGGGATTGGCAATAGTTGCCACACTTCCAGCAATATCCTCGTCGGCCACTGGACTTTCCTTATGATCCATCGGTGTTGAAACAACTCGCTCTTCGTGCAGAATATCAATTACAGGCAAGACTGCAGAGTAATGGCCTTCCCCGTCGCTAAGACTTCCTGCAGTTGCTATTCCTCCACCAATGTCTTCGTGGAGCTCAGGGCTGTCCTCAGGAACCAGCGGTGTTGGGACAAGTCGTACTTCGTGCACGAGAGCAGCTGCAGGCAAGACTGCACAATAGTGTCTTCCCTCGTCACTACGACATCTGTAGAATGGATTCGTCCCACTGCCACGATTACTAGAACACAAATTGTCAACTTAAAAAAGTGCTGCCAGCTCGGTGACTCACCTTCAGCAGCACTTGGAACTCGACGAGGCCTAATTCCCATAAACTTCAATGATGATTGAAAGAACGTAGAAACCCTGCAGAAAAGTTACACGATGGGGGGCATAAGCATCATAAAATGGACGCCGTTCACTAGATTTCCATTTGAATGATGCAAGATCTTCATGCTATGACAAGAGATGTTCATTTCCTATATTCCTCATGTTATGCTAATGTTAGGAAAATGAGAGGATGCATATGGGGATGGTAAAATGTAAGTTTCATGTGAGTATCATTGACATTAACCCATTAAGGACTGTGGTCAATTTTGGAGGCAAGCAAGATGTTTTCTGGTCTTAGGTTGAACATGGAAAAAAACACCAAATTGTGATGCATTCCGGAGATTTGACCATACCAATGGAATTGGCATGAATGCTTGGGGCTCTGTAGTAAATGCATGACAAATTCTGCATTGATTTCCATATTTTCAACTAATATTTCGTTTGTTTTCTCAACCCCCAAATTGCTTGCTAGCCCCAATTCTCCTAATCTTGTCCAAATGCATTTAATTTCCAATTCCCCACACCCATCCCCCTTTGTCCATATCCAAATTCATTCTAAAACTTTGGCTACCCATGAAAAAGTATCAATTTTGACCAAAAAATGGTCGACCAATCTTCAATGGATTAAGTTCATGTTACACTCGCTACATTAGATTGATATTGCATTTTGTAGATCCTAAACAAACATCACACAAGGCACCCTATAATACATTTGCATACAATGATTCATATTGCTATATTCATAGATATTACATTCGTAGAGTTTTCATATTGTTTATGTTAAAATCAAATGATTGGCATTGACATTGGCATTTATTTGATATGAAATGGTCAATTATATTGAATTGTAGAATGCAAAATCAAAACATTAAATCATAATGCAAAATACAAGAAAATTGAATTATCTCATGTACCTTGTTCTCGATGACGACGGTGATAAATTCAAACTCTGCACTTGGTCACTTCGTGTGGTGTATGCAAAAAAACACTTGCTATCATCCAACGTTGTCACTCCCAAGCTCAACAATTTTGCATGTCTCAACAATTTGCAAATACTCACAAAAGTTGGTCGACAAGAAGGCAATAACTCCCAACAACTCTTTATACAAAATGCCAAGTATGGAGGGTAATGCTTGGGTAGAGTTGGCCTAAGTCCTTCCTTGCATATCATGGTTTGAATATCCAATGGAGACTTGTCAACATATTCAGCATATGCTTGCTTTCCACTCAATATCTCAGCACATGTAATTCCAAAATTCCAAACATCTGCCATCGGCAAATAGTGACGCTTTTGAGCCATGTCCTTTCCAATTACCTCTGGAGCTCTATACATTGCAGTACCCTTGTTCTTTGAAGGAGCATGGAAGGTGGAAGTGTTGGTGTAAGATTTCACCAATCCAAAGTCCGCCAATTTTATGTCCAAATACCCTGTACCATCAATACATGACAAACCCACTCTAGGCTGCTCTTTCACAAGAACGTTGGCAGGCTTCAAATCTCTATGAGTCAAATGCTTTTCATACATATAGCGCATGGCTTGTGCAATTTGATACATGATATCAATGGCTACAGGAAGTGAAAATGGCATACTATCCTTTCCCATGTGCAACTTCGAAGATGACATATCCTTTGTTAGACCCATCATATATGCACCAAGATCTTTGGGCATCAACTCCATCAATAAACGGGATTGAGGATTCTCGTGATCATCTTCCCAATAGTGAAACAATCGAATAATGTTGGGATGAAATAGACCCTTCAAGGCAGTGGCTTCCTTCTCATCTTGCCCATGCAACATTTTAAGAGCACATTCAATCCCTAGCCACCTCACTTTCATCACAACGCCATTACCTCCTTGTCCCAATAGATGGAGATATTCGCACTTTGTCAAATCCATAGCTTTATAAGTTGCACTACTTGTCAACCAAGATTGCAAATAAATAGCTCGCAAATAGTCCAAACCATTTGTTGATCCATGGAGGTCCACAATCCTTGAGGTCTTTGAAATGATTGTCCCTTTATCTTCCATAGCTGCTTGCTGCAATGCATGACTCTCTCTCCGCAAGTCTTCAAACAATTGGTGATATTCTTCATCCATGATCTTCATCCCCTCCACCTTTTTCTCTTGAGATAAACCCCTCCCATAAGTAATTGTAAAATCCAACAACATTCTCCATAAGTAGATGTCCAATATAATGACCATAAACTCCTCTTGGATCTCCACCAACATCATGGCTGACACAAGCCATGATTCTAAATCCTTGCAGTAACATTTTTTAACCAAGACCTCAGCTCTTTTAACTACGGAACACAAGTGTTGGAGACTAATACTTCCCACCCCTTCACCAAACTTTGAACAAGCACTTCTCTTTTCTAAAAAAGCAGTGGTCTCCACAAGTTCATTAGCCAAGATTTGGCATTGACGTTCATTCAATTGAAATGATGAATCACTTGATCCTCCTACTAGTTGACGCACAAACTCCATTGATTCAATGACATGTTTGTAGCAATGAATCGTCATGATTTGCTTTATAGGGGCTTCAACAACATATCATAAATGTAAGTCTATGAATGATGCTTTTACAATTTAATTGGTCTGCATTGCATTCAACCAAAAAGGAGTATTTTAGCATATTACTATATCGATAGCCTTATATAACTAAGCAAAGACAAAGGATAGAATGTGACAAAAGCTTAGCCACATAGAATGCACTATAATGAATCCAATTTAACATTTCTTTTAAACAATAAACTTTAGATGATTCCCTTAGGCTAGAATTCAACACAACCCTACTCTCTAATAAGAGCATGCTCAAATGAATGTCACATTCAAAACAATACATTCATGCTATTCTAAAAGGCCTATGGACGTAGTAAACAACATTGTTGAATAGCACATACCTCAATCATAAAAATAAGAGCTAGAACAACCATGTAGAGAACAAGCTCAACATATCAACAAGAGGCCAGTTCAAATTTCCAAATGCAAAATGATTCTCACTAGTTGTGCAAAAATTACACCTGCAATCAACACACCAAAGAGAACATTAGGGGTACGAACACAATTGCGTCACAAAAGAACAAGATCACAAGTATGTTTCACTGAAAACCACTCCAAACTATCAATTCAAGTTCAAAGAGTTCAAATAGGAAAAATTCAAAAAAAATTGACAACAAGAATTGCGAGATATTTACATTTGCACACTAAAAAGGAACATTGTTGTGCACACTTTTCAATAGGTTAGGTAGACTTTGATTCTTCTGAGTGCACATTCCACAAAATCTCAAAAAAAATGGGCTGTTCCTTGGATATTGATGCATAATACATCTAAAAGAACAAATTAGAAAATAAATAATCTTCCACTGCAATAGCTGCCTAAAAAGTTAAAGAAACCATTCCAAATTTCCAAGACTAAAAATAAATCTATAGTTGCAACAAGCTACCCAATATCTTAAGAAAACCTAAAACGAGATCTTAAAACCGTCTACTTTCCAAAATGATGACATCATTATAACAAGAAAAGCAGTAGCTGGTCCTATCAAGTTCAGAAATGACTTGCTACTTCAGTACGTCTCTGATATGCTATTATCCACCCGGATTGACCCGAAACAGAGCTATAAATCGAGAAAACAAAACCACGTCGATGTTCTCATGGCTGTCTCTACACTTCTCAAACTCAAACTTGCACGGCTTTGTTGTCGACTGAATAATTTGAGATAAGAGGCAAGCGTTCGTTTGTCACCAACCTCTGGACAATATTCTTCTAAGAAGCTAGTACTGAAAACATTCAGTTTAGGTTGAAGTCTACGAAATCTTGCAATTCAAATCTGCAGCATGAAGGGTAAGTAGACCATGGAAGGAAACCAGAGTCCATCGACAATTGGTCATGAGATCTATTTATGCTACAGTATAGGATCACTACCGATTTCTACGGATCTGAGTGTGCATGAAACTAATGACTAGTAAATTAAGCTTAACATTGACACACCCTGTCGATCAAAGGACGGGTCTATTCGGATGCCAACCCAAACATTGAATCTCCAACGCAAACACAGTCTTGAATTCAATGCTCAAGTCAACTGCTTGCCTTAACTCCCCCGAAAAAAATCGAAGACACCCAATTCATGTGCTCACCTCAAACCCTATCTTGCCAGGTCGATGCCATGAGCAACCCTGTACTCTGCAATCCCCACTGATCCATCCCATCAAGGCCAGCGACTATCGCATCCATAGTACAAACATCACCCACTCCACCTCCTTACACTGCTAGAGTTCTGCGAAAGCAACGCAGTAGATAAGTCAACCTAGCATCACTTCCCTACTAAAATGTGTTTCTGAATTCTGATACACGACAGATGCAACGGGAATTGAAGCCGGAGTGTCTCAAGAACCTTTAAGGCTAACCAACAACTGCTCATCCTACCAATCCTACCCACAACACCTCCCAATCGCATGAGTCTAATCCTCAGTCGATCCTCATGAACCATCGTGAAACTGATGCGTCAGTGAGCACTTGTCGGTAAGCGGTGAACAATTGTTGCTTGGTAAAGGTGGTCCGCTCTTAAAAAACATGCATAGGTTTCACGGTTGTGGTTGCACCAGCAAGGAGGAGCAGTAACCACCTGCTTCCTTGCATTCACAGTCACCTTTCAAAACCAGGTATGGATTTCGAAACCCTGAACCCTGAAGACTCTCCCCGCCACAGCAGACCATTCATTACAAGCTCAGTCTAAGTGCCACAAACCCGACAGTGACAAAGATTCACAAATGGCAAGGTATATCCATCTGGCTTCTCTCTCGAACAAAATGGCAAGGAGATCATACGATTGAATTCAAACAAAGAACAAACCTCATTCGTTTAAGTTTAGAATAAAGAGAACTATCCCCATATGTGCAAAGATCTCTGCCCAGAGGCTGTTAGAAGCACTGGTAAGAGAATCCAAATTGGCATGACAAAGAGCCTCAATTCACTCTTGACACCCCCATGCATCACTTTCAGCAGCATATGACACCAAGCACGAATCGGCCTTAACGCAGAGTAACTTAGGATCACCATGAAGAGCTTCATGGGGCGATCTTTCAGTGATACCGACTACACATGAATTTCAAACGCAAACACTCTGTCAAGCACCAATTCGGGAAGTGCAAGTGTTTGAGCTTGAAATTCAGAGACCAAGTCAAATCCTAACCTCCACTCCTCCACAAGAATCGAAAACCAACAATAAGAAACTCAAAAGTACGTTCAACTGTGACCAACACTCACCACAAAGCCTGTTGCAGCGATGCGACACACGCTTCCAGCGCAGTCATCCCACGAAGACCAACCTTGTTTCGTCAATTTGTACTTCTCCTACCGATAGTCCAAAACTTACCGACAATTGCTCACCCTACCAATCCTCCCCACGACACCTTCCCAGCACCAGATTCTAACCCTCCGTCCTGTCTATCTTCCCGAGCAATCACAAAATTGATGCATCCGTGACCAAGTGTCGGTAAGGCCACTCATCGAAAGAGGGAGAGCGAACATTGCTTTCTGGCTTGCCAGAGGAAGAGGAATCTTCCTGACTGCGGTTCTGCACACCGTCCTTCTAACCTAACAAGAGAAATGTGCATGTTGCCTTCGTAACGTCACAGCTTGGTGTTATTGAGTTTCCACGTCACATCAGACCATTCCCAAAAATGACATGTGTCACATGTTTTTATAAAAATGACTTAATTTATGCCAAACCTGACCTTTGCATAGGGTAATCCAAACATCATCATTCTTGTTAGTATGTCCTAATTTCAAGAATTTTTACTCCTTTCCATATGCTTATTTGGAACCTCAGAGTCAAGGTGAACTTCTATGTACAAAAATCAATTAGAGTTTGGGAAAAAAACAAACAACAAAATTCTTGAATTCTACAAGAAAGAAAAAGGAAAGTATGCAAAATTTACAAGAAGAAAATCAAAATTGTTGATAGATAAAGTTGTAAAGAGGTTGGTGAAAGTCACGAGAGGCAACTTTCCGACTTTTGGAAACCTAATTTTAACATTGAACTTGAAGTGTTTGGTTGTTTTTAGTTTGACAACAAGGCAAAGCTACTACTAAAATACAATTTCCTCCTACTCAAATGAAAGTGTAAACATTGTATAACTTGGCAAAAGCAATTCCGGCTCTAGAAAACTTGAAAATTGTTTTCAGATTCTGACAAAGCATGGAAGTCTGCCTAAACCTGTCCTAATTATTTGAGATGGGCTGCACTTGAAGTCGCTTTCATACATGCCATCCTTAGACCTCTGTGCTCTTGGATGTCCCAATTTGGACTGTTTCAAACATATTATCACCATAAACTTTCAGACCTTGCAGAATTCAGATCGAACTTCAGTAGGAAGATATCATGTTGAGTCTTGGCACTAGCCACATGCATATCTAGCATAGCAGTACCCATTCGATTTTGAAATGGTACAGACAAAGCCAGGAGTGTACACATCCACAGGGATGTAGACAGATAGATGTATTATGCAACTGATGGGTTTACAAAATTCTTTGTGGCCACATATTCTGGAGATAAGTTTGCATCATGATCAAGTTTGGACACACAATTCAATGCACTTGCTTCCTGAATTTAGCACCCACCATTCTATGGCCCCTGAAACTGTTGGTTTGAATTTATTCGAGAGCTCCATTTGAAGTCGTGAGAGTGGACTTTGGCCAATTGAAAATGTTTGCAAATGTTTGCATGTTATTGTTTTTGCAAGCAGGCATGATTAGCGCCGCTGCTTGGTGAGGGACGATCTCGGCCGTCTGTGGATTAGGGTTTGGGCTCGTTTCTCTCATTTCCGCGCAGCAATGTTTCATTCTCTATTTTGAACGTGCAAAGCAACCTCCCTGTTGTCTTCTGCGCTGACCCTCCTTTCCCGTCGCCGTCAAAGAAGAGGCGGGACCTCACCGACACCTCGTACCTTCCCCAAATTGGCCACAGTGTTGCCCCATTTCTGTTGTCATCGCTCTTTTTACGACTCACTCTCTCGATCGACCCCAATTTCGCCACGTCCGGCTGCCTTTATTGCTTCAGGCGACATCAGGTGAATCTCTTGGAGTTCGTTGTTGATTTGGGTTTGTGCCTTGGCATACGAAATAATACGGGTGTTATGCTGATTCGAGTTCCATGAACGCAACTGAGTCTCATTCCGTTTAGTTTACTGTTGTCTTTGTAGTTCTTTCCCAGGGAAGATCCGCCTTTGTCATTTTCTCTTGAGTTTTGTGCGGTTTGTTTCACAAAAAAAATTGTGTTTCAGTTGTTCTCTCAGTCTCCGGGTTGCCGTTTAGAGTACTCTTAGGTTAGGTAGGGACACTCTCAAAACCGGTGGTGAGCGTAGGTTTTATCATTAGAATGGCGAAGTTTGTATATGTTCTTGGTGACAAAGTCAAGAGATTATAACGCACCAAAGAAAGCGGCCTTTGGAGACCGAATGCAGAAGTTGGAGAGGGTTACAGCTCTTGTTGATATATGTTCTCAAATTGTCATCTGATAAAGTGGAGATTTTCGTTACGATTATTTACCGAATTGCCTGAGATTTTAGTTTCGTGGACACTCTACAATCGCCTTAGGGCTGAATCCAGGGTTTAGGGTTTAAGGGTTTAAGGACCTTGCGAGGCCGTCAGCTCATCTGTGTCGTCCCTCTTTCTTTTTCTGACGAATTTTTCGTGGACACAAACAGAAAATTCGCACGGCGTTTGTACGAAGAAGTTGCCGCCGTGGTCCAGTTGCGATGGCTTCCAACGGTGACTTCACCTTGGCGAGCGATGGCTTGTCGGCCGCCGCTTTGTTCAAGCAAGGCTTCTCCTACACTTACGACGACCTCATTTTCCATCCGGGGTTTATCAACTTCTCGGTGGACGCCGTGGATCTCACGACCTCGCTCACGCGCAACCTCCGATTGCGGACGCCTTGCATTTCCTCGCCCATGGACACCGTTACCGAGGCTTCCATGGCGGTCGCCATGGCCGCTGTTGGCGGAATTGGCTTTGTGCATTCCAACAACACACCTCAGGAGCAATCCACAATCGTGAGGCGTGCGAAGCAGCAGCGAGTCGGTTACGTTCCGAATCCAGTCTGTGTTCACCCCTCCGACTCCATCGCCACTCTCGACACCTTGAAAGCGAGGTTAGGGTTTTCCTCCGCGGTCGTTACAGAAGATGGAACCCTCGGGTCGCGCCTTGTCGGTGTGATTACAAGCAGAGATGTGGATTTCGTACACGACCGGAGCACTGAAATCCGTGAAGTCATGAGTCGCGACGTCGTGACTGCGCCTGCGGGTACCGCATTGGAAGAGGCTTCTAGGGTTTTGATTCAAAGTAAGAAGAGTTTGCTTCCCTTGGTGACGGAGGATGGAAAGTTTGTGGAGCTTCTGTGTCGGACGGACCTCAAGGCGCATCATGAGTTACCACCGCTTGGACCTCCGTCTCTTGGTTCTGATGGGAAAATTTTAGTTGGCGCGGCAATTGGCACACGGGAGAGTGACAAAGAGAGGTTGGGGATGCTGGTGGAAGCGGGGGTGAATGTGGTCATTTTGGATAGCTCCCAGGGGGATTCCATGTACCAGAGGCAGATGATTGAGTATGTGAAGAAGGCGCACCCGGGGGTGGATGTCATTGGAGGGAATGTGGTGACGGCGTACCAAACCAAGAACCTGATTGAGGCGGGGGTGGATGGATTGCGGGTTGGGATGGGGTCCGGGTCGATTTGCACGACGCAGGAGGTTTGTGCTGTTGGAAGGGGCCAAGTACGTCTTACTCCCAAACCCTCACAATGCTCTTGTCTTTTTGCCTGGACAGGCAGTCTGCACTTAGACTCGTTAATGAGGTACAACGTTTCATTGAGGTAATGTTTGGATCCATTAGGATTTCGCAAGAACTGTGCGAATGGAAACGTGAAATCGTGACACATTTTGCATGTAATATGAGAGATTATCTGCACCTAGAACGCAGTCTTTTGCCATGCAACACAAAAAAAATTCGCAAGTGATAAAAATCGTGCCACAGTTTGCATTTAACATAAGAGATTGTCGTTCTCTTGTAGTTCCTGCCGATTGCGGATCTTAGGTAGAGCATCGCTTGGGTGGATTCTGATCACATGGACTGGTGAATGCAGGGAACTGCCGTCTACAAGACCGCAGCAGTGGCTAATGCATTGGGAGTACCTATTATAGCTGACGGAGGGATTTCCAACTCAGGGCACGTAGTTAAGGCACTATCGTTAGGAGCTTCAACAGTCATGATGGGAAGTTTTCTGGCTGGCACGGATGAGGCACCGGGCAACTTTTTCTTCCAGGTAACTTTTCTCCACGATGTATGTGTGGAGCCTGTTTGGCTCTGGTATGAGTATGAGACACGGGTCATAGTGAATTGGTACTTTTCTTTTCTTTTTTCTCTCAATTCCTCTTCCACATGACACTAGCTCGAGAAGACCCTTGGCTTCTAAATTCCTTCAACACAGGGAAGAATATACAGGGAATGTGCAATTACAGAGTGTATATTTTGTGGTCGTTGTCTTTTGTCGCATGGTTCATAGCTCCTTTGAATTTTACTCTTGGTCTGTGGTCCTAGGTGTGACGGTGATACTGTAATTTTAGTGCCTTTCTATCAATTGAGAAGAAACATATGCGTGTCAAAACACTGAAATATTATCTGGTCGTTAGGCTAAACCATGACTCTATCTTGGATGGGGAACCTGAGGTCTTCATTGCAGGTTATAGTTTTCAGCCTCTTAGAGCTTGGCCTTCTCTGATTCACTGCTTTCTATGGATTATATTGTTTAGGATGGTGTGAAACTCAAGAGCTACAGGGGAATGGGTTCGTTGGAAGCGATGACGAAGGGTAGTGATGCCCGCTATCTTGGAGACAAAACACACCTGAAGATTGCACAAGGAGTGTCTGGCTCTGTAGCTGCCAAAGGATCAGTGCTTCGACTTGTCCCGTACACTTTGCAGGCTGTGAAGCAGGGATTACAAGATTTAGGGGTGCCTTCTGTCAAAGCTGCTCATGATGGTCTGAATGCTGGTGTTATCAGGCTTGAGGTCTGTATTTTTTTCTTACCCTCTGGTAGTCGTGAAGCGTGGCATTTTGCATTGATGGGCTTTTTGCGTTGACGTTTCAAACTGACAAAATGATATCCGTGGTGGCAGGTGAGAACAGGGGCTGCTCAAAGAGAAGGTGGAATCCATGATCTTGTATCTTATGAGAAGAGGAGGTTTTGAAACACAGTCATATCCTATTTACGAAACGAGAGTTTGAAACTCCATGGACTGGATTCTTTCTAGAGCTGTGGTCTGTTTTGAGAGATGTGTCCAAGCACAAAGGAGACACCTAGAATTTTGAAGCACATGCTACTGGTTTATCCTTCCTGTATGTTTCATCTGCAAGTAATGCTGAACTCTCATACACATGGGATTCAGAAAGTGACTCAGCATTTGAATGGGTATCCAGCCCATACCTTGTGCTAAAACTTACTTGGAGTAGTATTTCCTGCATTTGTTATCAGGATTACACGTATGAGCTTGCTTTACTGGCATAGGGAAAGCAACCCTATATAGTCAGTTGAATTTTTGTTTCAACATCAATTTTGGGCACTGACCTCGGTTGAGATACTGTACCGTAATTCCATTCCTCTGAAGGAGAGGCACTATTTGCTACTCGTTTTGTTCCTATGTCGAGAGACTGTTTGGTTGCAATTTGCATGTCTGAACTTCTAGCGTGGTGTGGCAGTGGCAACGTAGTCAGCAATGCTTGGTCGCATTTGGATACTGATTACCTAATGTTTACAGCGTATATATTTCGATGTATCTAGCGTATGTAGTGCTGCGTGTGTACCCTTGGATGTTTTCCATTCCCATGATCTTAACGATCATGCCTTCTACAATAGGATTGAAACTATCTTCCTCACATTGTTGAACACATCAGGGCAAATCTTTGAAATGAAAAAGACCCATTTCCAAAATCATCACTGCTTTAGCTTTTTATATTCAAGTTTTAAACTTGTATTTTTTATACTCCGGAGTACTTGAAAGGATGGACCCTATGACCGTGTGGTCAAACTTCAAAATCTTTGAATCTCTATGGTTCATTTTATGACTGAATTTAAATGAGCTTTTTTTTATTATGTTTAGAGATGTAATAACATGTCTTTTGTACGTCATAATAAGTCATAAAAATCTCAATTTTTTTTTTGTGAAGATTTGAAATTATTATAAATTTTTGAAACACATTGATATTGATAAAAAGTCCAATAGCTAAGGTAGGAGGCTCAGAAATGGCATATCTAAGGGCTGGTCCACCTTTTTTTTTTGTATATTCCATTGGATGGGAATGACTTTAGCTCATTTTTTAGACAAAGAGAAATAGATGAGGTATCTAACCCAAAGCGGTTATGTATTTTTTCCAGGCATTTTTGAGTTGCTTATGAATTTTTGAATGAGTTGGGTCATATAGGTCCCTATTTATGACCCTAGGTCTTCTATAAACGGTTCACTTGCAATTTCTAAAGAAAGATGGGGAAAGCAAAACAAATGATTGATTCTTGCAATTGATAATTGCTTTTTTCCTTGATTCATGCAATGACTATACAATGTCGATTTCAGAACCAACTCATGTCCATTTTCATAGCCATTTGTAGGGCCCGTTCTTAATGCCCATTCCATTTCAGAGCCTTCTACCTTAACTAAAGTGGGTACACCCAAAACCGCCACTTTTTGCTACTGAGCCTAGTTACTATTATTAGATTGACCAAATTTTTGTATGTTCTTATTGGCAAGTGAAAGGAAGTTCCAGCGCACCAGAAAATGTGGCATTTGGATATTGTAAGCAAAAGTTATTAAGGAACAAAGTTTGGTTCTAAAATGGTTTCTTCCACATAGGTACAGAATTGATTTTGGAGATGTACACAGAGTAAAGATGGCGGTTTAAGGTCAGTGGCACATTTGGGTGTACCCACCTTACTGAGATGCAAGTGGGATGCAAATAACCCTTGACATGATAGAGATTATGTATTATTGTCATTGATTACAAGCCAGGCCTGAGTTCGCTCCTCAGTGAAAATGTAAGAATGATAATAAACTAACTAACTAAAGCTTTTGATGTGGGGGTTATCATGAATGAAATTGTCGGATTGATTGTACACATACTCAAAATATTCACGGACCCCCACGACGGTATCCGGGAAAGGAAGGGGCATGAGGGATGAAGTGCTGGTTATCTCCCGGGGGAGGGTACCCCATTGGACTGGGCCTACCGAACCGACCAGGGGCTTGCAACAAAAACCTCCGACCTGCTGCTGCTCCATGCGATGTCCGCTTCAACCGGTGGAAATGAAAAGTATTCCCCTGCACTCAAATGCACCATTCATAGCAGTATGAAAAAAAGTGGCTCAATGCGACAGAAGAGGAAAGAAGAAAAAAAAAAAAAAAAAAAAGGGAAAAAAGAAGAATTGCGGGGTCTTTAAGACCAGCAGGAATGATGAGAATATTGGGTACTTCTTTGGATTACTATGTCACACTATGTCACACGGACAAAGATAGCAAAGACGATGACTTTATTGCAGCGCACAAGTGGGAAGCAGCCATGGGGCTTAAATCATGCCACATTCACATCAAGTGCGAGCTGAATATGTAAATGAGTTTAAGGCCTCAAAGTTTATGTAGGGAGTTTAAACCACTCCAACCAGCTTAAGGTATCTCACCTATCTGTACCTAACAATCCCAACCACTTACACCAAAAAACAAAGTCACTCTATGTGAAATCTTTGATGGTCTTAGAATGTCTTGTTATACCCAAAAAAATTATGAAGACATTGTATTTTTTTAGAGTCCTATATCTAAGAATCACAACCCAACATTTTGATTCTATCAAATGTTTATATGGAGTTTGTACTATCCTACCATATATAACAATAGAGAGACAATAGGAATTATTTGCATGAAAATAAAGAATACTTTAAAAATTCCAATTCAACAGAGGTAATTGATCTTGATCCAATTGTCCTTAAAGTGTTAGAATGCAATGCTAATTTCAATTTTTAAAGTAGACATAACATTCTTGAGTAGTACTAGGAAGACCCCTTTAATTGTTGCAATACTCTTTCCCAAAAATTTACAACCAATTCATCTCTAGCATCTAAACCTTCATTTTAATTGAAAGTCCTTCCACAAATCTCATTGCATTGCAAATGAACTAATTCCACTGACAATACCACTCTAAAGGAACTCCAACCTAGTGCAGTTCAAGAAAGTGAAAATCCCAAACTTGCTAGATTTTGATGGAATGCTAAGGTATGTACACCCAAGAGTGACTATCCAAAATGCGACACTTACACTTGAACCCAAAAGAGTTATTTTTTCTTAGATATTGATGATAGTCACAAGATGTACAAAATCACATAACATGAAAGTCTATGAGAGTCCTATTGCTAGTTTTGGGTACACCTTGAGACAATACTTTGAGAATTCATAACTTACTCATGTGGTTTCCAAATAATGCATGCTAAAGTGCGTTGGAATTCTCTTTCCCTTGCTAATAAGCAAAGCCATGTTCCACTCATGTCAGTTATCAAGAATCAGGAAGGTCCAGAACCACGCTCCAATTCCAGTCACTTATCAAAACATTCAAGCGCGCAATGGAAGGGAAAGACTCACCAATAAATGCAAGTAGCTGTTCTGGTCAGAAGTCTGTTCACTGGGATGCTGGGGAAGGAGAAGTGCGGAAGCTGGTTTGAGGATTAAAAAGTATAATGCGAGGACAACAACTACTGTCAACAATTTGAAGTTGAATTTTGGTGACAAAACCCTCCAACTCCTCCTTGGCTCTGCTTTCAAGGCACACAAACAAATCAATCAATGAACTCATTCAAACCACAGTCTCTTCGCATTCAATACAACAGATTCAAGAATCTCACGCTTAAACCCCTGCCAATTCAAACGTCAACTTGAATTCGTTAACTGGAAGGGGTTCCACACAACAATGGGCACTTTTCAGGGTGCACAGCCTGCTGCAACGAAACTGTATTTCCTGGCCTCAGTGATAGAGCTTTTGTGCAGGAAAAATACCCGACAGTGCCCAGAATTGTGCCAATTTAAGAAACTAGATTATATCTTCATTCAAACTATTCTGTTCAAAAGATATCAGTTTCAGATCTCCACAACTGTTGTGACGTTCAAGGACCTAAAGCTTTGAAACTCAAAGCCTTTCTAGACAGTGGCCAGAGCTCTAAAACCTGGAGCTATCAGACATGGATCGATCTGAGGTTTTCAGGTGAGCAATTTTGTGTCTATCCCAGTTTCACTGAAAATCTGTCCTTGTAACAACACAGAATATGAGGTGCAATGAACCTTCGAAGGCTCAAACGAGAAATCTTAATTTTGTACACAAATCTTCAGTCAGTCTCTTATCTGTAAACAGGGCAGTTTTTTTCTGACGAAACTTGGAAATGAAGACAACAAGTACACACACACACACACACACACCTACAGGTTGGAAAAACTCATTCATTTGGGAGGTTGAAACGAAGATGCAAACTACTGACTGACTGACTGCAAGAAGAAGGGAACTCAAAACACTCACGATTGGAGTAATACATCTTCATGAGTTTGCAAGCAGCCATTGCTCATCAATTCCGCTTGACGCCACCAGCCTTGTCACAATCGATGACCTTGCTTGGCACGTGAAGAACTCAGTAAATGGAACACCAATTGAAGCAAACTCGGAACTCCCAAAAAGAATGGTTTATACTGGAACTGAAACAAGGAACCAGGAACCGACACATGATGTAACTTATTCTGTTTGTTTTTTCGAATTTCTTCCCAAAAAGTCAGTCAGCATGCGAATGCGAATTCCCCTTCACATGCATAACAAAACGACCAGGTGACGTCTCCCGTCTCTTACAGCTGCAGCAGCGTAGGTGCTTGCGTCTGCCTTTTTGCTTGCTTGCTCCAAGGCCATCATTAAGGTTGGTATACCAAAAAAAACCCATGAGTCAACCTAAAATTGCGCCATTCTATTAATACCAGTATGTATCACCAGCATACATTCATTCATTCAAGGTTCTCAAATGTATGCAAAACGATGACTTCACTTGCATATATAGCTTTCGTTTTCGCATCACCGAAAGACATTCCAAAGTTCTTAAATGTGTTGGTTTTGGGGGTCCAGTGTTGGGTTTAATTTTGAAGACGACTGTATCTATCTAATCTAGTCTTGGACATGAGTGATCAAGAAAAGTGCCATTTCAGTGACTTCTAATTAATTACCAGAGGTCCAGTTTTTCTTGTAAAGCGGAGAGAATGGGTTTGTTTTGCATGCCCAGATGGGTCACACTATTTTATTATTATATTTTTTTATTGAGATCGAGCAGATGGAACTCTTTTAGCTCAGAAAGGAACTCACAGAATTGGTGGTGTCACACCTTCCACCGTGCAGAAGCCTTCTAGAGCCCATGCCAAGGATAAAGGACAGGATGTGAGGATAAAATTCTTGGGGTGGTTCCGAACTTTGCAGCTTTATCCTTCAGGTTACCGAGTTTCAACTCTTGTTTTGAAGGGTAACTATGATGCACACACTTCTTGCCAGAAACTGAGAAAAGGGAACGGATGGAATTTTGGAGGAGGGATTCACTTCTGGAGAAGAGAGCACCAATAACTGATACCAAGTAGAAACTCTCTGAGTCAATACTCTATATGCCAACGAACTTCTGTCAAAAAAAATATTGATTGTCGGTCCTGGCTTGAGCCACATACAAACATCATGATTGCAAAATGCCCCTCCCTAATGTAATAACCTCTCTAATGTAATGTGTCAGACTAGTCTTGGACCTATTGCTTTAGAAAGGTTCTACGTGTAATAAGATTGCTTATAAATCAAGCACACAACACGTAATGAATACGGGTAAAATACTAGAAACAGCACAAAAAATGGTTGATGAATGACAGTATTTAAGACAGGGTCAATTCCTTTACGGAATTAATCCATTACGTTCTAAGAATTCATGATTTTAAGTTGTCGAATTTGATTGATCATATTGTAGAAAGTATAAACTAAATGAATTTTTTTATTAGATCATTAACTTGAGTGAAGAACATTGCATGCATTGGTTTAAGAAATCAATTGTTAAAATAAATAAAAATCCCCATATGAACTCTTCAAAATTGCTCAAAAAAACGTGAGGCCTAATTTGGGCTTCTTAGTACGTAAAAGGTTAAGGACTAGTTTTGATATTCTCATGTTTCACTGTCCTCCAAGTAAGGTAGAACAATCCATCATGTTTATATGACCCATGATGGACACCTAAAGAATGATCCCATGATGATTTTTCTTAGTTTATGAGATTTTGAGCCACAATCAATGTCTTACCTAACACTATTGTAATGGAATGATTAGTAACCTCATTAAAAACACCCAGCTATTTAAGTGTAAATCATTCTAGGAAGTGACTTTTTAAGGCCTTCCATGTTAGAAAATATTGTAATTGCTATAGAAGAGTAAAGTGAGCATTATAGATATAATTGCATGTTAGTTTGGGGGAGTCCTATAGACTCTTTTGGGCATAACACTTCAAAAAATCATAACGAATTCATACTTTGTTGAAACAATATAATTTCAATTGCTCTTGCTATTTCTCACACTTGTTTGTATGTGGAGAAAATTAAAAAAAAATTCAGCCATGCCATGGCATGAGGGCAAACTAGCAATTCTGACCATGATGTGTTGATTTACCTTAACATTCAATTGATTTGTGGCTCTGTACGTGCCATGCCCTTCACACTGATTCTCATGATATAAAATTTGGCCCCATTTGAATCATCATCTTCCTTCACAGCCAGGATCAATCAAATCGGTGCCGCTTTAGAACACCTGGGGCCAGAACTTTGAAATAGAGGATTGGCTCTCCCATTGGACGACCAGCGGACGTCATAATTACAAATGGGGCAGCCCACATGAAAGTGCAGAAATAAAGGGGACTACTTTTGCGGACTTCAAATTGAAAGGGAGTCAAAGCCAATTGTGTGTTTTGACACGGAATGCAAAGTTTTATCATGTCACCCTTGTGTCCTGCTCATGTCAAAACTACAAAAAAGTTGCTTCACTTTGCAGGCAAGGTAACAACACAAATATGTTGCATGTAATTTTGGGGAGAGGCAAGTGAAATTCATTCAATCAATCAATCAATAACAACAAAACCAACGTCATAGACAAAAGTTTTTGGCATGAAAAGGGAATCAATACAAACTATTAAAACAATTATAAACTGCCATTGCAATAGTTCCATTGAGTCTTCAACTACTACTACAAATTGCAAAACAGTTTATTCCTACACCTATCACTTTGTCAAATGCTGCCAAGATAATGAAGCTAATGCATGTGGTTAGGTAAATTTTGGAGGCACAGTGAATCAGAACTTATGAAATTTCAAAGGTAAAAGGTTACAGAAGAATCTAAGTGCTACTTAGGTGAAAACAAAATCCATCTAATGCACACTAAGAGATTCATAGGAAACACTGCCCAAGCAAGAGGTTTAAATTGAATTTTTTTCTTTTAATCAGATAATATCCCTTTATAGTCACAAAACCACCACTATCCTCCACAGTATAATAAATGAACCCATGCATTTACCCAAATTGAAGGCCAACTCCACATTCAGTTGTCACCCTTCACCTACTCTCCATTTTTTGTATAATACTCTGTGGTTCAATTTTTTTTCACCCAAAAAGAACACATCACACTTTGTCAGAGTCAATATTCAGTGCCTTACTTTTTGTCACCGACCATCTGTATTCAAAAATAGTTCTCTACGCCAAATTCTAAATCATAGGTTACATACACCACTGACTTGCAGAGAATTTCCATCAGTGATTTGCTTCAGAGGTACAGCGCAAAGAGTTCCATTGGGACGCATTTGAAATGGCATAAGAACTCCGTACACTGATAAAAAAAAAAACCCTGATATAACTAGAGTTGGCTCTTGTAGTACCAAAAGTGTTCTCTGCACAGCTGTGTACATCTCCCAAAAATCCCACCACAAACTGCTTAAAATGCTTGCCACGAGGCGGATATTGTCCTGTTCCTTATCCATAGAGTTGGCATCCTCCCGGAAACCAAGGGCTGCAGTGAGAATGCGAGGAAGAAAAAGAAAGGCAAGACCTTGGCAGTGGGTTGAGGAAACAGTTGCATAAATAACTTATTCCCAACGGGAGGTAAACGCAATCATCTACAGTCTGATTACACAATAATTTTCTGTTTAGCTACTGAATTCCCGATCAGCCATCAGACCATATACATCTTGAACAGAAACTTGAGGTAAGAATCGAGTCAGCTACTGAGGAGAGTCTCAAGAATATCAGATGAGAACGGCAAGCTTTCTTACAAGATTCCTCAACAAGAGCCAAGTTGAAAAACCAACAGTAAGACTAAACCACTGCCATCTGAGGAGAAATACAGAAAAACTAACCTATCATTCTACCTACGACTGGTAGTCGTTCTTATCAACTATGGACTGCAGGACACTAGCCTTCTGCTTCCCGTATGTAAACCGACAAATGTTGAGAGCACGATGATTACCAGCCTTAAATTGAGTCGACTTCTTGCCAAAGGTCCTTCTCGCAGAATCTTTCGCCACCACCGCCATGTGCAGAGTGGTTTCGCTACCTGGGCACACCGTCACCAGTGCTTCGACAATGGACTCGAGATGAGTGTGCAACTCATGGTCGCCACTGATCATGTCAATGTAATGCAAGAATGACGAGCGCACCCAATTGTTCTCAGCTGCGTTCAGCTTGAAATCCTTCAGCTTGCTCTCGAGCTTGTGGAAGAATTTCAGTGCTGCCGACGTCTGAGTGTCGGACAGCTGTTCGTCGGTTCCAAGTTCTGACTTGGACTTGCTTGCAAGCTCCATCTACACAAAAGAGAAATCGAGTGGCTATTTAACCAAAGATTCGTCCTAGTAAAATAACCGATTCCATGTGAAAGGTATAATGAGTGCCAAACTTAAAGAAGTGCAGAAAATTGCAAGTGGAGGTCAAAACATAAATAAAATTGAACGAAAGAAAGTTTGTGTATGAGCTACTCCAAACTGCTAAAAAAAATGAGGACCAATTTTCGCTTTTTCGTCCTTAAAGGGAGAAAAACGAGTCATGAAAAGCAATGAAGCACCGAGTCATGAAAAGGATAAAGAATAGCACATTCAGAAAGGAATCAGCCCTTGCTTGGACATCATGTGCACTCACCAGCTTGGTGTATTGTTCGGTGACTTTAGAAAGAGAACTGTGCAATGCATCCTCGAGCTTGCAACGTGGACAGTAGCAAACAAAACCCCATCCCTTGGCACTCAGCTCCTTCCGTTGATCTAGAGGCTGGAAGATGTCGAAATAGGCGCGAGTCACTTCCTCGCCAGCTCGCAAGTCCCGAGCTGCAAACAGAAAGAGGGCTTTGCCAACCAGAATGGGGGAGGAGCTGGGAAGGCACGAGTGATTAATAAAAGAGGGTAACCACCATAGCCCCCAGTGCTCTACCTGCAAAGCCAGCAATCATGCTTTCTTCTAAGTAAAAACATAAACCACCAACAAACTAGATCAAAGGTAGGGAACTCATTCGCATGATGTCTCTTTCCCACGGGCTGAAAAGTCACCAATTCAAAATGCAAGTGTGATCCAAACACATGATGAGATCAACTCCTAGGTCCTATCACAGGCAAAGACGCTTCGTAGATGAAATAATCATAGTAATCTAACCTCATGATTGGGATCCTACTGTTGAACTTTCAACATAGCTTATTCATAAGCAATGCAAATGACACATAACTGAGAGCATTAGAATCCTCTCATAAACGGAACAAGGTCAATCCAAAAAACGGATGAAAGTTTAGTAGTAAACCCACACTGACTGACCTTGTCTTGCTCACCAGAACCAAGTAAACTGTTCTGCACCTAATGCTACTTCAAACCTCAACAGTTTATTGACTCCGGACAGGAAGGGAGGAGGCTTTCAACAATTTCTTGGCTCTGGACCGGAGGGGAGGAGGCTTTGCATTAACAGAAGCTACCATGAGGAAGAAGTTTGAGCAGCTTCCCCACTCAAAAAGCGAGGCAGTGCTACAGGGACAGAGCCTCTCAAAGTGCAGCAGTTTGGTAGTTATTCATACAGTATCCAAGTAATAAATTCTTAAGAGCGTTGGAATCCTCTCAAAACAGGGGACAAACCACACAAAGGAAACGCAATCCATTCTTATAAAAGAAACAATTCTCAAAAAATGGGCATGGGAATGGATTCTCTACCTTCTTGTCCTGCTCCCCAGAGCCAGGCAAATTCTTCCATCCCATGGTAGCATCCCCATTGATGGCATTGAGCTGGATGATCCGGCGGACACGGGCATGATCCAAGTGCAGCTCATGCTCCCCAGACTCCGCGTCCGTCTGGTGCACAGACGGAGCAGGCAGCGATTTCTCCCCATCACAAAGCGTCGGCAGCTTCTCCAACCCTTTGTGATGTGCAGTTTCAAACACATGGCGGAAGCCTTCCTGCACCTTCCCGTCCACAAAGGCCTGCGAGATATCACGCCGACTTTGGTCCACGTCTTGCAAGGCCAGAAACGCCATCGGATTCGACACCAGCAGAAGCTCACCAGCTTCCACATCTTTGGTTAACACTAAGCCACGCCCTCGCCCTCGCCCGACGTCGGTGACGATCACGGGACCCACATAATCTGCTGAGAAGGGCGACTCGCCGGCTTGCTTCCCTTTCAAATAGTAATGGGCCAAGTCGTAATGGCCGTGGCAGCTTTGTTGGACGCCCGTGCTGCTCTCGTGGAGAGCAGCTTGTAGGTCCCTATCGGTTGGCGCTCGAGGTGCAGCTGCCTGAAACACAAGCGCAAACAGGAAATTTCACCAAAAAAACTTGAAGGATCGCCAGTAAAACCTTAAAACCTAGTTGTCGAATTTAATAGAGAAATGCAAGCAAACTTTCAAACGTTTGAGAACTTTGAAGAAAACTTGCACACACTTAGCCCTAAAAGCATGTAGTAGCATTCACTATTTCCAAATTCAGAAGAGAGATTGCACACCGTTAACCCTTATACGCAGTAGCATACAACAAAGAAATTTATGTAAGAATTATTGCACATGTATGCAAAACCGGAAGAAAGTGTGCATAACCTTAACTCTAAAACCCTGGTGGCAGTGCACGGAAGTTCAACAAGGACAAATGTTACACATCTTTAACATTTATGCAAAATCAGAAGAACCTTTGTAAACCCTTTAACCCTAGTAGACATTGCAGTAGCAGTAGCAGTTGCACATACTTCAACAAAGAAAAATGTGAGAAAGCCTTCGAATGAAAGAAGGCATTGCCCACCTGCAAAGTCGTCAAAGCTTGCTCGTACTGACTCAACCCTAGCAACGCCCTTCCTTTCCGAAACAAGCTCTTCAGATGACTCGGATCCCTAGACAGCGCTTTCTTCGCATCAGCTAAGGCCTTCCCAAACTCCTGAAGCCGGATGTACGCTTCGGCTCTGTTGGAGTAGCCTAGAATGATCTCACTATTTCGCACGAGCTTCCCTTGCCGATGCTCCTCGGCTTCGGCCAGGAGAATACTCCTCGTGTACAGATCCGCCGCGCCTGCGAAATTCTCCTCCCCAAACATCAGGTTTCCCATCACTCGTAACTCATTAGCACTGTGCGTTTCCAGAGCATCACTTGATGGTGGAGTTGTAGTAGTCGTAGAACTCGTCTTGCTGATCGGAGCAACAACCACCTCTTCTTCCACCTTGATATTGTCGTTGCTATGAGGGATTTCAGTTTCAGCGGTGGTAGGCTCGTCACGAGAAGCTGCTGCTACTTTTGCTGCTGCTTTTGCTGCTGCTGAGTCCCCAAGTGCTCTAGCTTTGGAGTCTTCCACGTCCTGCACCGCTAACAAACTATCGCTGCGCTGAAACTGCTTCCTCATAAGCGGCCTCTTGATCTCTGGAGCCTGGGCTTTGACATTTTGTAGGGTTTCGAGCTCCTCCTTGGAAGAAGTGTCGTCTTCGTTAGTACTCACTGAAGCTTCAGCGATGGTGGCTTCAATGGCAGGTTGTTCTGCTTCTACAGTCTCCTCAACTGCAGCAGAAACCTCCGGTTGTTCGGCGACCTCGGGTTCATCTGTAACAGCATCTTGTGGAGGCGCCTCCTTTTCAAGCTCAAGGCTCTTCGGCAACGCATCGGGGACGCTTTCGAGGGATTCTTCTTCTGGAGTTTCGACATCCTTGACTCCACGACGTTCTTCAGCTTTGGGAGTGGTGGGCTCTTCCACGCTTTCATTTGGCAGATCCTCTTTCACGGCTACCTCAAGTTGTGGCTCTTCTTGCGCAACTTCAACAGGTGCGGGACTGGGTGTGGGCTTCGGAGACTCAACAATTGGAGATTCCTGCAATCTGTCCACCACGACTGGTTTTGATTCTACTGGTTTTGATGAAACAGGTTCTTCTGCTTCGTGCAATCTGTCAACCACGACTGGTTTTGATTCTACTGGTTTTGATAAAACAGGTTCTTCTGCTTCGTGCAATCTGTCAACCACGACTGGTTTTGATTCTACTGGTTTTGATGAAACAGGTTCTTCTGCTTCGTGCAATCTGTCCACCACGACTGGTTTTGATACTACTGGTTTTGATGAAACAGATTCTTCCGCTTCGTGCAATCTGTCCACCACTAGTGGTTTTGATTCTACCGGTTTTGATGCAACAGGCTCTTCCGCTATGACTGCTTTCACCTCCTCCTTCACTGGTGACTGCACCTCCTTCGCTTCCGCCTTGGGTGGGGAGCTTCTGACTGCTGCTCCATGTGCGTGCTCCTCCCGATGATGCGCCACTGGCCTTTGAAACATCCCCGACATCCGCCGCGAATCCAAGCTTTCCAGTTGCGCCAGCTGCTCCTGCTTCATCTGCTGCTCGAACAAGTGAATTTTCCTTGAGAAGTCTTCGTGATCGCGGCTGTGGATCCTCTCATCCTCGTACCCCACCGCACCATAAATCAAGTGTCCATTGTCGCCCGTATTCTCAGGCCGTGACAGAAATGCGATGTCACTCGGTCGCTCCACCAGCACTCCAACCACCCCATCTGGAAACCGCGTCAGATACGGATCTCGCACGGTTACCCTTGATCCCTCCGGATAGCAGTTCTGCGCTTGCGCCATGCTCGCTCTCACATGCAATGCATTTGTCAAAATAAGCTTCGTGGCTAATCCTGAATCTTCCTCCAAGACATTTACCACGGAAGTTACTTTGAGTGACTTCGCACATAAGCGCCCTTCCAGAGCGTGTCTGCGATGCGTCTTGCCCACTTTCATGTCGGCCAGAGACAGAAGCTTGAAGTCCTTCCATGGAGACTCCGCGTACACGGGCGGGATGGGAGGAGCTTCGCTGTTGGGAAGGGAGGTGCCGGGGAGTAAGCCGCGTTCGAGCATGTAAGCATCATGAAGGGCTGCGTGGTGAGCCGCGAGTAAGCCAGTTTTGTCGAACTTCTCACTTGCGTGGACAGTCTCGGCGTGGCCGGGGCCCACGAGCTTGCTCGTCACGGAAGAAGATCCCCCCGGCGACGCTTGATCCATGTGGGGCTTGACGCTCATTGGCAACCAGAAGAAGGGGGCTCAGGGATTTGGAGGATGGTGAGGATGAGCGAGGATTGGAAGCTCACGGGGGACACCAATTGCTCTCTTGCCATCCGCAAAACATCCACATCTGCACCTGCACAACGCTGAAGACATCAGACAAGGCAAATGCTCGGGATGGAAAGCGATCTCTACATCAATTTTGTTTCATCAATTTAAACACGAATGCAAATGCTCCGGATGGAAAGCTATCTCTCTCCAGCAATTGTGTCATCGATTTCAACACCAATGCAAATACAAATGCTCGGGATGCAGAGCTATGTCTACAGCAATTGTCTCATCAGTTTCAACACCAGTTCCGAGGCAAAAGCTCGGGATGGAAAGAAATCTCTACAAAAATCGTCTCATCAGTTTCAACACCAGTTCCAGTGCAAATACTTGGGATGCAAATCGATCTCTCCAGAAATTATGTCATCAATTTCAACACCAATTCCAATGCAGCATCCGGGAGTTCACTCCAGTGATCTCCATGCATTCCCAAGCCTGTGTGCACATTAATTGTTTTCATCACAAGAGGTCTGTAGCTAAACGGCGAACCGAGAGTGATGATCGCGTGCATTATTACTAAGGTAGGTAGGAGGTCCTAAAATGGAACGGGTTCTAAAACCAATCAGGCTCTAGAGGTACATTTTGCACTTTTCAATGTACAAGTGGTGTGCATTTGAGGAGGTGGTCGCTTTTGGAGCCCACAAAAATGCATTTTTCTGCAACTTCAGAAATTCATAACTAATTCTACAAAGCTTCAAAAAATATGAAAGAACTTGGGTTAGATGCCAATTTCTCTTGCCTTTCAAGGAAAATTTACTGAAAAATATTTTAAGAAGTTCTACCTCCCCAAAAGTCAGCTTCAACTCTTAGATGAGCGGTTACGGACCTCCTACCTTAACTCCTCGCAAAAGAGGTTTCAATCATACGGTTTCAATCATTCTGGGTGTTGTCCAGACATCGCCTATTTAAAGAATCTGACGCTAGTACTACAATAGTGAGCACATTTATATCTGGACGGTGCCCGACATTCCCCAACCCCAACACGGGGCAGATCGTGGATCCTACAGAGGGGTGCAACGCGTATCACTTCATGATTAGCTCTATTCCAACAGGATATTTAGAACACAACTTAGCTAGAAATCGAACACTATCTTTTCCATTTTGATGGTATTATCCTCCTCTCACGGCTCGTTTTCTCAGCTCGGCGAAATGGAGAATCTTTTCTGCTTGCTATCCTGACATCGCCCACTGAAAAGAATCTGACGCTCTGCATTTTATGTGCGCATTAAATGTGAAGGGACACTAAAACTGTGAGGAACCTACCCCTGTCCAATTGACTGATCCCTGAGGCTCATCTCTTCCAATACACTAGGTAAACTGATCATCAATTAGCAAGTTGAGTGTAACCATGACTTGGATGTTTGTCTGCGGCCTCTGATCTCTGAAAGAAAAAAGGGTCTGTCTGCTGTCCCTTCATTAGCGGTCTAACTTTAATGATTGCATAAAAAAACCTACCATGCATAGTAATAAAAAAATTGACAGTTTGACTATTTTAGTATCCAAAATTATCTCACCAGTGAGCATAAGAGTGATCTCCCAGTGAAAGCACATTCCAAAATACGCACATTCCTACACACTGGTTTAAATGCTTAAATTTGGACACAAATAGAATTCGTCCTCACATTGAAAGACATTCCCATATCGCAAAGCAGAGTACATCGAAGTGGAGAGCTACTCTTATTACTCCTCCACCATCGCGATGAAGTCTAAAAATACGAAAGCCTGATTTCGAACACCAAATATCTTATGAATATTATAATAATTTAATCACTCTTATGCCTCTTTTCTCCGCCAAACCAGCATCTTATAACATCAGATTCGCACCCTCGCCATTGATTTGAACACTGAACCTCTTGCATTCACAACTGAAACAGCTCCCCAGTACTCACTCTCCTTTCAATTTCAGAGATTCGTGATTAGAGGATCTTTCCCCCAGCAGCATTACGGTCGTTTTTGTGAGACCGACGTATTTCAGATGATATTCAAATGCAGCGAGCTCTCAAAACTAAGACCGGTATAGATCTGAACCGCGCCCCTCTGAAAAAGTGCCAATCTCATTCAAATCTTTTTCATTTTAACACTCATTGTTCACAACCCCGATCGACTCTTCAAAACTAAAGTCACTTGCTCAAACCCCCAAAGAAGTGCTGCTCTAAACTACTACGTCCCACCAGTAGACAAGCGCCTGATACAATTTCCAATACAATTACATCATTATTTAGTTATTATAATAATCACTATCCTCATCATCCTCTTACGCCTCGTTTTCTCCGATCGACACCAACACGGAGAATCTACAGTCGCGACATCGCCAATGCATTTGAACCCGCCCGCCCCCTCTTGCAAATGCACTCACTACTTCATCCCTCCTCACATTCACTTCAATTTCAGGGGATTCCTGATTAGAGAATCTCTGCCATAGTAGCAACATTTAATTCCAACATCCACAGTATGAAACACTCACACAACAATCCGTCATTCTCACAACAACACCCTTCGTAATTAACCCCGATGATCGACTCCCGAACAAAAGAAACAAAAGTCACCACCGAAACCAAAGAAATCCTAAACCAAAGAAATCCTCGCTCAATCAAACCCCCAAAACAATCCCCAAACAATAAATCCGAACTGCACGCATTCCCACACAAACAGTAACGTACCTCGCGGCTGCGGCTGCGGCTGCGGACCCGATCTTGCAGCTACAACCAAGACTTCCGCGGGAGCAGCACCCAAGACAAGCCGGATGGATTCCCGAGCTAGGGCTATCTATCGATCAATTCCAAGTGCGGGATGGTAGATCGGCAATGCTGGTTGGCAAATGCTGTCTTGGCTGGTGGAGGCGGACTACCTTATTGCGGGCTCTGTTTGAAAATTGATTGTGGCTGCAGAAGAGATTGCTTCCAAGGCGGGAGAAGGGAAAAAGAAAAGGGAGAGAAAACGGGATGGCACCTGTGATGGAAAGGATTTGGCTGCGAGACGACTCGGAAAGCTATGGGAAGAAGAAGAAGATGAGGCTGCCGTGCGGCAAGGGGTGGATCTCGCCGAAGAGGTTGAGTTGCGATTTTACTTGCGCTCCTTTTCTGCAATTCTTCTGTTCCTCCGAGATCCGCCCCTTGCGGCAGCCTGTCTGGCTCTCTGGGATACGCTCGCCGTTACTGACCGATGGTCGGGACGGACGTGGGAAGGACGTGGCGGGAGTCGGTTGAGAGTTCGACCGATGGTCGCGGAACTGGGTGCCTTCCCCGTCCTGCCGGGCTCGGGAATCAGCCTCCTGTAACCGACCGATGGTCGGGTCGTGTGTTGGACGGACGGAGGAGTGGAAGTCGTCTTTCCACGACTGGTGGTCGCGGAACTTGGGGCTTCCCCCCGTCTTGTTCCCATGTTTGACTCGTGGTTCACGTGCGTGGCTCTGTTCCCGAGACTCAGGTACCAAATTATTCGGCCAGGAGGATTGACCCCCTTATTGCCCCAGCCAAGGGCAAATGTAAAAATTGCCCCTTATTTTGTGCAAAGTAAATTTTGTATTTCTTCACATCTCATAGTTAATTTGAAGCCTATGGTTGCAAATACGAATCCCAAATTTTCAAATTTTGTCATGGATGGAAAATTAAAAATTTCGGTGTTTTTTCTAGGCATAAAATACGGGGCAATAAGGAGGTCAATCCTCTCAAGCTAAATTACTCCTACCACCATAATTTTCTTGCCCTAGCACTATTGTTCATGTGGCTTATACTATTTTTAGCTATATTTTTCTATTTGTGTTTTATATTTTACTATTATGAATAAAATTTGGCAAATCCCAACTTCTCATTTGGATGAATTTTGCAAAATGTAGTAAAAAAATATCCAAAATTTTCTATGTTCCTATCTTAAAGGCATGAAGCAAGTCAGTTTTTTGCAATAGTTCACCCCAAAAAATACGTTAATTCCTATCCTTTGAGGCTTTCTAGGCACAAAAACTAATGTAATAAATGTGAAAATTGTGTGGAGGATGGAAAGTTAACCCCTTAGTGTTATGGCGTCTCAAGTTTGAACGTAGGGAGGGAAAGCTTGAAGGGATTTTTAGACCTCAAAATTCTCATTTATCCTAATCAATGTTGGATTTTTAAAATAATTTTTTTTTGTATGGTGAATTTGATGAAGTTGATATAAATAATATATAATTGTAAAGGTATAAGCAAAAATATGCAAAAATTCACTAAAGATTGAAAATGGTTTAGTTAATATTTTTTTAATCAATGCATTGGTTAAATACTATATCCAAAGTAGTACTAATAGCCTTTTAAGATGGAGTGAGAATTTTTTCCCACTCTTGTTCATAGATGTAAACTCCGGCCTCCAATTTGGATCATCAATTTTATTTTTTGTAATCTTTGAAATGATTAAGGATTCATTATTTCAAATATGAATTCAAAATTTATAATATTTATCATCCATTGCAAATGATTAGTTCTTGCATTTTTTTCAAGGTAAATATTTGGAGTAGAACTTCAAATTTCTCCCTTCCCAGAGAAGGCTAGTAGCACTAGTATAGTGGAGTCCATCATGATTGGCATTCTTTACCAAATAATTAATTAAAGTTGAAAAATGTAAGACCCCTCTACTTGAATTTATCTTGGTTTTACATCAACCTTGCCTAGTAAACAAGCAACTATGCTACCAAAAGTTTTATCTCTATAACAATGGTTTGATGTTTGATTTCGTCTTATTCAAATTTTGTTGCATGTAATAGTTTTACCAATACAAGGAGTCATAGCTCAGAAGCCTATTTTGCCTTTGTCTAAACCCCCTCAAATTATTTACATGAAACACTGTAAATAAGCACTTGATACTCACCTTCAACAAATTTGAAGTTTTTTTAGCTGCCTGAGCTACCTGTTGAGTAATAAAAATTACATATCATGCAATAACTTTTTAACCATATAGTCAAAAGTTATGAAAATTGTTGGATGTTAAAGCTCCTTGGGCACATGTGGTGTGAAATTTTCAAAGAAAAAAAATAAAAACTTTGTTTATAGAGAGCTGCCCAAAATCGCTATGTTGCCAAAAAAACAGTGCTTTGGTCCTTTAGGGGTTAACCCTTAAAGTTCCATTGTCCCCTTGGGGGACACTAGATTTCGGGCAGGATTCCATAACATTCAGTAGTCCCACTGACTACTGCCTCCTCCCTGACAGAATGGTGTGCTATATTCGACACCATGATCAGTAACTAAAGACAGTTGTCAATCCACACGAGACTTGTCAGTAGTGAGCTTGGTTAGCAAGTTAATTGCGGTGGTGCTTCCAATTTTATTAGAATATGTACCAAAGCTTCAAAGTAAAGCTATAAAACATTGAGCAAAAAAGTTACTTGCGAATAATGAAGTAGCTCCTAACTCACTAAATTTTGATGGTTATTCATTTCTTATTGTCTGAGGTGAAGAGACAAGATGTTTATATACATATAGGGTGGTAGGAGGTAGAACAACCCATGTGCGATATCTAAATTAGAATTAGTAGGAGCTCAAGTCAAAAGCAGGAATTGTTTTTAAAGTAGAATTTTAGACCTTGTTTAGGCATAGTACAATAACTTTTTTCAAAAATCTTTGAACTAAGAAATTTTTTAGAATTAAGTTAAGTTTCATGTCCAAAAATCCTTTGGGGATTTTAAGTCTCCAATCAAAAGATAAGGACAAATTTTAGTAAGGGGTTGGAATGGACATTATTTTTTACATTTTTAAAAATCCTCTCTAAATTTTGTCCATAACTTTTGATTGGAGGCTTTAAGTCTCAAACCAATTTTTGGAGATGAAACTTAACTTAATTTAAAAACTTTTCTTATTTCAAAGGTTTTTGAAAAAAGTTATTCTAATGTGCCTAAGTGAGGTCTCAATTTCTACTTTGAACATAATTCTTACTTTTGACTTAATTATGAGTGGTTGAGAAACTACAGATTCTAATTTACTTATCCCACATGGGTTGTTCTACCTCCTAACACCCCATGAGTACATAAATAGCTTTTTTTCTAATCTCTAATATGAAAATCCCAAAAAAGATGTTGATGACAATTATAGAGTGTATTGGTACATAACTCAATGTATTATTTGGAGTTTTGGCAAACCATCTTTCACATATACAATTATTTGTTATTTACAAGTATGGTCCTAAAATTAGCAAAAAAAATGAAGTGCACCATAAGTATGTTGCTACTATCCCAGCACTGTAGCTCAAAAAGGTTTTTTAGTTTGGCGGGCAGAAAAAAAACTTCAAAAAAACTTGAAGTAAAATATTTAAAAATAAATAAATTATATATATAATATATTATGTACATAAGAAGCTTTGATATATTCCATTTAGATTTGTTATGTGAAAGCTATGGACAATCTTGTTTTTCAGGTAACTAGAGCATCTTTTTGAAAAAATAACTTATGGAATTCATTTCTAACCTCATTTTTCACAAATATAAAAAAAAATTCACAAGGTTAAGATCTCTAGCTAGAACAATCTCACCAGTTTGAGATTAGTGTATTTCAATTCCATGTCAGAGCTATCAACGGTTTAGTTTTTCCTTCAATCTTGAACCTACTTCTACTTAATAATTTTATGATGAGTGAAAACTAAGTGTGTTTTTGTTGAATTTTTTTTCCTAGACTCTCAACTCAATTATTTATCATATAAATTCAAAATTCAAAATCAATAGAGCAAAAATTATAAGTTACAAAGGTTCAAAGTCAAAAAATGTAGTTGAGCAAAGTGAAAAAAGAACTTGTTCCTTCACTTTAAGCGCAAATATCTTGCAATCTACATGGTCAAAGTTTGTGAAATTTCTTCCACACATTTTTATACTAGTCTATTGCAGATCCTCCGGTTAGATATGCAAAAATTATTTTTTTGCTCTATACTATAGAAATGGCAGTTTTGAGTGATTTTGGATGGAAAAAAAGGTCTTGTGACTTTAAGGGTTAAGGTATACAATTGCAAGTCACTCTCAAATCTGCCGCCAACCCCATTCCTTTCACAATCCTAATGTGCAATTGGAAGACTGTTTTGGGACGGAGGGAGTACCACATAATTTTGTGTGCCAAGATTTTGTAGGCTGGAATTTAATTTTTAAACTATTTTTTAAATTCTTTTACAAAATGAATTAAAAAGTTTTTTCATCTGGTCATAATAATGCAGGGTAAGGTGCCAGCTGAAAGAATCAGATCTGCGGCCACACTTTGCATCAACGAATGTCTTAGCACATGTAAAGCATTTCCAGTTAATGCTTTATCATCTTTTCATGATACTTTAGAACCCCAAAATTAATTAGATTATTGGATAAGAACATTCCTCTGCTAATTACAGCATGCACAGTCTGTTGGCATTGGTGATAAGCTTAATGATCTGATAACAATACGAACTAATGAACCCACATATTATTATGCTTCTTAACTTCCACATGGAAATAGAAATTTACTCAAGTTAATTCACTAATTGTTTTATTTGGTACCTTTCTTTTTAAAATCATTGATTTTATTTGTTTTATGGCTATTAGGAAAAGAAGGAGTATCTTATTTACCTAAAAATTAATTAAATTTTGGAAATAAATTTTTTCCTAATATAAAAAAATGATATGGATCAGTTGATTCAACTCTCACTTATAGAGAGTAATGTAATCTACTGGGAGAGTTGAGAATATATTTCACTAAATATATAAACGGTTCAAAGTAGATTACTACACTGCATAGGGTAATTAAGTATTAAGTAGGTAGGGAGAATTGTCCCAACCAAGGGTAATTTCAAAAAATTGCCTCCTATTTTGTGCCGTGTTTACTGATAATTTTTCACCCATCCTACCTAATTTGGAACCTATGATTGCAAATATAACTTCAAAATACTATCGCATGTTGCAAATGAAAAATTCTAGTGTTTTTCCTTGTGGGACAATGAAGGAGTCAATTCACCCTAAACGTATTAAGGGGACCAAAGAATTAAAGGGACTTATTGTAGAAAATTGTAGATGTTTAAAACATGATGTAAAGCCCCCGGACACTTCAATAACTATTGATGTATAGCAAAGGTAGATACTTATATAATGTGTAATGTCGATTAATTAGTATGGATCCCCTTAAAACCTCTATTCAATGTGCTTACTATTCAATTTTTTGTGATTATTTACTAGTAAATGTCCCTTATAACCCCTATTCAATGTAGTAATCACTTCTAAATGTCCAAGACCTTCTCTGAGTTTCTAATGTAAAGGAGGCAACCTATTTTTGACCACTTAAGCAAATATACATATCTACATGATGGATTTCTTTAGAGGGGGAATTTTCCCATGTATATAAATAGAATTAAGAAATTTTTTGTAATTTAAAAAAAAATTATTTCTCAAAACATAATTACTATGAATTTCTTAGCTGAAGATTATGTTTGACCTGTATTGGTTATATAGACCTTCCTATTTTCAACCAAGGGCTAGTTGCAATACTGAGATTCATGTAACTTATCATAATGTGCCACAACTGCGTTGGAAATTGTGCCATAATTTATCATTGTTCAATACTTCCTACACGGAAAAAAACAATCTACATTGCTAGAATGGAATTGCTTCCTTTATGTGTACCTAAGAGTGAGACTGTCTTAATTTTAGACAACTATAGATAGGTCTTACAATTAGTAGTGTGTTACTTTTAGGGACACATACCTTAACCCCTAAACTCTCTAAGCCTTTCACACATCAAAAAAATACTAAAAAAAAATTGAAAATTGTTCTCTTTTGCATATCTAACCAAAGGATCTTACACGATACTAGTCTAAAAATGAAAAGAAGAAATTTCATAAACTTTGACCATGCAGATTGCACGATATTTGTATTTAAAGTGAAGAAAACAATTCTTTTAACTCCTTGCTCGACTAGATTCTTTGACTTTAAATCTTCTTAACTTAAAACTTTTGCATTAATAATTTTGATTTTTAATTTTTTTATGTTGAAAAGTTGAGTTAAAAATTGAAGCAAAAAAATTCAAAAAAAAAATACTTAATTTTCACTCATTACAAATTTATTAAATAGAAGTATGTTTTAGATTGAAATAAATAGAAGTATGTTTTAGATTGAAATAAAAACTAAATTGTTGATAGCTCTAACATGGAATAGAAACACAATAATTCCAATGGTGAGATTGTTCTAGCAAATAAACTTAACCATGTCTAACTATTTTTTTGAAAAATTGTAATAATTGCGTTAAAAAATGAATTCTACAAGTTATTTTTTCTAAAAGGTGCTTAGATTGCCCAAAAAACAAGATTGTCCATAAATTTTTCATCACTAGTCCAAATAGAATGAATCAAAGCTTCAAATTTAGACAAAAATGTAATCTTTGAGAATAAAATTCAATTTTTTAAGATTTTCTTTAGGCAACCCCTTGCGATACTTTATGGACTTAGGATGGCATAACTTTTGCTCTTGGGCATCAATTGAAAAAATAAATTATATTCCTTGAAAGCTATCTAATTTCCTATCTTCAAAAAATCATGTAAAAAATTGAAATCACACAAGCCTACCCGAAATCCTAAGAGTCCCATGTAGAAATTTAGGGACTTTAAAAATTAAGACCTCATGGAGATGATGCCAATGGAATTTTCTCCCAAGGTCTCCAAAAGGTCATACACTAAAAAAAAAAAAATTTGTAATGTACACCCTTACACAAAATTTTGATTAGAAAAGCTGTTTTTAAAAGATTTTTAAGGCTAAAAATAGATTTTAATATCCAAAGGACCAAATATCTTCTTGGAAGACAAATTAAATTTTGCATAGGTTCCTATGATCTCATTTTTAAATCATTTTTGAAGATAGAAAAATAAATTATCTTTATAAAAATATAATTATTATTCCAATCAATTAGCAATAGCAAAAGTAATGCTACATTAAACTTAGAATGCTTAACCTTGGACAATAAAAAAATTGCAAAAAAATTGTAAAAATTCAATTTAAAAAACTAGTAGAAAATATCATCTTTCAAAAAATCTAATGTATTTGGATTCAATTTTGAAGTAAATATTTACATTTGCTGAAAAAGTAGAAGTTTCACATGGTTTAGTTTGCTAGCTTGCTAGAACAATCAATCACTATTGGGATTACTATGTTTCAATTCCATTATAGAACTATTAACAATTTATTTTTTCCTTCAATCTTGAACTTGCTTCCATTCAATAATTTTTTGAAGAGCAAAACTCAATGTTTTTTTCTTTGAGTTTTTTTCCTACGTCTCAACTCTCAATTCTTCTACATGAATTTTTTAAAATTCAAAATCTATATTGCAAAATTTTAAGTAAAGAAGATTCAAAGCCTAATAATCTAGTAAGACAAGAATTTTTTTACTTTAAACAAAAATATCTTGCAATATATTTTTGTCAAAGTTTTTGAAATTTCTTCTACACATTTTTATATTAGTTTAGTGCAAGATCTTATGATTATAATGCAAAAGAAAATAATTATTTAAAGAATTTTCTCTTTTATAATAGAAATGATAGTTCTAAGTGTTTATTGACCTTCCAAAAGGCCTTACTCCTTTAAGGATTAAAGCGTGTTTATCTAAAAATATTAGTTTGGTGAGATTCTGTTTAATTTCAAATTTTTATTCATCTAAATTTGGTGCCTTAAACATTTAGGGATTAATGTCATTTCTTTCATCATGTTATAGAAAATAATGTAACATAATTGAACTTTGTTAAGCCTTTGTTATAGTCTACCAAAGATAAAAGCAAAAACCAAAATAGGATGATGTATTGAAATACCAAAAATAAATCACTTTAAAATAAAGATATAAGTAAAATTTGAAATAAGAGAAACATTCTCCTAACCCTTAAAGGACCAAAGGAGTGTTTTTCAAGAAAAATTGTCAAAAACTTTCATTTTTTGGTGCATCAATCAAAATTGAAAGTCAATTTTTTTTCTTAACTTCAAGTGTACAATAATATTATAGAAATGTGCGGAAAAAATTCCAATCCATTTGACCATTTGGGTTGAAAGATAATAATGTTTGAAGTGAAAAAACAAATTTAATTCCATTACTTCATCAAACTTTGAGCCCTCTTAGAGTTATACTTTTGGTCTACACAAAATTATACCTCTACACCATCAAATACTAAAGTAGAAACTCTCAAAAATGTCACTTTTTTAGATTATAGTTACTATTATTAGATTCATCAAATTCTTTTAGTTTCTTATTGGCAACTGAAAGAGAACTTCAAAGCATCCAAATTCATTGTTCCATTTGGATATTGCATGCAAATGAAGTTTTATAACGGGTTTATTTATAATGGGTTATGAAGTTTTTTGGTATAGATTCTAAAATCATCTTCTTAAAGGAGGTAGATATTGATTAACTATATGTACAATTGGGTTCAATAATCTTACAAACTGCCTATTGTACTATTCAAAGAATTTTGCATAATATACAGTACAATTTTTTTGCATAAGTAACATTTAGTTTTAATGCAATTTTAATCAAGGATACCAAATTTAATTTTTTTTTTTAAATAAATTATTTTTTTAGTGAATTGTTTCATTTAACTCCTAAAAGACTAAGACCTTTTATTTGCCAAAAAAATAGTCAAAACTGCCATTTCTATAGCAAAGAGTAAAAAAAAAAAAAATTTCTTCTTTTGCACATGTAACCATAGTATCTTGCACCTGTTTGGTATGAAAGTATGTGGAAAAATTTCAAAATTTTTGACCGCACAAATTGCAAGATACCTACATTTAGCCCCTAAAGGCTAGAGACTATGTTTTCACCAAAAATGCTCCAAAAATGCTATTTCTAATACAAATACCAAATTTTAGAAAAAAAAATTTGGAAAAATGTGACCGTAGGATCTTGTATTGAACTAGTTTGAAAAGTTGTGGGAAAAATTCAGAAATTTCTACTATGTGGATTGCAAGATAATAGCATTTGAATTGACAAAAATCCTTTTTTTGTCCCTGCAAGAATCCGGGCAGCTGCACTTCACAAGGTCACATTTGTATGAAAAATGTCCAAAATGGTGGTTACTCTTTGGATTCATTCTTCAAGGCAAGTTGTCTACATGATTGAAAAATTTCAGATCATTTGAAATTGTAAAACATATAGGAAAAAAATAATAAGTAGAAAGAGGTAGAAAAAGTTCAAAACACTAAACTATTAACAATTGAAATATGGAATTGAAAAATGCCAATCCCAATAGTTGTAATGTTGTAATAAACAATCTATACTCAATGTTTTTATTTTTTTCAAAAATATTGAAAACTGAGTTAAATAAAGGACTTCAAAATTTATCTTAGAGTAGAGATTCCATAACTACCCACAAACTAAAACTCCTCATAACTTTCATCTCATTAATCAAAATGGAATGATTAAAAGCTTTCCACGTATATGTAAATCTAAAGAACCAATTTCAAATTTTTATTTTAAAAAAAAGTGATTTTTAAAGAAGTTTTTTCAGCTGCCCGCCGACCAATGAAAATGACATATCATGCAATAACTTTTTAACCACGTAGTCAAAAGTTATGAAAATTGTTGGGCCTTAAAGCTACTCCTTGGGGACATCTTGTGTGAAAATTTCAAAGAAAAAAAAGAAAGTTCCGGTCATAGTGAGTTGTCCAAAATTGCTATGTTGTCAAAAAATGGTGTTTGGTCTTTTAGGGGTTAAAGTGAATAAACAACTTTTTCAACACACTCCGAGACTAGATTATTTGGCTTTGAACTTTTTTAACTTTAATTTCTTGCACTACAAAATTTTGAGCTTTAAATCTCAATGGTGGAGAATTGAGTTGAGAGTCTAGGAAAAGAAATTCAAGAAAATTTATTTATTTATAATTAAAATAATTGTTAAGTAGAAATAGGTACAAGATTGAAAGGAAATCTAAATTATTAATATCTCTAAAATGGAATTAAAATGCACTAATATCAATGGTGAGATTGTTCTAGCAAGCAAAACTAAACCATATGGAACTATAGATAGTCTAGTCGGACTATAAATTTTGCAATTTTGGATTTAGTTTTACGGTGATTTATCAGCTTTTGACAGTTTGTTTGTTAAATTTGAATCCAATTGGGTCATTTTGTTGAATTGCTTTGATCTAGTTGGAGTCCTTTTGATGTATGTCTAATTAGAAAAGGAAGGATTATAGCCAAGTCAATTGCCCAATTTGGAGGGTATCAATTTGTCTATCCAACTGGCTAAGGTGTGTTAAAGGGGCATTAAGTGAATTTTTAGTCCTAGTTGGCATTGTGTCTAGTTGGTCAAGCCTAGTCAGAAGGAAATTGAATGTAGTAAGGGAGGAATGAATGTTGTGTAGTTGTATTCAGTTGTCAATTAATTTCCTAGTTCGTAGTTGCAGTTGGTTAGGTCGTCTTCCTTCCCCTTGAGGTAACTCCCATCTTGTAGTTCCTATTAGGTGTGTTTTCTCTCTCATTTTTCTACACCATCTGAGGAGGTGTCAGTTGTGTCCCAGGCGAGTTGTGATGTGTATCTTGTTGTTTTTGCTTGTGTGTTTCTAAGTGAGAGATGTTTGTAATTGCAAATGTATCAATGATGTGCTTGGTGATGTTGTATCCAAGTTGGAGAATGTGCTAGAAGTTGGAAGGTTTATGGATTTACAGAGAGATTATGAAGTTGTGAATGAGAGTACAGAAGGTGATCTATCATCAATTGAAGCTGTAAAGATATTTTGAATCCTAATTGGAATTATGGAGTGATAAAAATGGGGTGTTCTAAGTCAGAGAGAATCTGAATATTAGCTGTGAGAAATTGAAATAAATGGTGATGTTATAAATGAAACTATAAGTTGTGATGGTGATTTGTCACCAAATTGGAGTTAATACAAAATATATTTTCATATGTGATGGTGTTTGGGCGTATATATGTGTGCTTGGTTGATTGATTTTATTTGCTAAGTCTGGAGGTTTGATCTATGAGCTGAGTTGGAATTTAATATTATTGAGTGCAATGTCATTGTAGTAATGTTTTTGGCTATGGAATTCCAAGTTGGGTTATTGAATTTAAGTCAAAATATTTTGATTTTATATATAATATCTATTAGCATAGATTCCCTACTTGATCGTCTCCCTTAGAACAAACTTATTATACTAATAGGATAATTTCCAATTTGGTCATTATTCTTCTTCAACATGAACTTTTTTTAATTATAAAAATTGCATTTATAAATGAATCCTAAAGTTATTTTTTCAAGAAGATGCTCTAATTGCCCAAAAAACAAAATTGTCCATAACAAATCCAAATGGAATGAATCAAACCTTTCCATATAGACAAAAATATAATTGATGAGGAAAAAAAATTTAAATCAAATTTTTGACTTTTTTTTTGTTGCCTCCTCTCCCTCCCTTTCCCCCCTTTCCACTGTTTTGAGCATAGCTTTTGTTCCCAGGTACCAATTGAAAAAAGCCTATATATTTCTATGAAGCTTATCAATTTTTCTATCTTCAAAAAAAAATTCAAAAAATCAAGACAAAAAATAAGACCGTAGGTATTTGCCCAAAATCCCACTTGTTCCTCAAAGGATCAAAGGTCCTTTAGGGGTTATTTGGGGCTTGTTTTACACGATAATTGATTGAAAAATACTAGTGATCAATTTTTAAAATTTTATTTCATAGATATATAAGAAGCATCCACATGTACATCTTTCCTTCAATAGGCGTCTCCAATAAAGTTTTAGAATTCCCTCTTTAGAAATTTCAAGGCTAACTCCTAAAGTCCCAAGGCCTCATTTCCATCAAAAAATAGTCAAAACTGCCATTTCTATAGCAAAGAGCAAAAAAATATTTAAAATGTTGCTTTGCAAAACTAACTGTAGAATCTTGTACCACACTAGTACAAAAATGTGTAGAAGAAATTTCACAAACTTTGACCTTATAGATTGCAAGATATTTTTGTTTAAAGTGAAGGAAACAAATTTTTTTATACGTTGCTCAACTACGTTTTTTGGCTTCAAACCTTCTTAACTTATAATTTTTGCTCTATTGATTTTGAATTTTGAATTTTATATATAGCAAAAATTTGAGTTGAGAGTCTAAAATATATATACATATATATATATTTAAATTTAAATTTTTATTTTTTTATTTTTTTTTATTTTTTTTTATTTTAACCCCTAAAACCCCACTTGTCCCCTCGGGGGACAATTTAGGTCTGGGTAGGTTCCTATTGTCTCAATTTGAAGCGAATTTTTTTGAGATTTTTTGAGGTTGTGTAGCTTTGCAAGAGCTTTGTGGACATATACTTTTTGTTTCAATCGGATGCCGGATGAAAAAGTTATGGCACAATGAGCAAGAATCTGAGATTCTCGGGCAGTCCAAAAAAAATTACAAAAGGTCAAAATATTTTCTTTTGAATTTTTTTCCTAAAAGATTATGTTCTTACCTATACGTGAAGCTTTGATTCATTTTATTTGGACTAGGGATGAGAAAGTTATGGACAATCTTAGTTTTTCGGGCAATTTAAGCATCTTCTTGAAAAAAAACATTTTGTTCAACTTTGAATGCTGATATCTTCCAATCCGTACGGTCAAATTTGATGAAGTTCTTACTACATGATTTCAGACAAGTTAAGTACAAGATCCTATAGTTAAATTTCCAAAAAAACAAAAAAATTGGTTTCCTTAAGTGAATACAACAAAAGTGGTAGTTTTGAGGGTTTTTTGGCAAAAAACACCCTCGGGGTTTTAGGGGTTAAACACTTAGTTTTTACGCATTAAAAAAAAGCTAAGTCGAAGTAGGTTCAAGATTGATGGAAAATCTAATTTGATAATAGCTCTAAGATGGAATTGAAATACACTAATCTCAATAGTGAAATTGTTCTAGCAAGAGATCTTAACCCCTAAGCGCTCAAACGACCATTTTATGGTCGCTGCCCGACTTCGGGCAGATTTTTCGGGCAGAAAAAAACTGTTTTCAATTTTTTTATTTTTTTATTTTTAAAAATATTGGATTGTCTTTCAATATTTATATTCAAAACTAAGATCGCTACGGTCAAACAAAAACTATAAGATAAATAGCACAAAGAGTCTAGTATTGTCTAGTGTTGAAAAACTTACTATTTGGGGAAAGTGTTGGTGTTTTCATTACTGGATCTTATGCATTTTTTCACAAATCAATAGAAACCACAATTTTGACCAATCAAAAAAAAATTCAATTGCTAAAGATAGAAATTGTATTTTTGGTGAATTTTTGAAGTTATATCTTCAAAATTCATTTGAAGAAAATCTAAGAATAATTTTATAATTTTGACCATACGGATATTTTCTTCTTTTTGTGCTTCACATTGTCTATTTTAATGCAAACTTCAAAAAAGTTATAGAACTTATATTTTATAACACATTTGTGTTTTGTTCAAACCCCTTGGGCTTTTAGGGGTTAACCTTGTAAATTTTATTTATTTTTAATTGTAAAAATTGAGGTCAAAAATGAATCTTACAAGTTATTTTTTCAAGAAGATGCTCTAATTGCCCAAAAAACAAGATTGTCCATAACTTTCACATAACAAATCCAAATGGAACAATAAAAGCTTCCCACATACATATAAATATAATCTACAAAACAAAACAAATGTTTAAAATATTTTACTCCAAGTTTTTTTGAAGGTTTTTTCTTAACCGCCAAATTAAAAAAAAGGATTTTTGTGCCACAATTGAAATAAAAATTACATTTTTGGAAAGCTAATGTGTTTTTCTATATTTACATTAAAAAAAAATTCAAAAATCACAAAATATTGAGACCGTAGGAGTCTACCCAAAATCCATTTTGTTCCCCAAGGGGACAATGGGACTTCAGGGATTAAAATGATAATGCCTTAGTTTTGTAAAATAGATATTACTATATTTTAACTTTGCTTCAGACATCTGATTGAAAATTTTCTACATTCACCAAAAGGAGGTGAATGTCTACATCTTATATCAAATTTTTATACTCATATGTTTGTTTTTGACTTCATCACCACTTACTCAAATTTCAATTGTCCTTTGAGCAATTAGTCCTTAAGAGTTTAATCCGCACATGCCTACTTAACCATATTATGGTTGTAGGTAAATTGAGAAGTAAATTCTAAAAATTTAAATTGATTCATTCAAACAATTTGAGTGTCATTGTTCAAAAATTTAAATTTACATTCACCTCCAAATGCCAATTAAATTATGTTTTAATCAATATGTCTTAAAAAATTAAGGATGAAGATTAAAATTTATTTCACGAGACTTGATTTTTGATTTCTTAGAAGTAGTTTAATCTAAGGGGAATTTTAAATTTTTTTGTTTTGTAGTTGAAATACAAACTAAAGTTATAGGACTAAATCTTCTAATAAAAACCAACACAAACAATTTCAAAATTAGATACTTTAATTTTTTATATATTATTATTTGAAACATATCATTCTTTTTGGAATTGAAAATTTATATTTTAATAATTTTCCAAACTAAATATTCCAATTCTAATTGATTATTTGGCAAAGAATGCCAACTTTGACTACTTGACAAATCCTAGAATATACTCAATAGAATTCTCATTTGAATTCTTTTAGATTTTGATATAGTTATCGCAAAATCAAATTTTGATTTTTAAAATTATTTTGTTAAAGAAAAATGGTATATATGTGTACAATTTGAACATATTATAAATCTCATACCAGAAATTTCAAAGTATATTAATAATTTGTTTTTAAAAAATTTAATGTTTATGGATAAATATTTTTAGAGAAATGTGTAATAAGAAATCTATATTTTTTTCTAAAACCAATTGTACAACTGACAAGTACTTAATACAAAATTCTTAATTAATTATAAAATAAGTGAATTTTATTTAGGAAAACATTCTATAAATTTGTATCCTAAGTTTTGGCCTTAATTATGTTTATGCATTTAGAGGTTGAATTGCCTTTAGAATGGTCCCATTGATCATGGCATACATGCAAAAAAATCCTTCCAAATGCATAGTAGATTGTTACCTAATTTATTTATTTTTCATGTTCCTAGAAGCAAACCCTACTATTGAAATCTTGCCTTTAATTTTCTTTCAATGCACTAAGTGTAGATGTCGATAAACAAATTTAAAATTGAAGCATTTTCATTTCAGTATTGCCATTACATAGTTCTATAATTGCTTCATAATCATGAGAGAAGTGTTTGGATCTGAATGAAAAGTTTCACTCTTTTTTTTTTAAATTTGTTGCAAAAAAGTGAGAGTTGATTCTACGCCAAAATCAAGTTTTGATAGATAAAACTGGAAAAACATGTCCAATTTTAACTGCTTTATGCAATCATTACTTGAGATTCATCCCCAAATTTCATCAAAGAAATTTGTTTTGGCAAGAAAGCACTATAAGGTGAAATTGCCACAAATTTGGCATATGTGAAGAAAATGGCAACTACAAGTCAATCAAATAGATGGGGGGAGATTGGTGACGATCGCCGTCATACATCTTGGGATGCAGGTGCAAAATTCATTTACTTCCAGACAATTAGAATTTTGGTCTAATGTTGAGTCTTCTTATGCCATGCTCTTTAGATTTTGGAGGTAAAGAGAAATTCAAGAGGGTAACATTCCAACAATGTATACTTGTAGGCATTCAAATATATTTGAAATTATTGTCACAAAAGAAGGACATGATAGATCTTAAATCATAACACTTCTTTGTACAAAATGGGTAAACATTTCATCCTTCAAATCAAGCACTGCAATCTTCTCAATTATTAACTACATAGGAGACAATTATATTAAGTATCAAATAATCTAATGGTTCTTAAATGAGTTATAATCAATGATAGAGTACAAGTGTTCAAGATATTGTGGAATGTCATTAAAGAATTAGAGGGTAAGAGGTTTGAGTGCTTCATTCATCTAAAGTTTGAATCCAAGAGTGAGTTTTCTATTTAGTGAATTTTGAAGTTTTAAAATTATTGTTTCAATTCCAATATTGAAGACTTCAAAATTGATAGAAACATCAAATTATTATCAATTCCTAGTTACTTGACCTAATTTATACTTTGCAAGTAGTGAACCAATATGGAGTTCCTTCTAAGTAAAGTTTCACTTTCTTCTACTATAGAGCTCCTACAAGCATTCATAGAATGCAATCAATAGAACCACCCCAACATACTCTTTATTGACAATGGTCTCAAGTCATGTGCCACTTTTGTTTTGTAGAATTTATTGTTAACTAAAAATGCTATTTTAGGTCCTCCAAGTGTACATTAGAGATCTCCATTATTGTCATGAAGTGAATATTGTCTAGCAAACAATATTGTTTAAGTCTTCAAAACTACTATGAAAACTACTTCTAAAATTATGCTTGATACAACATACTACTATATTTTTTAATTGTAAAATCTTACGGTCAATATATCACAAATAAATCTTGAATCAACCTATAAAATGAAAAGTTTTGAGAATGATAAGGTAACTACACCTAATTTCGACCGCTTTCTAAAACTGACCACTACAGATTCTTACCTAAAATGTACTCCCATTATTCATGAGAGTCTCTATATGGTCGGATTTTAGAAAGACCTATTTTCAGCACTTTGAATTTTCTTAGTTTATTTGTTTGGTGTCCAAAAAATGCATTGCAAGTAAATCTAGAATTCCCATTTGACTACCAACAAGACCCAACAAAAGAAAATTCAATATAATAATGGAAACCATATTAAATTACTCATTTGTACAATTTTAGGTGTAGTTACCTTATATATGCTTCCCCTTCATGTGATGTTGCATTGCAGGCACAACATGTTCGAAAGCACTCGTATCAGGTGGCATGGAATTTGAGAGCCAGTCAAATAATATCAAGGTGTACGTGAGAACACGACCGCTCTCAAGAGATGAAATGAACAAGGGTGAGAGCGTGTGTGTTCATGTCAGCCATGATGAAAAATCACTCAAAGTAAGTACGCCCAAACTTTTAATTATAATTCCAGTTCTATTGCATTGCACAGTGTTCTTTATGGTAGAACCACCCATTGTCTACCAGGGACTCATCCCCAACCTGTAGGGTGTACTATTTTCAACCAAAGTTTTGAATGTTTTTTTCCTTTTCAAAGTTAAGACTAATCGAGTCATGACACATGTCCCAAAGCAGTGAGCAAAAAATAGTTCTTGAATGATCAGCATTGGAAGACGCTACATGTCAACTACAGTTTTGGACCAGCTGACGGCTTCCAAAATTCATAGTAATTTCAATTCAAAGCATAAAATTACAGAAAAAAATTGCAATCCCCTTGATTTCTATCTTCATATATGGCAGAAAATTTACATGCTTTATATTGCTCCAAAACATACATAGATCGCTTAAGTGGTCAACAATGGGTGGTTTTACTATACGAAGAATTTTTTACTATTGAAAGTGGAACAACCCAATGTTGTTAGTGAGCCAATTCCGACATCTATGGTAGAACCTCTCATTCCCGACCAAGGATCCCTACCCAACTTGTAGGGTGCAACCATTTCCAACCAAGGCTAGAACAAATTTTCAACCAAAGCTTGTAATGTGTTTTTTATTCCTTTTCAAGGTTGGGACTTAGAAGGTCATGGCACATGTCCCAAAGTAGTGAACAAGAAAATAGGAAGTAGTGAGTAGGCAAGTAATTCTTGAATGATTGGAATTGGACAACTCTATACATTGTTCAAACCAACTTTTGGCTTCTAAAATTCATAATAATTTCAATTCAAGACATAAAATTACAAAGAAATTTGCAATCCCTATGCTTTCTATCTTTCTATACAACAAAAAAATTACATTGCTTTATATTGCTCCAGAATATCGATGGAATTGCTTAAGAGATCAACTATGGGTGATTCTACCATACTGGATCCTTCCATTTGTATCAATCACCCACCCATTAAGCCTACCACAATCTTAGCAACTCTTTAAAATCATGACAATGCACTTGGGGAGGGGATATGTTAGCATACGGTTTAACATGGATCTATCCACGCTGTAACAATGTAGTTCCAATTTTTTTTGAAAAATAAGAGAAAATTCATTTTTTCATCAGAATGTCTTGATTCTACTTGCAAATGGCTTCTTTCACACTTCTCATTCTTTAAAAAAATACTTGAATTGACAAATAGCTTCTCCAAGGTACCTAGATAGCAAATTTGCTTCACTTGGTAATAGACATATTTACTTTAATTGTAGAAGTGCAAGGCTTTTGTGATAAGTACTTGTAGTCAACCAAAACTGATCACATTTTATTGGATAAATAAGGATATTATTTTTTTTCAAGTAATCCAAAAAGTCATTCATAGAACACATTTTTGTCCTTCGCAATGCTTTTAGGGTAAATATTAATAGCTTTTTGAATACATCTAAGTGTCTAATGGTTGACAGAAAATCTTTCTACGTAAGATAGAAGTGCAAATGTTCATCCTTGGAATTTTGTGTGAAAAAGGGAGTTAGATCTTGCATAGTAGTTACACCTCCAATGAGTGCTCTTGATTTTATTTTTTTAACAAATCATTCACAAAATACCCAAAAGGATGATGACCACAATGATTAGCTCAACATTCTAGGGTTAAGCTTTTGTAGAAAATCTAAAATCCGTTTTTTCAAATGGAGTTACATGCTTAACATTGACTTTTTGAAAATCAATGCATTAGAAGACTTGCCATACTACTACATCCATTTGGAAACAATGTATCCATTATCAATGTTATTGCTTTGTGAAATAGATAATTACACTATTTTCGAATGGAGATAGTAATAATTATTGAAATATCATAATCAAGCTACTTCCAATTGTTATTACTAAACCCTTATTATCAGTCAACGTCTCGCTTGTTCAGGTTGTTGAGCAAGGATATGGATATAGTGTTACCACCCGCTCATTCCAGGTAGTAACTTAACATAAGCACAACATACAATTAGTAATTCAATGCCAAATTGTTGTGCAATACATGCCTTTTTTGAATATTGTAATGTAGATGTGCTGAGTTGTTTTTTCTTGCTCAATAGATTTATAGAATTAAATACTAAAATGCTTATATATTGTTAGAGAAATTATAGCAAAAAAATTAATTCTTTTAGGATTTTAAAATTATTTGTTTTTATTTGAAAATTTTGTCAAATTTTTATTTATTTTGGAGTTATTTGAATATGGCATGTAGTTTGATGGCTGCATTGGGCCGGAGGTGCACCAACAAGATGTTGTACGAAAGGTGGCCATGAAGAAGCTCCTTGACAAAGTGCTAGAAGGCTATTCCTCCACTGTCATGGCTTGCGGGCAAACAGGATCAGGAAAGACATACACCATGTGCGGGCAAGAGGAGGTTAGGCATCTTTTCTAGATTAGTTCAAAATACTCAATTGAAAATCTTGTGAAAGGTTATACAAAATTTTGGTTGGAAATAGTAACACATTTTGTATATATATTTGTTGGTTTTTGAATGAAAAAAATGACCTTTTATATTAAAATTGAGAAAAGCAATTTATGAAAAATATCTTAAAATATTAAAAAAACTACATTATTGTTTTTCCTTAATGATATTTAATATGGATGAATGCTTGTAAAACTAACAATATGTTGGAAACATTCTATTGAATATGACTCCAGTTTAACTACTTTACATTTTTTTTAAACAATTTTTGGTTCATGTAGTTTATATATATGTTTCTATTTAAATTTATTGAATAAAAAAAATAATAATAAAAAAAATAAAAGTATTTTTCAAATATTAAGAAATGACTATTTAAACAATGAAATAGACAATTCAAAGTTCTTTTTAACAATTGAAAATTATATGCGTTCAACTTTGCAAAAGCACAAATAATTGATTTGGACTGTAAAATAGTATCATGATCATATGTGATCCTTAAAAATCTCTTACTATTTTTGAACCACAGAATCAATTGTGTGACATCCAAGGGGGTAACAATGGTTTGATAGCACGCTCAGCCACTTACCTATTTGAAGCCATGAGGGCTCGTGGACAAAATGTTTCAAATGGACAAAAACCTTTCACCATGCGAGCTTCATACTTTGAGATCTACACTGAACAAGTAATAAATGTTAAATACAAATATAGTTTAAAGTTTTATTTTCTACCTCAAATTGATTAATACATGTTTGTATGACTACATTCCTATAATACACTACATAAAATCCTTCTCATTGATAGAATTTTTCATGAGACTGTTAAGGGCAGGTAAATGACTTGTTACGGTTGGATAACGCCCCCCGAGACGTAAAGTGGAGTTCACGTGATGGCTACTATGTGGATAACTTGTTGCTTGTGGATTGTGACACACTTGATGATGTGTTCTCTGTCCTTAATGAAGGAAGTAGGAATCGCAAGGTGATCAAATTTAAAAAAATATTAAATCCAATTGTTAATCAAAGAGTAAGGATAAAAAAGTGAATAGCACTATTAGAGGTAGGTTGATGTGTTCCCATTCCAATGAATGGCATATATATGATACCTGAAATTGTTGTGATGTTGGATTGAATTTATTTTGGGATGAAATAGGTGGGATCACATGAACTAAACAAAGACAGTAGCCGTAGTCATTGCATCATGACACTTCATGTGGATTCATTGTGTCAAGTCACCAATGATGCCACACCCATTACACGGTATAATCCTAAGTCTAAATAATATTTGCAACTATTTTAGGTGGTGAAAAAATAAATATAGGTTCTACACCAATATGAATAAAGAGTCTGTTGGAGTAGTTGATCGAACTACATTGCATGGACATATGTAGCGAGTGTCTTTGGGTTGTGAGATTGTGTGGAGTGAAGTAAGAAGGTGAGAGTGTGTAGCTTAGAGTTTGGCTTTAGACTTGGAGTAAAGCCAAGAAAATAAAAATTTCATTGAAGTCTCTGAATTGTATATTAATCTTTCTTTTGAATCTAAACCCTAAGATCAATAAAAAAACGCAGATATGTAAACGTTCTTGATTGAGTACCATGGTTTTGGCAATATGTTTGATAATCCTCTTGAGCTTCATCTTGTGCATAGGCAATCATGTTGTGCCTCACCAAACAATCATGGCTGTCAAGCCTATCTCATTAATCCATTTGGTGAAGTGATTGGGGCATGTGATCTTCTGACGACTTTCTTCATTGTTCACTTTGAGCTCCTTCCTTCTTCCTTCTGCTTCAACAGTTCAGCCGTTTCATAACCAACTCAAATGCCTTAAAGAGAGAAGTGGGCAGGTAAAGAGAGAAGTGTATAACCTGTTCAATTTTGAAATGGTCTTACATTACAAGTGAACACCTCAACTTTAGGATTGCAAAGGCATTTTTGAGATCCTGCAGGCTGATATTCCAAGTTTTTAATGAACTCTGCACTAAAGCTCAAAACAAAGACAAATGATATCCGCTGAATCTGAAGCATTTTGTTCATTCCAAAACTGTGCCACAGACGCTCACTCTTGGGCAAGTGTTGACAGGTATGGGCGCATGTTGTTCGTGGATCTCGCGGGCAGTGAACGCTTGAAGAAAAGTAAAAGCTCTGGGGAAATGTTGAAAGAGACTGGCAGCATCAATAGGTCGCTCTTTACCCTAGGAAAGGTGCATCTCTAAGTCATCTTTTCTTAAGCTTCAGTATATTCATGTGCAAGCCATGTTCCGTGGCACTGCAGTTAAGTGCCTGTCCAACCGACAGTGATGTAATAAAGAGTTCACAGGAAGGGAATATGCTCACCTCTTGGCCGTTTCGGTCTGACGCCAACACGCTACCAACCTCCTTGAATGTTCGGCTCCAGCTCTTGCGAAAGAATCTGAACATGGCAAGGTCGTGAGCTTTAGTTTTCTGTTAGAAATCGGTGGCGCTTCACTTCACTCCACTCACTATTGTGATGGTCCAAATATACTGCTATGATATGATTCCATGTCCTGATTTGTCTCTGACACAGGTTATTTCAGCTCTCAGTGAAGGCAAGAAAGGTGATGTGGTGCCATACAGGTTCGTCACAACATCAAATCCAGAGATTAACCTTCACTGGTCCTATACTATGTGCACTCTCAGCGTCGTATATCTGAAAGAATTTGTCACTTTAACACACTCAATCTAAGGTTAACTTAACAATCATAAAAGTCATTTGATAAACAAGTTACTGACTTCAGACATGCTAGCGATCAAAATTGCTTTTGTTTCTAAATTGCAAGACGTAAATCATTCAACACTTCATGCAGGGAGAGCCTGCTGACAAAGTTATTGATGGATAGTCTCGGTGGGAAGAGCCTTGCACTTATGATTGCCTGCGTTTCTCCGTCATCTTCGGCTATTGACGAGACTCTTAGCACCCTGCATTATGCCACATGTGCAAACAATATCGTCAATGCTCCGGCGGTCAATTTAGACGCTCGTGACAAGGTAATCGTCGTTTTTTTTGTAACTCTGAAGTTCGTCTTTTCATAGGCTTTCATGTAATAGCTTCACTTAGCACCCAATTCCCAGGAGAAAAGAGCAAGCCAGAATTTCATAACCTCAACGGAGCAAATTTCTATAGTGGCAACCAAGCATTGGATGAGGATGAGTGTATCTCATAATCTTGTCCTCAAGTGCTATGATGTCCTTTATTTAAGACTCTCAATTGAGCATGATTGAACAACATCCAAACCATTGAAGTATCAGCCAGCGGCCTCATTATGAGAAATAAGACCCTCGCCACTCACATGTTATCTCTCATAACAAGGCTCTACTTTCATGTTACCTACTCCGTTGTGCAGTTACACTGCAAATCCTAACAATCTGTTTATGTGATTAAAATGAACCTCAGATTGTGCTAAAGTTGCAGAAGGAAATCGCACATCTGAAAGAAGAGAACCATTATCTCCGATCCAAGTTGGCAGAGCAAAACATTGAAGTAGATCAGTTCCCAAGTTTAGACACTGCAAACACCCCACCGTCGTCAGCAACGAAAAGGGTCCGGCATTCAAGTCAGAGATCCAAGTCGAGGGAGAAGCTACCGTCAGAGTTGAAGGGAATGGAAAAATACTTTTCCAAAGATTCGACAGGGTCGAGCAAAGATCTGGCAAAAGAACTGTCGGGATTGAGTGTATTCGGAAACTTCCAGGTCATATCCTTCTCTTTCAAATACCATAGGTTTCCTTGTAATAATGTAGTTTGTCACCCAAAAACCAAATTGATGTACTTTAGTAATGAATGCTGCTACAGTACAGTTAGTAACGGATGTCGAACTGAAAACTAGCAGGCTTGAAGCTAAAACGAAATGATCTGTGCGGAGATTGACAGCATTGGTAGAGAACGAGAAGGATACCTCATTTAAGCAAGAAATAATGGTTGACTCCTGCAGGATCACGCTCAACAGAATGATAGTGATTCGTCAGTCATGGATGGTTCGAGGTGTTCACTGTTTCCGTCTGAATCCAACAGGCGGAGTCGCACAGGCTCCAATGGCTGGGACTCCTGTGCCAAGTCGGTGGATTTCAATATAACGCCGCGTGTCTATAGTGAACCTCGGTGTTTGCGATCATCTAACGAGCCAAACTCTCTCTTGGGCATGTACAGAGGTCTGGCAAATTCCAAACCAAAAGGTTTACAGCACCGTAGGAATCGTGTTTCTGTGGATCACCTTGCTGGCTCAAGGGCCAGGCTCAGGAAAGGGGGCGGCAAGAATGGCAAGCTGGATACTAGGTTCCAAGGAAGCATAACTGTCAACCAGACGGCCTTTCTCAAGAGACTACTGGACTTGAATTTGTCACCTGTCCATGACGACATAGTCAATTATTGAGATTGTTCAGTTGTGATTGAAACTGCCGCTGCAGTTGTACAAAACCTTCATAGTTGTACGATATGAAGCTTTGAGTTGCAAAGCAATGTGTTGTCTTATAAAGTTTGGGTAGAATCATTCAAATGAGTTAAAGCAAGCTGTTGCGTATTTGCAATCATCTGCCTTACATGATGTCTTAAACCATTTGCTTCAGGTGACTGATGTCACAAGCATGCATCGGAGGACTTCTGCATTGTGAACAGATACACTTCGATCGGTCCTTACTCGATTGGCCTGATTCAGTAGGTCCAGCGCGTCTTGTCAGGCCCAGTCTGAAATTAATTATTCTCACAATTAGATCTCATTTCCTGACGATTTAGACTCCGAGTACTCCGCATGTCCAATCACTTCAACTACCTGACAAAGTAACGACGAACAAAAAGGCCATGAAATTGGACTTGATACCGCAGCAAGATATTGAAGTGTCGCTTCACTTATGAAGCTTCAGTAAATAACATCAGATGTTGTGAACCCTCAGTTGCATCGACTCATTCAGGAAACTCGCATCAATAATCAATCAATTCATTGAAACTTATTTCATCTAACAAGAGGTATGCAGGTATATTCTACTTGGCGGATCAGGCGACAACCTAACTATGGTGCTAACTCGACCGTATCAAGCTTAAGCTGATAAGTCTGTCAAACACCTGGTCATGGTAGCTCCTCAGATCGGTCTTTGCTTTTGACTCCTTCCGATTTCCAACTCAAATTGGCACAATCCGTTCCTTCGCGTTTGTTCGTGGAATTCGAAAGAGGATAAAAATGGGCAGAGGCTCTACGATGGCGCACTGAGCTACAATCCACATTTTTGACCTGTATGGTACACTCCAGCTGATAAGGCAACGGCAAAGCCCTAGGGAACCCTCCCTGTGACGCGCTGCACAGCTGCTTTAATCCCTTCCCGGTCGAGATTTGTGTTTAATTGTACCTCTTGCACCTGCTCATTTAAAAAGAGGACCTTTAGAGACACGTTTTCTAAGAAATTCAAACGATCAGTAGTGGGAGTCCTGAACTATACGAGTATCTCAAAAACTAAACAAAATTCAGTCCGAGAAATCCCCTCAACAAAGAGCTGAAATGGTTTATTAGTTTCCAACTCTTACCTGTCTTCCTGCCCGAGCCAAGAGGCTGAATTTGCCGTCCTCAACAGGTGCCTGTACAAACGCAAGAAGTTGATAATTATTCAAAGTCAATGATTGTGCGCATGCTTGGATAACGGTCAGAGAATTCGGCACTAGTGGTGTCCACTTGTCGTGCAGATATAGAGAACACGAATAAACTTCTTTAATGGTCAATAATGCATTATCCTAACCCGCTAACCAAAGGGCACTGGCTCTGAGAGACGAAGTAATCGCTACAACGCAGTGTTAGTTATGAGCCATTTAAGTAAAGTCTACTATCCTCATGCAGTAATTGGACTTACGAAAGTGTGCAAAGCCCTTTAAAACGAATTTCGTTCTCGGCAACGGAGTACGTCAAATCTATATTGTGTAGGATAACAAGGAACATAGCGAGTAAACCAAACACATGCAAGAGGTTAAAGTCATTGTGAAACGTACATTGGCTAACCACAACTCCAAATCCTGAGACACTACACGCTTCTCCAACTTGGTACGACCGAGTGTGACACCCTTGATCCTGTCAAACCCACACTGATTTGTCAATCAACTTTTTCGAATTCTTGGCCCAAAAAAACAAATTTAATCCCAAAACTATAACCCCAAAACAGCCTGAAGTATATATTCTGGATGATGAACAGGTGCTTCAGGGAGATGGTTTATCCAAATAACTTCTCATGCATCCAAAGCAATGCTTGAATATCCAAAACACAACCTTATTTTACGATTAATTTCACAAAAGGATTTGGGAGTTAAGGGTTAATTTCTCCTAGCAACACTATCCAAAGCATCACAAACGCCGCGTATAAAAGATCTGATCAAATTACCCTTCTTCATTCATCAGTTCTTCACAAATTTGCTCTAGGCCTGGCAAAGCTGTTCCTAAGAGTTCGGCATCTTGTTCGATTGGCTCCAATGAATCCTGCTAAATTGACATTAAGAATGTGAGTTCAGCAGCAGCCTCAATAAATTTCCCACAACCATATAGTGAAAACACAAATAATCATAGACATACTGCTAGTCCCATCATGACATCTTCCCACTAAAAGCACCCATCCCTAACTCAGTTTCAAAACCACTTACTTGAGTCTGCACAGGCATTAGCGTATCAAGAGTTTCTAGAAGAGGATCAGCCTGCAGCTGCTTGATAGATAAAGCCAACCGCATTCTTTCCCTGCAATATCGAAATGTATTAGTCCCCGCACACTTTGAGCGCTTTGAATTTTCAACACGAAAATGGAAGGCAACCAAGTCTGGAGTCAGTCCCCTCTAACACTATCATATTTCGTAATTACTTCGACCATACACTTGGTTAATTACTCATTTTTTAGCTGAAAATTGTTCCTTCGCTCTGATTCTCGCCATTCCGGCAATCCCTGATATCGCGACACAACAAAGGCAGACGCATATGGAGTAAGAGACTTCTTTCTAACAGGCGTACATTAAGCAGCCCAAGGAGCAATAACAAACAGGTAAATTCCCTTACGTCGTCACTTTAGCAAAGAAGGTCTACGATTCATATTTAAGTTCATCCTTTACCAGAAAAGATTATCTACCACAAGACATGAGTTGGTGTTAGATTCGAGTGGAGCTCTAACGGCCAGGCAGACCGTGTCCATTATGCTGGTATTCATACCACCAAAAAATAATTAACACGAATAACTTACTTGTCCACCTGTATAACCTTGACACGAACCGTCTTCCCTTCCTCTAAAAGATCACGAGGATTACGCACAGGATCCCATGAGAGCTCTGAAATATGTACTAATCCACTAACCGAGGATGTACCTGCAATCACCCATCCTCGATGATCTCTTATCAAGTTAGAAAGATGACCGGTAGTAGGTTGACAAGATGACACAAAAAAAAGTGTAGAAGCTGAACCATATACAGTTCGTACCCAGTATTCCATTCTGCTTCATGACTCAGTCAAAATTCCTATGATATGTCAGACATGGTCATTTCTGGTTCATGATATTAAGCAAACAAGAAAAAATGACCAGTGAGGATTTAATTACGCACCATCTGGCAGTACGAGATCGACGAAGGCACCGAAATCTGTTACAGAATTGACCTTGCCATCATAAACCGACCCTTCCTCAACCAAGCGCAAATTTTCTTCTAGTACAGCTAATTTTTCTGAGAAAATTAATCTTCGTTCGGCTTCAACCACCTCTATCATCTGATAACAAGGGCAGACAAAAACTTAGTACATACATAGACTTTTTCGGCAGACCTTGTCGGCAGCATTAATAGATCATTGGCAGGTCACAGCAGCATATTCAGTATATTCAGAGCATATTGAGCGGGACTACCTTGATGGAGACGAGTTCACCAACCAATTCCTTGGCGACCTCAGCCAGTGCCCTACTGCCATCTGATCAAATAACAAACCTTTTTGTCAACTTGAGACTGATACGATTTCCAATTCAAGTTTCACGAATTCACAGTACATATGAAAATTGTGATTCACGTACTGCCATCATAGTGACCGGCGAGCACCTTTTGGTATGCGGGCAATATCCATTTGTGAGAAAGGGAGGAAGCCTTGAAGAGAGCCAAAGCGCACCAGCAATCCTCCACTGTTGCAAGCGTCGACCCGGCCCCGGTGGATACTTCCGCTCTCTATCACCTTCTCCGCTTTCTTCCAATCTGCAGCTTTCTGCACATCAATATTCGAAAGCTTAATAAAATGACATTAAGAACAATCAAATAACAATACGTTCGAGTCTGATATGACTCTGAGCACCATTTTCAGATTTAAGCTCCTCAAGTTGGATTATCGATAGGGCACAATCTTAATTAATTTCGATGAAACTTTTGGAAGCTGCTGAACTTTAACGCGAACCTAAGTGCTACGCGCAATTTCAATGTCACAATCTGCTTGATCTTGATTTTCAAGCTCTTGAGCTCATAATCGAACATTCATCTCTCCACACAGTTTAATTTCTCAAACAAAATACTCTATCATAGAAGGCTCATAACTTATTATCCAACTGCGACTTGGAAAATTCAAGGTATGTAATATGATTGCAAAAATCGTCATAGCACCTCCACAGTCATATCCAAATTGCACCGACCAAGGTGTACAAAACCAGAATCCAGAAGCACAATGACAGTGACTACTTGCTAACCCGATCATTCATAGAATTCATAATTATTACTCCTCTGCGACTTGGAAAATCCAACAATGCAATGCTATAGCAAAATTCGTCTTAGCACCGCCATAGCCAAATCCGAATAAATGAAATAAGATTGCAAGAAAATGATTCGCGGACTGAAATTCTAAAATTTCACCATTTCACCATTCCAATTACAATATTCGCATCTTTTAAACCTACGTCAACCGTCCAGGGAGTACAAAATCACAATCCAGAAGCAAGCCAGAGGCTTACCCGATCAATCTTGACAGGCTCCTCGACTTCCACCGCCCCGGCCCCGCTGTCCAAATCCGCGGTGGCCACGACGCGCATGAGCCGGGTGTTGGTCCGGCGCCATGGCTCGGAAGAAGGAGAAGCGGAATTGCCGTGGGAGAGAAAGGAAACGGACGGAGACAAAGTGCAGGCGCAAGCAGCGCGGTTAGGGCAAGTGAGAAGCGCAAGAGTGGCATTGGACGCCCACATTGCTGCCGAATTTGCGAGTTCCTTACACAGGCAGAATGTGGAAGCTCCGGGGATGACGAAGGAGGAGATCAAGGTCGGGAAACAGAGGCGGAGCTCACTCAAGGCCCTCAGCGGCGTTGTGGTCGCGTTTGTTTGGATAACTGACGACGACGACGAGCCTTCCGTCTTTCCATCCTATTTCTTTTTCCTTCTCGTGTTTCTTTTATCTTTCTATTCTCACTGTGTGACCTCGCTAAGGTAAGGCAAGTAAAAGCGACAGTTTTTCTGGTTTCACTAAGGTGGGTACACCAAAAAGCGCCACAAATTGGGCTATGAGTAATGTGAAGGCTAAGTAGATAATAGTAAATACAGGATTGTAAAGAGATGTGTAAAAAAGGAATAAATGCACAAATAAAATCCAGATTTGACAAATATGAGACCACAGTAGGGATACAAAGTTTTGGAAGTAGAGTATTCAAAAGTGCTCATAGGCTGCACTGAAAATCAGCAATCACATGCACAAAGTTCCCCTCCCAAGGTGTCAAAATGAAAAAAAAATGGAGTTGCAATTGTGTTTAAAACAATGAAAAAAAACTCTAAATTAGAAACCAACAAGTAGTAGAAAGCTTGTCAATAATTAATGGGAATTGTCCGTGTGTTTCGAAGAAGAGAAAATAATGATTACCTTGTCAGAGAAACAAATTAACATGTAATGTGAGCTTACAAGCATGTCACCAATACCAAAAATGGCCAATGGTTCTTTGATGAACTAACATATTCATTCATTGACAATTTTTAGTATATAACTACACCATTTAAGGGCTTAATCTAGGGTGCACTTTAAGGCACTGCGCTATAATGGGTGTACCCACCTTAACTCACAGGTCGAATGATTGATGAGATTATTAGCAAACTTAAGAAAATGCACCCCAAGTGGTTTTATATTTTTTTGATGCTCTATTAATATATTATAAATTTTGAAGTTGAAAAATATAGATTTTCTTTATTCATAACACTAGACTCACCTTGAATGAACACCCTTAAAGCAAAAAAAATCTCAACTTTCATTGGTTGCTTCAAAAAACTCCTCACCTTTCATTGGACCTTTTAAAAAGTTGTGGTGATTTTGAATCACGGATTGTTCATTCAAGGCCATTTTTGAGGTGTCAAAAATGAAAGGTGTTGCAATTACAATAGGTGCTCCTATTTAACCTGATAGATATCTGCGTAACTTCTTTTTTTTGGTGCAATTTTTAGAATATAGGTAGAGAGGCATCTAATGATATTGATTTTTAATCAAAATGAAATGAAATTTAGTTGTATGGATGAAAAGTAAGGCTATATTTAAGTCAAAATTTAATGTGCAAGAAGTTAGTTAAAATATTTGTTTGTGTAATTTCATTTGAAACTTCATGTTCTTCAATTTTACTTAATTTTATTTTAGATAACTTAAGTAAATTAAAATAATGCAAATGATCCCTTGAATTGTCAAAAATTGTCTCAATAGAAAAAAGTACCCTAAAATGTACTATTCAAAAATCATCCCCACTTGTTGCCACTATCTATTGGTTTGACCGTGTGTCAAATAAAATGACCGTAAAGCCAATTGCACGCCATTCTTTAACTGGCCTTCTCTATTTTCGTTGCCCAATATTCCATCCACAAGATTATGGGTGTCTACAATTGGACAGTTCACTACTCCACCATCTATCACCACCCATTTTGTCAGTGCGGCTAAAAATCCATAACATCATTCACCTTACCACCCTTAAACCAATTTTCAATGAAGACTTTATGTCGCAGACAAATGATTTAGACGTCCATCCAATTTGGACATGTCTTTCAAACATTTTTTTCCAAAAGAGATCTAAGTTTACAACCTTAGCTGTGTATGAATGTAGGGTTTGTATCTAATTTTGAGTGATTGGATTCATAGAATTCAAATTGGTAGAAGTTTCAAAATGGACAATAAAAGCATCTCCAACAAGTTCAAATTTATATGCATGCCTATGCACATGAAAATATATACACATAGAATTGAATCAACACAATGATAATCTCTCTTTGACTTCATTGTCATTCTTTTTTGGTTTGTTTCTAGTGCCAAACAATCTACAGAACCAAGTATAGTAACAACAAATTTTGAAATATTAATTAAACTTTTCTTTGAGGTTCTTGACACTCTTATCCACATTGCAAAGTGACACGTAGCTTAAAGATTCTTCGAAGTTGTAGAATACATCTTTTTCCAAAAGAACAAGTTGTGCTTCTTGCAATGCCATGGTTTTCCAATCTTTTGTGAAAGGTTACAATAGTAGCCTTGATATGATGAGACTTCTTCCCTTATTGATACTCTTCTATAAATCCACTTACAAGTTTTTTAATCTTTCAAGTGACTTTCATAGACTTGTTGATTGATCCAAGACTTTCTTGATTGAAATTTGCAATTAGAGAACAAAATACAATTAGAACTCATTCAAAGAATTGAATTCGTTTATCAATCAAAACCAAAATTTATTCAAGCAAAATATGTCACTAGAACGCACCACACAATGGAAGGGGAGAATAAAGTGCAATAAAGGAAATCCAAGGAATGATGAGGCCTTCACTTAATGACCTTAGTAAGTGCTCAAGTGTACATGGAGCTTTTCAAATGGAGGTTTTGGTCAGTTTAAAAAAATATTGTATCATCATTGTATAGCCCTCATATTTTAATCACATTATATTTTTTTTATTAAATTTGGATGTGATGACATACAATGATATTATGCAATAGTTAAAAGAGGTTAAATTAGGATTGATAGATTTTCAAAAACTCTAGTCTAATTTCAATGTCTTCATGTTCAACAATGCTAGCATGTGAGTGTAGAGATATGAGCCTAAGAGCCTTGAACTTAATTGTTAGTATGTACCTAGAACCATTTGAAGGTACTTATGCATATCCATGATATAGGTATACTATATAACATGAACATAGTCTATAACATAGGTACCTATAACATAGACACCTATAATTATAGAAGGTGTTTACAATATAGACTCTTAAGTTCATGGACTCATATATTCTATGCTCACATATCAGCACTCCCTTTTTTATGTTCAACATTGTACATAAGTACAACTGTATTTGTTCTTTTGAATTTTTAAAGCATCATTCTAAAAATATATTTTGTTTTGAATATCAATCTTTAATATAAAGGTGGCAAAAAATAAATCCGAAATAAATGCAAAAAAGGTTTAGAAAATTGAATATTCAAAAGAAATTTCCTTTATGTAGGAAAAATGTATTTTTTAAAATAATTTTAGCATTGATAGAATTCTATTTTATATTCAAAACAAAAGAATTCTAGAAAAATACCACCCTGCCCTTCATTTATAATATATGAGTGATTTATTAGCTGATATGAGTATTAGAACTTTCATTTTCTCTTAAACATTTTACTATTTCACCATCCTCTACACAAGCTTTTCATTAGGAAAAATCTGAATGGTGCAGAGGGTCGTTTGATTTTCATTTTCGGCCCCCCCACGGTGCAAATACAAAAACAAAAATTTAATTTAAAAATTATTATTATTATTATTAATTTTCCATATAATTGCACTGTTACCATGCATTCTCGTGGCCTTTTGTAAGGCCAAATTTTTTCCTAATGACACTATGCTCCCAAGCATTTTTATAGCCTTAATATATTTTCTTCCAAGAATATTGGTCTTTCAATTAGCTCAAGAGTGTTTTGTCAATGTTGATATAGTATTAATCCATTTTTGTATTATATGTGGATATTTAAAAGCAAACCCATGATGCATTTGAGTCCAAAACCTTCTTCAAAGAACCTCAACTCTTAGACTTACTAGTATTATTAAAACTCACATGTAACAACATGTTGGATATAAATCTTATGGTAAAATCAGTGTGTCTAATTTTTAGTTGAATATTATTATCTTTTTCATTCATTGCACTTCTTGCTTTTAATTTTTCTTTCTTATTTTTCAATTCCTTTCTCTTGAGAATTGAAATTGAAATTTACTTAGTCTTTATGATTTGAAAATGCAATTTCAAAAAGATGTTTTCAACTTGAAGTTTTGAATTTATAATATGCAATTGGTACCAACATTATAATAATTAATTACATTTAATTGCAACTTTAGCTTAAAAATAGCCCCCACATATTATTGTCTACATTGCATATACTTTAACTCCTTGAGGACCTAGAAATAATCTAGATTTCCAAAATTGTAAACATATGATTATGAAATACAACTTTGAAAAATAATTTAAAGATGACCGTTAATTTTTAAAAAAAAATATGATCTAGAGATCATATGCATATGATAAGATCAATTGTTGCACTAACTGATATTTTTCAATAAAGTTTGGAACATAAAATCGAAATTCCTTAAAAAATTAATTGAATTATTGTACTTTCCATAATAAGTTTTTTATAGGTTCAAAATTTTAAGCTCTAATTATAGTAAATTTTAAGAAATTTATTCACTTTATTCATTTAACTTTATTCTATAGAATCATTTTTAGAAATGAAAAAATTTATTTTTTGAAGTCAAACAAATTGATATCCTTGAACAATATATAATATTACAAATAGTACAGATAGTTTTGAAATTTTATATTTACAAATTTAAGAGATCTAATACAAGTATCTATAAAATGTTTAAATATATTTATATATATATGATTAATATAATCAATATTTATTTTGATCTAATATTTATAAAGAATAGTTTATTTGTTTAATTTATGGACTCTTTATGAATTATGTAAGAATTTTTAAATTTTTGATCTTTAACCTCCTAAGAAGTAGACGTGCAAATAAATGAACAATATAGACTTGAACAATAAATGTTGATTATGCTAATCATACATGTATCCAAAAATCAACCCTACCAAGCCTCGTGCATGTTGAGATCGTGTACATTTTAGATCAGACTCTTGAAGGCTTTGATGTGGTGGTAATCATCGAAGGCGCTTCGGGCGCCAACGACACGTCTCTCTTGAGTCTCGTCTATTCGGCTCCGGGATTTGTGTCGCCCCAGCCAATTGTCGCTCACTCGCTCATCGCCACAAAGTCTTTCAAGCTTCCAATCTTCCAAGTCTCGAAGCTTCAATTGTCGCACACAACTCTGTCCTTGCGGGGGCGGAAGCAGCGCGAGCATTACCTACCCATCTGACCAATTGTCCTTCTCGCCAGGCATCCAGGAATCAATCAGGCACTCTCCACTTGCCAGAAGAAGGCACCTCAACTCCTGGCTCTTCTGCACAGTTCGTTTTTCTGCTCATCTGTACAGATTCCCGTACAGATGGTGTACAGTTGCTTACCTCCGGATAACACTCACTTACTGAGTGACCTCATCAGTGCACTTCTCCGTGAGTGCTCAAGTGCAGATGCGGAATGCGGTTGCCCGTAGTAATTTTAGAACAGAGCGATGGCAATGGCGAAGGAATCCATAGCCGGTTGAGAGAGACTGAGTTTCGGCACTGCGGAAGAGTCCGTCGTCGTTAAGGACGCCCGTGATTGGAAAGGAATTCTGAATTTTATTATATTTGCCAGATTGTAAGGCCTGAGAGGCTGGTACTCTAGTTTATTTTTTTGGTTTGTTGTCTGACCTCGGTGGCAGTCTTTGTTGACCTCTGGGAAGTAGTGAAGTTAGCATCATCGTTCGTTTCTTACTCACAGCACGATGATTAGTCCATTGTTGGCACTCAATTAGATGCAGCACGGCGGATCTTGAAGGTTGGGTTTTCTTGGGTTTCGCGCCGGTAGCGAGTGATTCGGGCGTTGTGGACGAAGGAGTGGTGACGGCGATTGTATTATTTTGAGGGAAAACCGACGACGAGGGAGATCGGGAGTCTTGGTTGACGGCGACGTGGGGTGCGTTTATTTCGTACCGAATTTTTATTTTTTGATTGAATGTTGTGATGGAGTGAGTAGTTCATGTTTAGCGCCACACTACCCAAGCGCTTTTGAGAACCCCGAGCGCTCTTAAAACTCGACCATCGAAGCTTTTTCACACTCCTTTAAAGCTCTCTCGATTTCCTTCATTCGATGTCGGAAGGATTCACTCTGTATCTTTCTGGTTGCAGAGTTTGACTCTCAAACCCTCGCGGGTGCGGATTTCTCCCCGAAACCAATTGAGGAGTGGGCGTAATCAATCGAATAATAGTCGTGTCGAGATCATTCCAATTAGGGTTACAGTTCGTCTCTTACAGATCTACACGAAAGGGCATGTTGCCCTTCGCGGGAATCTCGGGCATATTGCAACTATGAATTTTGATTGATGGCGAGGTGTCAGTAGTGGAAGAAAAATAATTCGGAGATGGCGCTGATGCAGGCTCAAGGGGGAGGAAGGGGAATGAAAATACTCTGGGTCAAAAGAGTGGTAGCCGTCCTGGTCCTCCTCAATTTGATCCAGTTTATCTTCTTCCTACTAAACTCCGAGGATCAACCTGTGAAACAACCCTTGACCTCGAAATTACGAATCCCCCTGGGCAAGCCGTGGCCGCAATTGCGCTCCTACACCTCATGGACGGTGGACCCGACTCTGAGCTCCGATTCCTGCGAGGCTTTCTTCGGGAACGGCTTCACGCAGGCCTTCACTCTCTTAGACCCCGGCCCTCACACCGCAATTAGGTCTAGAAGGATGCAAGAATTAGCAGCAGCAGGGGAAGAAGGGGAAGAAGTGCAATTTCCGAGGCGGACGAAAGTGTACCAGCCTCCCCCGAGGGGGAGTTTGATGCAGTGCTTTTACAGTGAGACTCTGCGGACTTCCATTTGCGAAGGGACGAACATGATCATGTACCCGAAGAAGATCAAGATGTCCAAAGGCGGGGAGGCTCTGGATGTGGTCATGGGACGGAATGAAGAAGAGGAGCTCCCGTATTTTACTCCCGGGGCATTTGAAGTCATGGTTCCGGAGACGGAGGAGCGGCGGGCGTTGTTTAATAAGACGATGCTGGAGAGGCTTGTCCCTGTGGATGCCATCACGCAGCACACCTTGAACCATCTGTTTGAACAGATTCGCACCATTCCAGTGGACGAGGTTATTTGTGCACAGGTACATTACATTACATTCTTAGCTTGTTCGATGAGTTGCACACTTTTTCGATCCCTCTGAAATCGCATAAAAAATAGGATGTGATCTTGGATTCAATCAATATGGTGTGCAACAGTATGCTACTTCTGCTCACAAGTGTCTATCCGGGAGATATTGAAGGGATTGATGTCAGGTTTGCCTTCTCCAAAATTCTTGAACTCAAGTTCTAAGAGAATAGTGTCAAAGAAAGATGGTGTGAAGGATTGAAGCGTTTTCGATCCCCTGATTGTTCTTTGAATTAGCAGATTTTTGCCGAAAGGTGTCAGGAGCCTTTCAAGAGTGTTATGAAATGTGGCACTAAAGATTAATTCTGGGGTTTGACATTGGAATGCCTCAGAAATCCTAAAACAGAATTTGAAATCCTGTGACTTATGAATTGATCTGCGTAATCTTTTGCTGCTTGTGCTTAATTTAAGATGTGTTCAAGGGATAACCAAAATTGGAATTCTGAAATGCTGCAGAGAGTATCGACGCCAACTATCGTAGTCACACGGTTTGAGTATGCGAATCTTTTCCATACTGTCACCGACTGGTACAATGCGTACATAACTTCACGAATAACAAACCTGAAGAAGCGGCCAGGTTTGATCTTCGTGGACGGCCATTGCAAGGTTAGTGTATTACTCGCCCTGGCGTTATTATAATAGTAAGTTAATCATCAGGAATATTGGAGCTGTATGCTTTGAGCTTTGGGCCACTTTACATAGGAAGGGTCGAAGCAACAAGCTTGAAATTGCATCCTCAAAATGTGAACCAGCATCGTGTACAACTGGGCTTGAAATAACGAGCTAAAAATAGTCCATTGCATTTATGGCACTTTACGATGCATTTGAGGTACCAGGTGTCCAATCCACATCAAAGAGGTTTCTTGAACCTTTTTTTTCTCAAGTATTTTTAGCATGCTGCATAGGAGTCATGTAAGTGCCACTTCTTCATTCTCATTCCTATTTCTTGTTACTTGAACTACAGTAGTGTAAAACCGAGGTAAATGAACAAAAAGTGTCTTTTGCACCAATCAAGGTGTAGGACATCTTGTTATCTCAAGCTTGTTGCTTTGGCCTGTGCAATTAAGGGTGACCCTTTTATATTAAAAAATGTTCTCGTTTTTTACAAATTACGTGATTGGTTTCAGATTTTGTGTACCGGTATACTGGATATTGGATATTACGTTTACTTTCTTCTTCTGTCAATGCTAGTTCTTGGATGGTCATCTCTTATTTGCTTTATCCTCTTGATAGCTAAAAACCTCAGTATAACTGAAGTCATTGACGTGAGCATGTCAATTGTGCAGTCCCCTATGGACGACGCGTGGAAATCCATGTTTAGTGGAGTTCATTTCGCAAGACATTTATCAGGGCCGGTGTGCTTTGACCACCTGATCTTTTCTCCGCTGGGATACAACTCCCCATTTTTCAAAGGCCTTGATCTTGACCTTTCTTGCAGGGGTTGTTCCCCTGAAGACATTGAAACCAACCCAAGGCACAGCACTGCTCGTGTGCGTGAATTTGGCGAGTTTTTCACTGCAGCTTTTAATGCAACTGCGTCTGAGCCTCCAGCAGATGGCTCTATAGTCAAGGTATTATTTGTGAGAAGAGAAGACTACTTGGCACATCCACGGCACACAGGGAAGCCGGAGTCTCGGCTCAGCAATGAATTGGAAGTGCTAGAAGCACTTCAATCCTGGGCTTCTGTGAGGTCGGGTACGGAGGCAGTGGGTGGCCCTAAGAAACTGAGCATCACCATTGTGAATGGGCTGCTGGCTCATATGACAATGGATGAGCAATTGAAGGAAGTGCGTGAATCCTCCATTATTGTGGGAGCTCATGGAGCTGGCCTCTCCCACCTCCTGTTTTGCAGGCCTGAGAAGACCGCAATTTTAGAACTGGTAAGCCCATATTTTGTGCGTCCACATTTTGAAGTTATGTCACAATGGATGGGCATAGAGTACCATAAGATTGAGATGGCAAGCCCCGCAGCAGACTGCGGGGAGGTGACACGGCGCATTGATCAGATATTTTTGGGACTACACAGGAAAGGTGTCTTGTAGCACAATTGCCTTTAGGAATATTCTTAGAATTGGCTTTCTGAAAGAATACAGCTTAACGTACCTTACAAGGATAGCAGCTGATAATCTGCTTCCATTTTAATACATAAACCATGTGTACAACAATTGCTAAAGTATTTGAGGAATCCATAGTCTAGTGTAGAGAACAATTCTGTTTTGGGAGAGCTGGCTTGGCTGACAGAATCTTGTGATTTTTAAGTTCTGCCATGAATCAACAAGAGTGAGTTGAAACCCATAACATTCTTCAGTAATGATAGCAACTTAGCAAGGTGTCTTTTAGGGTTCATGCCAAGATAAGGAATTTATGTATTCACTATGTGGAGAAATTGATTGAGTAGACCATTGTAACTTGTATTGTAGATGCTTCTTGACATGCTCCTTGATTGCACGATGTTGTTTCTTCTTCCCCCATTTACTTGTTGCATGATTTGTGTTCATGTTATTTCTTTGCCCCACATTTACTTGTTTGATGAATTATCAGAGTATGACAAATGTAATTTTTGTTGTTGTTGTCCTTTTATTAAAGAGATTCATTTGCCATGCCTTTTGGGGGGAGGGGTAGTGTGTAAAAAAACTAAGGGGAGAGGTGTGAATACCAAGTATTTTTTAGGGGGGTATTATTATTATTATTATTATTATTATTATTATTATTATTATTATTTTTAAAAATATGCTATCATTATATTATTTTCTACTTTGGGAGGGACTTGCATTACTTATAATTTTAAATTGATATGAATAAATGATATGGTAATTTAGATTAAAAAAAAAAATTTGACTATAATTTTTGTTCATTCATTAAATTTTTTTCAAACTTTCTTTTCTTTCCCCCACTAATGAATACTTACAATCAGAACTTAACAGAAAAGTGGAGTCAATACTACTATTGTATCTTCTATTAAAATTATTAATGACACTCATTTATTAGGTAGGTATTATATTATTGAATGGTACCAATTGAACTTTAAGTTTAGGTCCTTTTTACATGATTAATATGAATGATATAGAGATTACTTTTTGATATCAATTTTATTTTAACCTACATTGTTTGATTCAATGTACATGTTTTCACAGTATGTACAATAATATGTAAGATTTATTTTTGCACTATCATTGTTAGCTCCGGATGCGCGTTGTCGTCTATGAGGGAAATCAATTTTGTCTTGAAACTCAACGCCGTCTTCCTCACAATCCTAAACCAGTACCTTCAATTCGCAAACACATAACAACAACCCTAAATCAAAGATAGTGGAAAAGACAGACTGGGTGATCTCCAAACCCTAGAATAGAGCCTGAACCTTGAATAGCTGGAACAATGAACAAAGGGCACAAAGTAGGAACCACCAATTTTCAAAATTAAATGACAGACATCTAAAGACAACCAACGTCTACTGTAGAAATTAGTAAATTCTATAAAATTATTGAACACTTTGAATATACCACTCACAAGGTAGAAGCATTTAATATTTTTGGCCCAAAAAAAGAATAAAAAAATGGATATTTTAGGTCTAATTTTTTTCTAATTGAAACTATTTTTCTATATCCTATAGTAGTTTGAAGACATGTCATGACATTTTTGTATCCTATAGTATATAAAAACAAATTATAATTTTTATCTCAAATGTTTTTTAGGCATCCTATCATTTGTTTGCACGTAGTTTTCTACTATTGTTGCTCACTGTCCTCCCCGAACATACACTTCAAAAAATTGTCATAACTAATTGAGAAATTACATTTTTCTTAAAACAAAATTTGGATTTATTGAAATATAAGTCACACACTTGTATTGTATAAAATGATTTTTCAAAAAAAATTTAATAATTTTTAATTTTTTTATTAAATTAAATCTAATTAATTAATGAAAAAAATATTTTGATACAAGTAAATTTTTTTCAAGATTCTTTAGTATGTGAAATGAGAATTCTTTTTAGAACTTTCTTATAAGAATTCCAAAAGTTGTAAATTTTTATTAAGTGAAAAATAACTATCTAAAATGTAACTCCAAACAGTACTTTGTTTATAATTCACTCCAAAAACATCCAAAAACATCATTAAAACATCATATATAAATATTTTATATACTTTTCAAAGTTTTCCACATTTTTGGGGGGAGATTTTTGGAATAAATTATTTTAAATGTGTCTATCTGAATTTTAGAGTCATATTTTAGTCACTAATATTTCTCTCAATGAAATTTTATAATTTGTTAAATTCTTCACAAAAAATTCTAAAAAGAATTGTCATTCCACTTATTACAAAATCTTGAAAAAAAAATTCTAATAAAAGTATTTTAAACTAAATTGGATTAAATTCTTTAAAAATATATTATTATTATTGTTATTTTATACAAATAAGTTACTTGTACTACAACACATCTAAATTTCATTGAAAACATCTAATTACTCAATTAGCTATGACAATTTTGTAAGTGTATGAAACATTTTGAAAGTCACTCTATGCTATAGTAATGTCATAAAATATGATGTGGCATTCTTGAAATAACATAAGTGGTGTAGTTTCAAACAAAACATTCTTTAGCATTCTTTAACAAACTAGGTTAAATCTTTTCCACTTTTTGTAAGTTCAAAAATATTTTTTGTGAATCACCATCCAATTGTATTAGCATGACATTCACTTATAAAACTTAAAAGAGGGATACGCCTTCTAAAACATAGAATTTTAATATTGTTATCAATACTTTTGAGTCTACTTAATATTGATGGCATGAAGATTTTTATTGTATTCTTTGATTCTATTGCATGAAATATGCGGTATGGTTTTTATTATCTTATAGAAATCTTAAGTGTAATGTTGCATACAAATATCTTAATTAATTAATATATGCATTTTAATGTTAAAGAATTATGAAACCAAAAAAATTCAATGGAGAAATTAAAAATGATTGATATTTCTTCAAATTCCTAGGGAGATCACTATCAATATATTAGAAAACTACATGAGTTAAAAGATAGGGTTCATTTAGTTTGAAGTGGAGAAATTTATGTAATATGTAAGGCTTCATGAAATGCTACATATTCTAATATATAAAAATTAGGTTGTGTAAAAACATTATGTAGTAGAAATTTTTATTATTAAGTTAGCCTTGACAAGTAGGGGACATGCAAAATTTTCACAGTACAATAAATATAGATGTAGAATAAGATTTTCAATGCCACATCACTTTCGGACGTCTATTAGACCAACGAAACATCAAGATTCAACCCTAGTGTCCGTCAAGATCCATAAAAATAAAAATTATTATTATTTATTTATTTATATATGATCATATTAGGTGTATTATTTATTTATTTAATTTTCTTTTTTTGTGGATCTTGATGGACACTAGAGTTGAATCTTGACATTTTGTCAATTTGATAGACATTCAAATGTAATGTGATGTTAAAATCTTATTGTGCATTCATATTTATTGTACTATGAAAATTTTGCATGTCTATCAAGGCTAATTTATTAATAAAAACTCCTATTTCATAATGAGGCTTCTCTACAAACATCCTTACGACTGTCTTCTGTAATGCACTTTGTTATTGTAGTACACTTTGTTTTTTCTTGTTGGCAAACTTGAATTTGAAATTTTGAGTTTCACATTCTCATTTTCTTTTGCTTGTAAAGAAGAAGATGTAGCGTCTAGAACTTCTACAATATTCTCTTTTGGTGAAGTTGTAGCTTTGATTTCCCAACTCCGGGTCTTCGTTGCAGCAAAGGCATTATTCCACCATAATTCATTAATAACTTCATTTCACACTCTCTGAAAAATTGGATGGCTTTCCTTATTGTGATAATTGATGCCTACTACATGTTGATAGAAGAGCCATCGAAAGTGGGAATTGGTGCAGCTTGTTCGAAATGAAAAATGAATCCATTTGACCGCCCAAACTCAGAGATTGAGGTAGGTCAAATATTGTGAAATTTTCTTGTCAGTCAACCATGACGTCTCCTTCTTCTCCCACATCCCTACCATTGACCAATTCATATTGTTGGAGACACGTATTAGGTTTCCACTTATTTTTACCATGTAAGCTTTATAGTAATCATCATTTTGATGAGGCCGAGAGTGTTTCATAAGTGTAATTTCCATTCTTATGTGTAGTTTAGTAGATTGCTAAGTAAGCATTATAGTGATGTAATTGATTGGTTAAACATATGCATCCATTCAAACATACAAATAATTGTAATTCCCGTTCTCATGAAATTTAGCATGTAGTTTAGTAGATAGCTATGTAAGTGTTATAGTAATGTAATTGGTCAAACTGTTTTTCTTCTTGCAAGAAAATATTTATATTTGGACGGACTTGTCCATCTAAGTTGACAGACATGCCGTCTAGGCTATCAAATATATAAAATTTTGGCTAGCTTGAATGGCTAGTCAATGGCTTGTCTGTCCAAATCGACGGACAAACCATTCAAGCCGTCAAAAAAAATTGTTCTTTTTTTGCTGAAAAGAACCATGATGCATTAATATGCATCCTGATTGATGTTGATGGATATCATGACAAGAAAAGACAACATCATGTCAGGGTTTAAAAACCTTGATGTGGACAAATATTTTATGTGGATAATAAAATGGACTTAGTCAAAAAAATCTACAATGAAGGGTGGTTGACTGAAATTGTGCCACAATACTCAAAGTATATATATCAAAAGAATTAAGTGTAAGACATTGACCACAAGTGGTAGAAATTATCACATTGCACAAATAGGAAGGTTTAGGTACCTTAATAGGTTAAGCAAATTAAAAACTATACAATACAAGGATAGAGTTTATAATCCATGTAACCTCAATGTTTGAAGTAATAAAGGTTAAACACACTCATATTGAATGGAATGTTTACGGGATAGTTTCAATGGAGATTCTTAATTTTTTAGTGATAAATTTGTTATATACCCCCTAAAATGTAGAGGGTGTTTTAGAAGAAAAAAAAGTCTGAAATTGCCAATTTTTAATGCATTATCCAAAATAAAAAATTAATTTTTAATAAAATATTCATAACATACAAAAGTATATTAAAGAAGTACTAAGGCAATGTGTTAAATTTTTTTGCTCATTTAACTATGTGGATTGAAAGATTATAACATTTGAAAGTGAGGAAAAAAACCTTTTTCTCATCTTTGAGAAACATTGTCAATAAACTTTGAGCCCCTCTTGGAGTAAAATTTTTTATCTACACAAAAATGAGGATTTTGACCTTTTATAAATATATGATATTAGGTTCATTCTTGAAAAGTTTCACAAGCAAATATGGACTTTAACTTATTCTAAATCACTTTGCAATGCAAAGAAGTTAAGTATATTGGCAATACACTAGTCATTTTTTGATGATTTCTTCTGCAAAGACAAAGAATTTATTTTAAATCCAAATGGTAAAGAAATTAGAAACAAATATTTGGAATATATGGAAAGAAATTCAAGAACTTTGATTTCACATATTGCAAGATAGGAGGCTTGAAGTTAAAAAAAAATGTTTTTCCTGAAGTTGCCTCAATATAACTAACAAAGTTTGACTCCTTTTAAAATGTGATCTGAGAATTAAATTTTTTTTGACAATTGTATGCCTTATTTTATTAAATACGTACATGCCAAATTTCATAAGTTAATGAGTGTTTTAGCAAAAGATGCCCAAATTGCCTTGAGTGCTAAAAATGTTCAAGGCACCATAATTTTTTATTTGGGTCCTCATTAAGAAAAATTATATTCCCATTAAGGAAGTACAAGTTCACACCTTGTGTCAAAATTGACTTATATTGTCAACTTTCAACGGATTTTCAATTGTTAAGTAATTGACCTTTAAAGGTTAAATTGATTTGATTGTTATTGATTTCATGGTGTATCTTCTATACATGTATGTAGTAGAGGGAAGGAAAAATCTGTGAAGAATTGTGGGGGCGGGAAAAAATTGGACACTTAAATTTTATATGCAAGGTAGTCTCGTTTAAAATACCTGCATGAATAAATTTACAAAACTATAGGGGATTAGAAATATGCCCCTTGTAGCTTTTACGTAAAAATACAATCATCTTATTAATAAATGCAATAATTATGGTAAATAGTCCTACATCAAATATACTCTTAACTCAAGTGTATACCGTAAATTACAAAAAGTGATCTCCCCAAGTTCAAATCTTATACAACTTTGATGTTTTCTTGAGAATATTATGTACAATTTGATTCAAACACTTTGCATCTCATCAAATACAACAATGCCAATTTCTCTTGAAATTACTTGAAATTTTCTTATTTGGTGAAAATAAACTTATAAATGAATGCAATTAGATAAATTTAAAAAATTAAAATTTTTGTGCTTAATCATATAAGGACATTGTAAACCTAAAAAGTCTTGTGCGGATGACTTTACTAACTATAGAAACCCAAAATGCACCTATTGGTCCAATAAATGAAGTATTTTGGTGACTACCTTGGTCATAGGGAGTTGTATCTTTCTTGGGTTAACTCAATAGTATTAATTTAATTTAGTAGTGCCCTTGACTAGTACCAAAAGAAAATTTTATATTAAATTTTGAAGAATACATTCTTGATTGAGTGAGAAAACCACTATTATAGGAACAAATCATATGGAGTTTTTTGTGAAACCAGAAACAAAATAATGAAGATAATGAATAGAATGAATGGCTAGGATAAGGTACTTATAGAAGCCAAAAAAGTAATTTTTGGTCTTGGTTAAGGTGGGTACCTAAAACCGCCACTTTTTGCTACTGAGCCTAGTTACTACTATTAGACTGGTCAAATTTTCATATATTCTTGTTGGCAAGTGAAAGGAGGTTCCAACGCACCAGAGAACGTGGCATTTGGACACCGTATGCAAAAGTTATTAAGGAACAAAGTTTGTTTCTGAAAGCGCTCCATCCAAATAGGTACATAACTGATTTTGGAAATGTACACAAGCTGTAGATGGCGCTTTAAGGTCAGGTGCCATTTTGGGGGTGCCTACCTTATGTGCTTCTATTGAGAACCGCCTGGTAAGGCAAAACCACCGGACAAGCCTCGTTGACGATAAGCCTGCCTTCGAGCTCGGGACACCAGCTGCAGAGGAATTCTGATGCAACAAAACCAGGCAGTGCATTTGTTTGCTTCTGCGCAACTGAGCAACTGTCGCGTACATTGCTTCAGTTCGATGCGAAATTTCTAAGGACGGACGAGTTTGATTCTGCGTTAATGATGTCGGCGAAGAACGGAATTGTAAATTGACAAGAATCGAACAGTATGGTGCGAAATTTCGTGCTAATCAGTCACGGTGACAATCGCCATCACAATTGCTACAAATGGCCGTAGAATTTTATTTTTCTCCTATTTCCGCAGCTCGCAGAGAAGCAGTGGGTTCGAATTTCCGTGGTTTCAAAATTAGGGTTTAAGTAGGGGTTTTCGGTTTAGGGTTTGAAATTGCATTACGTACGAGGAGATTATTATGCCTAGAGGATTTTCATAACCATGAGATCTACAGGTGCTCATGGCATTGTTTCATATACTGACATTTTGGTGAGATCGGGTCGAATGGTTTGAGCGTGCGAGACAGAGGAATGGCGGTCGCTAGCAGCGCGTTGGTGTCGCAAATCACAGTGGTTTCGACTTGCTCATTCGCGGTGTCGTCACGGCGAATAAAGTCCACACCCGTGGTGTCGTTCGGCATCCAGAAAGAAAGCCATGGCTGTGGTTATGGCTGCTCCTCCAGCCGATTCTTTGCTTCCAAATCCCCTTTCTCTTTCGTGGCACTGAAAGCTGCCGATAAGAGGGGTATGCAAAGTGGTACGTGTTTCTCAAGACTCCGTTTATTTTTTTCCTGAATCAACTGACATTAGAGGGTCTTGCAAATGGATTACGAAAGTTCGTATCGCAAGGTAGAGGGTATAGTGACTTGAAATTCTATTGTCACTTGAATTTGCGTAAGAAATTCATACATATTGATAAAAATCCGATCTCAACAGATTCAGCTCTTTTATTAAAGATCTCTTCAGTACTCTATTGATCTCCTAATAATCAAACCCCTACATATGTTGGAATGCGAAGGTATATGTAGTATTTGGTTTCAAACTGGATGTTGAGTTTCGTCTCCACTTGCACAGTTTATGTGCAGGCCCGTAATTATAAACAAAACAAGGACTTACCGCCTTCGTTTGTGTCGAAAAGAGTGAAGAAGCCGTTTGTGAAACCCGTCCAGCATGGCAGTCATCAGAAGAGAATGAGGAGCAGGGAATTGAGGCAATTACCTCCAAAGCCCTTGAAGGCGCCTGCAAATGGCATGCTTGTAGAGAAGCTTATTCCCTTGGCACATTCTGTATACAATGCATATCTAGTCGTCTTGAATGGTGTTTCAAGACTTATGAAACATCTTCCTGTCAAAGCCTGCAGGTACACATATGGATTGGGTCATTTCTTCTCCTTATAATCTTCAGAAGGTTTACTTGGAAACCTTCATTGTACTGGAAAACTTCTGAGTTGAACCATATGTACTTGACCCCTAATGTCCAAATTGGTGGCTTCCGTGTCTAAAGGATATGAATCAATTCAATTAGGAAGCTTTAAAGGAATGTAACAGAGCATATTGATAGAATATGAAATCATACTCTACGTTTTTAAGTTACTAAAATTGGCTATTTGCTTCCAAAGTGGACTTTCTAGTTTTAGTTTGGGCACGTAGGGGTGAGTTAAGATAGGCTTCATATTGTGGTACTTGGAAACTGATGAGTGTTTTTTCTTGTGCAGGTGGTGCTCAGAAGTGCATGTGGCAAGAGTAGGACATGAAATAAAGACATGTCTAGGAAAGAGCAATGCTGGGCGTTATGGAGAGCATTTATGGGTGCCTGGATACCTTGATGATGTCGTAGTGCCGTTGGAGGCTTTTCATCTGATAGATCGCATGCAGAAACCCATAAGCCATGAAGACAGATTTAATCATGATAGAATTCCGGCTATTGTAGAATTATGTATCCAGGCAGGTTTGGATCTGCCAGAATTTCCAACATTGAGGAGGACGGCACCTATTGACAGTTCAGTTAGTTGGACGAAGGTTGATGGCGGTGAAGAGCATGCTACATCTAGTGGGAACGATGACAGAAATAAAACAGAGCGCATTGACGATGAAACTAAGACATTGACATCTAGTGGCGAAGAAGAAGAAAGACAATCTATGGCAATAGATAAACTGAAGAGGCCAATCGATGCAAAAGGGGAGAGTGGCAGAGCCGGCATTGATGTCCTTCCCATCAATGATGATGATGATTTGAAGACAGTAGCGGAGAAAACATTGCGTGCCTGGGATCGGATGCGTGCAGGAGCTGCGAAGCTAATGGCCACGTACCCAGTCAGGGCCTGTGGTTATTGCCCTGAAGTGCACATTGGTCGTAGAGGCCACAAACTACAGCTATGTGGTGCATTCAAGCATCAGTGGCGCAACGGACAGCATGGGTGGCAAGATGCGGCTTTGGAGGATTTGATTCCTTCCAGGTTCTTTCCTCTCATAATTTTTTCCCACATCGCTACTCATACATGAAGAGCAGTTGGATGCATGTCAACTAAGCCACTTTATCTTGTCCAGGTTGAAGCAATAAGCTTAAAATTTTGAATCAACATCTTGTACAAATAGGCGGTTTGATTACAAGCTTAAAATAGTCCATTACGATTATGACTCATTTGAGGAAACAAGTGTCTAATCCTCTGCCTAGAGGGAGCTTGAAGCCTTGTTATTTGATTGATTTTTGGTATGTTACATAGGAGCCATGTAAGCGCCACTTCTCTATGCCCATTCTTGTTACTTGACCTAAGGTAAAGTTGATATTGAACAAAGAAAGGAAACACGAATAAGTAACCTTTTTTGCAATACCAGCAATGGAGTAGGATTTCTTGTTATCTCAAACTTGTTGCTTCGACCTGTGCAATCTAATGTGAAAACTCCAGCAGGTATTCCTGTAAGGATGATAATCTGGACCTGCTTGGCAGAACCATGTCATTAGATTAGAGTATGGCTTAAACTCTAGGTGATCGGGGTGTGAAGCTATGCCATGAGTGTAATGTAAGGATGCGCAAGCAGTAACAATGTTTGCTGTGTGCAGATTTGTTTGGCATGTGCGTGACAACGATGGACCGCCACTGAAGAACAAGCTTGCCAAATATTATGGTAAAGCCCCCGCTGTTGTAGAATTGTGTGTTCAGGCTGGTGCTGACGTTCCTTACAAGTATCAGCCGTTCATGCGACTTGATGTAATCGTACCGGATGATGATGAGCTTGACATGGTGGCCTAGCTCGTATTGTCTTCAATCTTAGTGATGTGTTATATTTCCTAGCAAGTTAGTAGCTACATCGACGTCGGTTTGATTACTGCTTTTGCTTTTAAATCAACGTCCTGGTGTAGACTGGCTAAATGGGATGATCTTCCGAACATTGAAAGGTTGGAAAGAGTATCACAAGCAATGACGTTCCTCTACCTTTACAAGTCAAGTGATCTTCACCTGCTACTCACTATTTTGCTACTCACTATTATGTAGATTGACACAGTGCAAAAATATCAAATTTTTGAAATGTATATTTCAACGTAGGAAACTGATGAGGTTTGAACGAGTAACATCACTTTCATTAAATTGGCAGAATTCCACAAATGTAAACATATAGCTGTCGTAGAATTTGGAGCCTTTTGGAGATGAATGTCACGATTTTTGGCACTCAGAGTTGCTACAATTTAACCCCTTAGTGCCCAAGGCCTTTTTTAAGCTTCTTGGAATTTGCTCTAAATTGAACAAAATGATGACATTTTGAAGACTTTTATTATTATTTTTTGAATTGTAACTATACAAATTCAAACTAGACATGTTAAAGATTACATAGGAAAAGAAAATACAACAATATCACTTATGGATTGAAAGATTATAATGTTTGATCATGAAGGTGTTAAAATTGTGAAAGTGATTTGAAGTCTTTCAATCATCTTTTCACATGTCATCAAAAAAATTTGTCATCAAAAAAATATGAGGTTAAATGGCATAATATGTAAGATCTCAATCAATTTTATGGCTTCTTAAAATCTACTCTACAATTCTTTTAAATGAATTTTTAATGTGATTTTTCTTCCAAGATCTAGTGACTTCATATATTCTATAAATTTAAGTACATACTTGCAATAAAAATTACATATATATATATATATATATAATTTTATTTTTATTTTTATTTATTTATTTTTATTTTGTAATAATTGTGGTCAATTTCTATCAATAACTATTATAGTTGTACTGAGACAATGTTAAATGGCTTGACTTTTTAAGTACACTCCAATTATTTTGGATGAAAAGTGAACAATAAATGTTAGTCCTACCAAAAGATTCTCTGTGGTATGGTATAAATTGCATTGTTGTTTTTGTTGTTTTATAAATCCACCAAACACCATTATTTATCTTTGATTCAAATTCAAAATAATACATTTATACCATCAACAATGAGATTCTTTTGCTTTTGCACAACAATAGATTTGCCATTGGTTGAAAGATAAAAATAATAAGTTGTACATGTGAGACACAAAAGTGATTCACTTTCCAAATCTTAGTCCATATGCAATAAACTTTCATGTTCTTTCAAAATCACAAATGACTTTCCAAGTTTTCAAGATTTTTAATTTTTTATAGCTATTGAGTTTTATAATGCTTCAACTTCTATATGAGTTGGAAAAAACTACATTCTAGGAAAAGCTTTGTCTTGTAGTCAAACTAAAAGTATCCCCAAAGTTTAAGTTCAATGTCAAAAATAATTTTCCAAAAGTTGGAAACTTGCCTCACCATCTTTTTATGAGCCTCTCTTTATAATTTGTTGGTCAATTTTGGTATATGAAAATCCGCACCGTGGATTGATTTTGATGTAGAGTTGGAATTTGAAAACAATTTTCAAGTTTTCTAGGACTATAATTGTTTTTGTTGTCTTCCATAATATTTACAATTCCATGTGAATAGAGTGAAACTACATTTTAGGAGTAGCTTTTATTTGTGAGTAAGGAAGAACAACATTTTAGGAGTAGCTTTGACTTGTGAGCAAGGATAAAAAAACATTTTAGAAGTAGCTTTGTCTTGCTGTCAAACTAAAAACAAACTTAAAAGTGCAAGTCCAGTTTTCAAATTAATTTATTAGACATTGAAAACTGATATGTTCCTCCACTTTTCATTAGCTTCTTTCTATAATTTTGCCGGTCAACTATTTTTGTTCTTCCCCTTGCAAATATTGTACACTTCCTTACAGAATTCTAAAAAATATTTTATATGTCTTTTCTACAAAGTTTGGTTCAATTAATATGTACATAGAAGTTCATGGTTAACCATACAATGTTAAAGCAATCCCAAAATGGCAATGGTTAACTTTCTAGATTATTGTATAGGTGAAGAAATGCACCTATTGGTCCATAAATTGGATCATTTTTGGCAAAGTACCTTGGTAATAGGTCTCGTCCTTTTAGGATTAACCCTTGAAGGACACTAAAGACACAAAGTATTCAATGGATGACTTCACTATGTTCATTGTAGAAACAAAGAATGCACCTATTGGTTCAATAAATAGAGCATTTTGGTGATACCTCGGTTGTAGAGGGTTGTGTACTTCAAGAGTTAATCTACTTTGTAAGGGCATAGCTACCCTTATGCACTAGAGGTTGACACTCTTCAAGAGTGGATGAAAAATATTATAGGCCCCTCATAACAGTTTTTTGACACTCAATCCAAGCGTGTTACGGAATGGCCCTTGAAATCAATGTTCATTCAAAGGTTATGCTTTTGTTTTATTCTTTATTCTACTTGATGATGGTCACTTGACTATTTATGAGTCATATTTGGTGAGCAAGGGTGAGGTATGAAGAAATTGAGGGCTCTTTAAAATGAGATGGGAAATTTGAGTAGGCCAAGTTTGGTGAAGTAAGGTTGTGGATGCTCTAATCTCGAAACTAATAAAGTAGACCAGCCCAATACCATTCAGTGCCCAATTTCCTCCCTTGCTTCATTTGGCCCTAATTCTATCCAAAAAAACATTCATATCTATTCATTTACTAACAAAATTAGTGAATAAAAGATAAAGCAAGTTCGCCCATAAGGTGAAATGTGTCAATCCTTCATTGGTGAGAACTTAAGGCGGTTATGTATTGTTTATGAGATGTTTACTACTCCACTCTATGGGTGGTTTTGTAATTTCACAGCAAACCCTTCAAAAATTCACAGAAATTATAATTTTAATCAAGAAATTTTTATTCCATTTGGTTTTCATTCATAGATAAAGCACACACCTCTAAAAATATATATAACCTTCTTGGAGTTGGCTCCAAGATATTCAGATTGCAAAGTAGTGTAGTAATAGGCTTGTCTACCTTAATCCCTAAATGCCCAAGGTCTTTCTTGAGCCTCTAGGAATTTGCCCTAAATTGAACAAAAAATCAACATTTTGAAAAGTTTTATCAATTGTTTTTGAATTGTAACCGTACAGATTCAAACTAGACATATTAGAGATCACATAGGAAAAAAAAAAAAAAAATATCACTTATGGATTGAAAGATTTTAATGTTTGATCATGAGGGTGTTAAAACTACAAAAGTGATTTGAAATCTTCCAATCCTCTTTTTACATGTCAAGTCTAAAAATTTGGTTACCAAAAAAATATGAGGACAAAGGTCCTAACATGATTATATCATATCAATTTATGGCTTTTCAAAATTTACTCTACAATTTTTTTAAATGAATTTCTAATGTGATTTTCTCTCCAAGATCTAGTGTAATTGAGGCTCATTTCCAAGAGCCCTCACCACTACAAAAAGTCAAGATTGCAATGGACACCCTTGCACAAAATCTTGAATAGAAAAATCATAATCAATCATTTTCAAAATTGGATTTTTGATGCTAAAACTAGACTTCAAAAAATAGTTTTCCAAAAATATAAACTGCTAAACTTAACAACTTGAGTAGTTTTTATTTAACTTCAAAGTATTGTCGACACCAAAATTTGGTGCCTCGGGCATGTACGGGTTAATGACTCAAGGTCCCCCAGCCCAAGTCTGACCTTGGCCCAGGTCCGACCTACGGATGGGGAGAGAGATAACCCCAGACCCCTCCCAGAACGCAACCATTAGAAATCCACATGGCGAGCTGCCAGTGGTGGAGCAGGATCCAGAGCCCCAACCAAGACCAATCCACAGCCGTGGACCTGATAAGGCCGATCGTGTGCCACTCGCTTTCTCCCCAGCCAGCCCTCCCCCACTCGCAACGAACACCCAATTTCCCGAACACCCAATACGATCCTCCCGAAGTTATATGCAAATCGCTCGTCCCGAGTCTCACCATCGCCATTGAAAGCTCGCTCACGTCAGGCTCAACAGTGAAGGGGGCGCAACCCGTAACCTACAGCAGGACAGGGGTGGGACAGTAGAAGCTTGGCAGCGATGGCGGTGGCGAGCAGCATGTCGGTGTCGCAGGTCACCGCGGTGGCTCGATCCTCGTTCGTGGGGTCGTCAAGGAGCTTGCAGGTCAGTCCCGTGGTGTCGTTCGGTGTCAAGAATGTGAGCCGCGTCATCGCCATGGCCACCAAAAAAGTCTCCGCCAAGCCGTCGGGTGGGAAGAAATCGTGGCTGCCCGGCGTGAGGGGTGGCGGCAATTTGGTCGACCCCGAGTGGCTCGACAACTCGTAAGTGGCGATTCTGGCTTTCATTGCTGGGTTTCAATTTTGAGGTGCGTTTGGAATGCTATGGATGTCTGTGAGGCGACCCTTGTGTATGTGGGTGGTGCATTTGGGAGTTTCGCTACAATGTGCGTTGGCGAGAATGTGGATTGGTATGGGACTGTGGGAATTCGGGTGCGGGGGAATTGCAGTCTGTGGAATTGGGATGGTGGTTGAGGGGTTGCAATGTGAGTTGGAGTTGATGGACATGTATTGAATGGTTGCATTGGTCGTGTTGTAGGCTTCCCGGTGACTACGGCTTCGACCCTCTGGGACTTGGTCGGGACCCTGCTGCGTTGAAGTGGTACAGAGAGGCGGAGCTCATCCACGGGCGATGGGCAATGGCTGCCGTGTTGGGAATCTTCATCGGCCAGGCATGGAGCGGCGTGCCGTGGTTCGAGGCCGGGGCGGACCCCGGCGCCGTGGCGCCGTTCTCTTTCGGGAGCCTTCTAGGAACTCAGCTGCTCCTGATGGGCTGGGTGGAGACGAAGCGTTGGATCGACTTCTTGAACCCGGGCACGCAGTCCTTGGAGTGGGCGACGCCGTGGTCTCGGACGGCGGAGAATTTCAACAACACGACGGGTCTTCAGGGCTACCCGGGCGGCAAGTTCTTCGACCCTTTGGCGCTTGCTGGTTCCGTGAACGGTGGCACGTATGTGCCTGACTTCTCCAAGCTGGAGAGGTTGCAACTCGCCGAAATCAAGCACGCTCGCCTGGCTATGGTGGCGATGCTCATCTTCTACTTCGAGGCCGGCCAGGGTCTCACACCTCTGGGCGTTCTTGGCCTGTAAATACCAAATCCAATTTTGTGTTGCTAGCTGTTGACGATGTACCATTCTTAATATGAACTCACTGTTTCGCCACTGAAAAACTTTTCTCTCGGTCCTGCATGCATGGATAATGTGCTGTGTTTCGTAACTGAATCTCTTGCTTCTTGAATTTTCCATGTCACTTTCGGTTATGCATGTTATATCAGATTTGCTGTGAGGTCATGTGGATCACATTTTCAGGGTTTAAATAGTGGAATTTTGCATGTAATGAAGCATCTCGACCCTTGAACACCGATGCTGACTTCGAGTCTAGTACTTGGTTGCAAGGTGACATGCACTCCCAACCATAGCCATCTCTTCCTCTCCTTGTAGTGTACTATTTCTCTTCGTCAGTGTTATAGTTACATTCAATTTGCCTGTCAATCAGCGGTGCTGTAGAGCTTTGTTTAGTGTGATCTGACGCACTGCCAGCCAGAGTTTTATTATCCATGCATGCTTTTATTATTCTCTTTGGTTGCCTGCACTTCATCTCCAATTGACGGCTTCGGATTCTTTCTGTTCTGTTACTGTGACCGCTTGGACTTTGAACAACTGAATTACCAGGGCAGCAAAGTTGTCTTCGAAGATTTGTGATGTTACTAGTCAAGATCACCAGGTGTGTTTTAAAACGTGTACCAAACAAAGAGTATCAATTGAATATTCCAGTATCCTAGATTTTGATAAGAACTTTTGCTAATCCAGCTGGCACATGAAGTATTTTTCTACGTGTTTTTATGTATGCTTCACTCGCTATTGCCGGTAAACTTGCCGCATTCATAATCAGAAGTCGGCCTTATTGTTAAACTTTTCACACTTCAAAAAACTGCTGTTGCATAGCAATCCCTTCAAATGCAGGGATAATACTTTACTTGAAGCTTTTTTTGATTGACCATAATAAAACAGGCTAGCTCTGCTACGCAGTTGAGTGTACAAATTGTCATCATTTCGATGTACCCCGAAGGGAATTGGGAATCAACGGAGAACCAGAAATGTTTCGAAAACCAAAGACTTGACAAGGAAATTGTATCAGATATTGGGTAGAATTATGAATAGTTGCATCATGTCAAAATGCAAATTGTCCAAGTTTGGGAAATAATACATGAATTCAAAATAGTCCATTATGTTGTACTCCCTCCATCCCAAAGTGGAAGTGTTTCTCTACTACTATCCCATGTAGTCCTTAATAAGGGCTGGGGTGGATTGACCCCCTCGCTTGGCCCTGCGGGCAAACCCTGTTTTTTGCACATGATTTTTTTTGCAAATTTTGAATTCATATTTGCGATCAAAGACCCCAATTTTGTTAAATGAAGTTAATAATATACCCTAGAACGGCCCAAAATAGGGGGCTTTTTTTTGACATGCACCCCTGGTAAGGCCGAGCGAGGGGGTCAATCCACCCCGATCTTAATAAGTAGCCTAAGAAACTTGGAGAGGATGAAATAGCAATAGGAGATTGAAGTGTAGAGACAAAAATGAAAGATGTGTTGTAGGAAGAATATGCGTCCTTGTTGCTCCTTGTCTACCCTTCAATAACTTGTAAGCTCCATCTGATTTTTTTTCTTTTATATTCCCTTCAACTTTGACTTCAATTCTTGTTTCTTGACTTTGGCATTAAATTCTACCTCTTTGTTACTTACACCCCACTCTTTTCACACATGTCTTACGCCTCTTACACACTTCTTACATCTTACACAAAAAAACTTTTGACCCAGACTCTCTTATTCTTCCATTCATTTGCTTCTATCTACTTTTACACCTTATATCTAAAGAACTTTTGGACTTTGACTCCTCTTTTCCTCTACTCATCTTCTTCTATCTACTCTTACACCTTACATCTAAACCACTTTTTGGATTTTAACTCCTTCTCTTTCTTTAAAGCTTTTATCTAAGAATTTATATCCCCCTAATCTACTTCTAAAGCCACATTCTCATAAAATTTACATATATTTGGTTCAAAAGTCATTATTGACCTTTAGAACTACCAACTATCTAACACTAAAGTACCTAAAGATCCCTAATTATCTTCAAATTTCTATTTAAGATGTTCCAAAATGGAAAAAAACCCGTAATTGAATACTAATGATGGGATCTAGTACTCACAACGTGTCACATCATCCTCGCTCATTGCCACATCATAGTCAAGTTGGATAAAAAAAATTCCACGTGGCTTGCTTTGCCCATGTGGCACACAATTGGCAACTACATGGTACGATTTCCTTGCAATGGTGAACCAATGTTTCCATGGACATTAGATGCTTAGCATCCAATGTTACATTGTCATGAAGGATGTTTTTATCCTATCAATCTTGGCATGAATTTTTGGACATTGACATTGACATTTGTAAACGTCACTTTCAACACCTGCATGCAAATTTTAGACATTTAAAAAAAACGGGTTTCTTATAGTGTACTTGACTAATGAATATAATACTCTACAAATATATGATATACTCCACCCTATACCTTACAGGAAAGATGTAGTGATTGCTTACAAAATGTGGGATCCAGATGTCACTTGCTGCATGAAGGGCATAGAGCAATTTTACCACCATAGTTTCAGGTAGGGAAAATTTATTGGTTTGAGGAAACTGAAGGATCAAAATTCAAAATGGATGTCGTCATGGAGGTTACATTGCCCAAGCACTTGTAGTTAGAGGAAGAAATTGAAGTAGTGCAAAGGAATTTAGAGCATCCTTATATTGGGTTAATGTACATCAACGTACTCAAGTATATAAATCATGGAGAGTTCAAAGCATCTGTTAAAGCTACACATTTTCATGGAGATGTTTTGAAAACTATGTTGCTTTAAATTATGGTGTAACCAATTTTTCAGAAGGAATTTTTGTTATGTGGAAAGTTGTTTAGATTGTAGAGTAGCTTTAGTTTTGTTCAAGTGAAAGTTTAATTTTCCTTTCATAAATAAAAGATTTATTGAATTATAAACGGATTTTTTGTTAAACGTCTTTTCATGTTTTTCATTTTTCATTGCCACATTCCTTGTCATTTTGAATTAAAATTAGTGTCTGAATTAAACATTCATTCCCTAGTACATGAAAAAGTAGCATTAAAAAACAATTGAAATCCACTATGAATATCTTGCACTATTGATAAAAATAAAAATAATCCTTGCAAACCCTCACCACCACAATTTCCTTCTATGTACGAATTCTTTGAAGCTCACCTCCATGTTAACATTAGAACACCGGGGAACTAGCAAAAATTAATAGGGAAAAAATACAAAATCTCCAAACAAGTCTGTTGTGATGGTCACCAAGTACACTCAATTGCTTGGCAGAGTGCACCATGCCCTTGTAGTGACAAACAAAGGAATCCTTGGTTACGGATTGAAGCCTTCAAAATTCAGACCAGTCTAAATGCTACAAAGACTGAATTAGCACCAGAATGACAATCTAGTGAAAAGAGGCTGTCACCCCTAGTTTGTATTAGTTGCACCGCCCCCTTTCTCCAAAAATTTAAAGGCCGTTGATTTATTTATTTTTAAATGTTTACCTTCGAAATTGCCGTTCATTTCTCAGAAAATCACAAGCCATTGATTTTGTGAGATTTAACTTGAGCCGTCCAAATATCAATATGGATACAGATACCAAAATGAATACTGGATATGGATACAGTATTGTATAAGAATACACAATAATACTGAATGTGAATACGGATATAAATATGGTACAATACTGGACATGAGTACAAATACGAGTACGGGTACAAGATACGGGATGTTGTTTATCTCATATTGTTTGTCAATTGCATTCCTTTCTGAAAATTACAAGAGGGCAGGATTTCAAAATTTCAAAATTAATTTCAAAAAATTCTAGGGGGTACCGGAGAATTAATTAAAAAAATTGGATTTTGGGTGCATTGTGACACTTTTGTCACAATGCACCCAAAAGAGGTAGTCACTGCCTACCCCAATCCATCTAGGCATATTTTAGTGAAACTTTGCAACTTGCTGTAACTTTGTGGTGGTGGTGCTTTGCAACAACCTCCACTCTTGTCAAAATTTAAATGCAGCCTGCGGGAAACCAGGTGGACAGAGTTCATCCATGAAGAGCAGCAAAATTAATTTATAAATTCACACTAAAAGCAATTTCGAAGAGAGACTACTGACATCACTGCGTGTCCATAAGAGGACCATGAACTCATGAAGCGACGTAAGAGACCATGAGAAATAAACTTTCAAATTCTTTTGACCACCTATTCATCGATTTTTTCTCGGGGGGTGCACTTGTGCTACTACAACAAACCACGTACGAACAAGTGGTTTCTAATAAACAATAATTTCAACCTAAAATTTTGAGCATTGTTTAATAATGGCTATAGGTTTCTATTGCCAAAATTTCCAATCCAAATAAAATGTGAAATGATTTGTAGAAGAGGTTGAAAATGAGCTAAAATGACATGTTTTTCAACTCAAATAAATATAGAGAACACATTTAGATGACCATTGAATCAATGTTCAACTCAAAATGAGCTTTCAACAAAGAGTTATTTTTGTTCATTTTTGTTCATTTTTTAGACAATTTTTTCTTATATAATATAGGGGTGTGAAAGTTATTTTTCAGTTCTATAGTGTATCTTTTTACTTCAAAAATTTGTAACTAATTATTATTAACAAATAAAAATATCAATAATTCAAAATATAAACTTTCAAAGTAGAAAAATATATTCATATTTTTTATTTTTTGTTTTATTTAAAATTCAAATAGTAAATAGGAAGTCCAAAGTTTTGTCCACACGTGATTTCTAATGGACACTCTAAGTGAACTCCCCGTGGAATTTTTAAATCATGCATCAGACTCTACTAGGGATGTCGGTAGTCACCAGGGTTTTTTTTTTTGGCGACAGGCCACCTTGCGTGCCCTCCCAGCAGAGGTCGATATCGGGAGGGAGCCGGGCCCAATGGCCAAATGCTCTGACGGATTCGGCGAATATCGCCAGAAAAAAAAACACTGGTAGTCACACATACGAGCACCTTACAAAGTCATGCTTAGTCCAAGCTAAAAAACCTGTCAACTTCTGAACAAACTTTGATGCATTATGTTTACAAAGTTATCACTCTAGGAGGTTTATCTGGCGGTGCAGCAGCTTCGGAGTACCTAACGATGAAGTGTACTGTACATGAAATTGTCAACCCAGGTATCACCTCGGTAATCTGCAAGTCAGGTTGAATATACGGCCATTGGCAAGCCGAATAAATAAAATATTCTAATTTCTATACTCACACTCTTTCACTTTTTCGGAGACGATAGCAGACTTGTTGTCTACAAGGCATGTCGAGGTTCATTGTTTCAAGAGGATGGTGACCTTGGCTAGCATGCAACCCGTTTGTATATAAGCGTAGTGAGTACACCGCACTTCTCATCACTTGACAGAGCAACTCTCAGTGATGAGCTCATCAGCTAATTCAAGTGTCCATCTCTCTTTCACACACATGTACAATGCTCAATTCAAGGCAGATTCTCTGAAGTTTGACTGTAATTGTGCATTCTAGCAACTAGACCCAAAAAAAATTCACCAAATCGTTTAGTTAATTTAACTTCCTCGACTTGCTGTCCTTTACGCATACGAGAATTTGCGACGATGGCCATTTCGAGGTCTGCAATGGGAGATTGGGTGGCCATGCTGTACGCGGCAGCAGCCCTTCTAAGCTTCATGAGCGTCCTCATGGCTGCTGCCTATGGAAGCCTCTCCAGTACTTGCAGAAATGGTGGTTGCGAAGAAGCCTTTTCTATCAGCAGTTCAGCACTCGAGGTGCCGGCATGCCTAGTTAGTACCATTTAATTGAGCTCAAAGGATCTTTATTTCCCCCATTGTGGATCATGACCAACATTTGGTAGACTTTCATTCATTGCTATTTGGATAGAATCCAAATCAAGCAACTCTCATATACTGAAGAGTCGCGTGAATTTTTCCAGTCTACGTTGAGGGGAGCTCTAATATCTCAAAACCGCAACAACACTAACTAATTTTGAAACTACTACTAAAAGAAGTCACAGAAGCACAAGTGATCAAGTTTATCATATCGCTGAAGAAGAGTAAACAAAATTTCTTTTTCAACATACTTGGATATACAGCATGCATTTCGTGCATCACCTACCGTAAGCAATTGAAAAACTTTCATCAACAACCCACGGATACCATCTCTCTTAGGGATAATCAATCACAAAATTGCAACATGCCAACGTGTAAGGTCAATCTTGTAGTATTGAAAGAACAATTTTAGAATTCGATTAGTACTTGAATTCACGAAAGGGTACCAGCTAAATCAGTCGAATTGACACAAATTTGAAGCAAGACGGATTCCCCAAAGTTTGACTCCGTCTTGCTTGTCACTGCAAATTCGAATTGAATTGAACTATGAAACAGCCTACGATGTTTTTATAAACCATTGAATTGCTGAATAGTAATAGTTTAGCAACTACACGTGATTACGCAGCCATGTATTAACTAGTCAACGCCAACCAAATAACAAATTTCAGAAGACCCCCCAAAAGGTAACACACACATCATAATCCATTATGGACAGATCCCACGGAAACAAATCCACCATGACAATTCGTATACAGTCCCAATGCAAATTGGCATCCTTATCACAAATGCACAGTCGCTGTCAAAATTCGATACACCTCGATCCACTTGACCTTTCACAAACACTAAGGAGAGACAAACATAAAAACACAATAGACTCCACCTCCACATCACTAACGTATATAGCCACGAATTCAAATGCACTAACAAATGCAACAATGAATGCAAGGAGTCAGAACCGAGACAGGAGGTTTTCTGTGGCGAAACAGTGAGGTTCATATTAAGAATGGTACATTGTCAGCAGCTAGCAACACAAAATTGGATTTGGTATTTACAGGCCAAGAACGCCCAGAGGTGTGAGACCCTGGCCGGCCTCGAAGTAGAAGATGAGCATCGCCACCATAGCCAGGCGAGCGTGCTTGATTTCGGCGAGTTGCAACCTCTCCAGCTTAGAGAAGTCAGGCACGTACGTGCCACCGTTCACGGAACCAGCAAGCGCCAAAGGGTCGAAGAACTTGCCGCCCGGGTAGCCCTGAAGACCCGTCGTGTTGTTGAAATTCTCCGCCGTCCGAGACCACGGCGTCGCCCACTCCAAGGATTGCGTGCCCGGGTTCAAGAAGTCGATCCAACGCTTCGTCTCCACCCAGCCCATCAGGAACAGCTGAGTTCCTAGAAGGCTCCCGAAAGAGAAAGGCGCGACTGCGGCTGGCTCGGCCCCGGCTTCGAACCATGGTACGCCGCTCCACGCCTGGCCGACGAAGATTCCCAACACGGCAGCCATCGCCCATCGCCCGTGGATGAGCTCTGCCTCTCTGTACCACTTCAACGCAGCAGGGTCCCGACCAAGTCCCAGAGGGTCGAAGCCGTAGTCACCGGGAAGCCTACAACACGACCAATGCAACCATTCAATACATGTCCACCAACTCCAACTCACATTGCACCCCCTCAACCACCATCCCAATTCCACGGGCTGCAATTGCCCCGCACCCGAATTCCCACATTCCCATACCAATCCACATTCTCGCCAACGCACATTGTAGCGAAACTCCCAAATGCACCACCCACATACACAGAGGTCGCCTCACAGACATCCAAAGCATTCCAAACGCACCTCAAAATTGAAACCCAGCAATGAGAGCGAGAATCGTCACTTACGAGTTGTCGAGCCACTCGGGGTCGACCAAATTGCCGCCGCCCCTGACGCCGGGCAGCCACGACTTCTTTCCACCCGACGGCTTGGCGGAGACTTTTTTGGTGGCCATGGCGATGACGCGGCTCACATTCTTGACACCGAACGACACCACGGGACTGGCCTGCAAGCTCCTTGACGACCCCACGAACGAGGATCGAGCCACCGCGGTGACTTGCGACACCGACATGCTGCTCGCCACCGCCATCGCTGCCAAGCTTCTACTGTCCCACCCCTGTCCTGCTGTAGGTCACCCCCCTTGACTGTTCAGAGCTGTGGAGCTTTGTAATGCAACAATCGTGTGTGTTGGGCGCAAGAGTAAGAGCAATTCGCATATGGGCGTTCCTGGTGCAGGGGGGGAGCAGGGCTGCGAGTTGTCTCAAGCGCGCGGCGGCGGGAGGCAGCGAGTTGCGCACGATTAGCCTTATCGGTTGCATGGCCTGGGATTGGCTATGGTTGGGGCTGTATATCCTTCTTGACCAGTTGGAGCCTGCCATATGGATTGCTTGGCGGGTGTTGGGAATTGGTGGGCAATTTGGCGGCCGGGAGAGATGTGGCCACTGTTGGCCTATGGCTTCCACACGACCCAATGATTTTGTAAGAATTTTAGTACTGCAATCCTGCAATCCTGAAGGAGATTCTTTGGGGTGGGTGGATGCTTGAGGTCTTTGGGCCTGTTCTATTGGGTCCACAGATCCTTCTTCAGCGAATGGAATGCGTGACTAGCAGAACTTCAGGGACTGCCTTTAGGGCGTCCTAACATGTTCCGTCGGTGGGCAAACTTTTGCAGGGGTGCTACAGGCAAGCAATTGGACTTTCGTGTGGACTCAGTGAGCAACAACGCTAGCATAGAAATATGAGCCTTGAGCCTAGGTATAAACAGATATCTTACAATCATTGAAGGTGCTTATAACATAAACACCTATAATAGAGGTATCTGTAACATAATTATAAAAAAATTATGAAAAGTTTTTGTAATATAGACACTTATCACATAGGTGTCTACACTCTTAGGCTCATGTGCTCATGATCTTAAGCTCACATAATGGCACCCTTCCCCCGGTGGATGGAGAGGAAAGAGTAAGAATTCTATAAGTATTGATTCCTTCAAGATTGACCAATCTTGATCAATGGGATTGTCCATTGATTTTGGTGAAATATGAAATCTTACTCTTCCGCTCACCTACCCCCAACAAGATAATTGGTGGAGCCTATTCAATCCTATTACTTTGATCAATTAGCACAAATCATTAAACCATGCCACGTGTATGGAGGCCCTTCGAGCCTCCCTATGTTGGGTCGGTGGACAAATGGAATGTGCACTTTATGCAGACCCGGTAGGGAAAGAACCACCCACCCAGTTTCTACTTTTAAGTGAGGGCCTTGGATGAGCATTGGAAACCTCCAATGTCAAGTTAGGCATGCATGGTCACAATTAATCCTGGAATGCCAAAGTCTTTGACCGTGTGGACAAACTTCAAATTCATTTGATCTGTAAGGTTCATTTTGCAACTAAATTTCAATGAAATTTTTATTTTTATTTTTCAGAAATGAAATCACATCTCTTGTATAAGTTCTGAAAATTTCAGATCTGTTTGTAAATATTTGAAATTATGGTGATTTTTTGAAATAATGAAGAAAATTCACATCAAATACTAAATAAGCTTAATACATTTGAAAATTTCACTATATGCATATATAATACTTTAAAACATCATGGTGCAAATCAAAGTTCTATGTCATTATGTAATTAGAAAATCAATAGATCATGGTTTTAGGCCCAAAGTTCAAATTGCAATCAAATGTTTAATTTCAAGAGTTTTCAACTTTCTTAATTGAATTAGAAATTTGACTTCATAAGCTTCATTTTATTGGATGGGCTCAAGTTTTTAAAAATACTTCATGGCTAAAATTCAAATCAAGAACAAAGAGGTAGAAATTGTCAAATTCACTAAAAAGCATCTTCTATGATCCATGGCTCATGCATCTTTTTCTTTAGGAAATTTTTCACTTCCTCAATGAATGACTTTCAACATCCAAAAGCGGCATACACATTCAAAGAACTCTCCACAAAAAAATTGAATGAAAAAAATCTGATGTCACAATTTATGTCCAATGTTATGATTTACAAATAAAAATCTGATGTAACAAACTTACAATTTGTATTCAATTTACAAGGATTTCACTAAATTATTGTCAAACTAATTGAGTTTAATTATTCACCAATTTGAAACTATTTGATATTGATTCATTGCAGTACAACACATTATTAAGAACGTTGTACTATAATAGGATTCTTGAAAATCCTCTACATCCCTAAAAAGATCATAAAAGCAAATAATGGTGCTCTATACAAAATGGATCACTAAATCCTTCACATCTCTTTAAGGGTCCTAAAAATCAAATAATGGTTCACAAAGTAAAATAAGTCACAATATTTTATTCATTAAAGTGCATTGTTTCTAAAAGATACATTCAAGTGCCTTCCAATTGCCATTTGTAATTGTTCACCATCATTTTGTGGCGGGCTTTGCACTATTTGTTGCATATATCCTAAATCATGATGTCTCCATAAAACAACTAATTTGTCAATAATATCATTCCTATCAATAATGATATTATGGAGTAAACAACATGCTACTATCAAGCTGGCTTTGAATCCTTCTCAAATCAGGACTTGTAATAGAAATTTTGAGAACCCTCCACATTTCCTTAAGAATCCTAAAAGTATGTTCCATTACTATACATGTAGATGAATGCTTGAAGTTGTATTCATCATACTATATAAAAATTTGGATTTCAAGCCAAGGCACCAACAAGTTTTTATCTCCAATATAACTTGTTTCACCTAAAATGAGTTCACAGACATCAACACCTTGGTTTTCTATTATTGGTCCATTCAATCATCTTCCTACAATAACTTCTTTTTAAGTTATTTGACATCAATGGAATTCAAGAATGATGTACAATACCCTTGTATAATGATACGGAAATCCACTTTTGCCATTCAAAAGAACTTTGCATACTATAAAATTTTATTGGTATTTTTCTTTTTGCATAAAATAATATTAAATTCTTGCACAATTCCAATGAAGCATACCAAATTTGGATTTCAAAAAAGCAAAACTCCATTTTTGGTGAATTTTTTCTTTTAAAATTCATGATTTTACATGATAATTGATTGGAAAACATTGGTGAAGAATTTTTTTAATTTGATTGCATACATATGTAGGAAACTTCTATATGCACATCTTTCATATAAAAAAAAACCCCATTAAGTAACAAAAATATGATCTATAAAGAGCTTAATGTGAGATTTTAAATGAGTAAATTTTGTAAAATAAATATCTCCATAATTTAAATGCACTAGGTCTTGCTTACATATTGATGGGTTGGAATGTGGTTTAGATTGTAGTAGACATGCTACCCACCCACCCATCATATAAATACACCTTTAGAGCCCGCTTATATATGGAGTTGGAGGTTGGTAAACCTCATGTCTTCGTTGATGATTGGTAGAATCAGTATTCCAAAAGATCGGACTTCTATCCTACCAGTCATAAGTGAGGTCTACAATTGGATACCAACTCCTAACTCTACATATAATTTGGCTTATAAAGCCTCCTACCATGTTCTATCAATAAAAAAGTTATTTTTGGCATGTGTCCACACTCGTAATTTCAATATTTATTATTTTCCACATTTAATGTTGAATATACATATTTATTTTTTTACTAAATTTTTATAATTCTATTAATACATTAAAATTTTAGTTATTCATAAGATCCTTTATATAAATTTTTTGTTTATTTTTTATTTTTTTCCTACCCTGTTTTTGGTATATGTTTGTTATTGACGTTTGTATTGATGTAGGTAAATAAAATGTTTTTCAAAAGCAAAGTAAATATTCATAAAGGAAATGAAGTCTACTTTCCAATTTGTATTCATACTCCCTCTACTCTATGATAGATGATGCTTTTGTAAAAAATAAAAAAAATAAAGCAAACTATAAAGATTTTTATCAAATCACAAAATATAATAAGTTTTATTTCAAAGTAGTTGTCTATTGAAGAATTATCATATTGTTTTGATACTATATGTGGTATGTAACAATATAGTGATGTTTGTTGTGATATATTTTCTAATGCAACAATCATATGTTAGCATTGATTTTTGGTTGCTTATTTCTAAGAATTCATTTTTTAGAGAGCACTTTTGAACTAAGATCTTCTAAATTTATGGTGATTCAATGCAACAAGAAATGAGGCATATAATTTCATAAATCATCACCTTCGGTTTGTTATCAATTCACACATACATAAAGCTAACTTTCTATATTATCTATATTAAAAAATTTACATTGTAAAAGTGCATGATGGATGAGAAACATGATAGATGTAAACATCCAAAATCAAACATTAGTTTGATTTTGTAAATCATTTAGCAAATGGGTGCTTGAGCAATTAGGGGTTGAGGTGTAAGGTTTGGGTAATATACAAGATTAAGTAATGTAAACAAGAATTTTGGGTTTAGTTTCGTAAACAAAGTACATATTTGTAACATGTATCAATTCTTTAAAATAACCAAATTGAGTGTAATGTTACCTTTAAAAAATATTCTTTTATATAATTGTAATACAAAGTTTGTTCAATTAATATTAGAAAAACACATATAGCATTTGAATTGAAAATAATCACATTACAATATGGGACTAAAATTTTATTTATTGAAGCACATTGCTTCTAATTGATATAAATGTCTTGCAATTGTCATTTACAATTGTTCACTACTATTTTGAGGTACTTTTCTTACTACTTGCTGTTTATATCCCAAGTCATAGTGTCCCTAAAGAACAATAGATTTCATCAATGATATCATTTTTGTCAATGACAATATTATGAAGCAAACAACATGCCAATATCAATTTGAAAATTATTTTCAAATTTGGTTTTATTATAGGATTTTTCAAAATCTTCCACATTCCTTTTAGAATGATAAATTAACACTCAATTAATATACATGTGGATGAGTGCTTAAAATTGAACTCATTATATAATCTAGGAAGTTGGATTCCAGACCAAGACACAAACAAGTTCTTATCAACAACATAACTTACATCGGCTACACTCAACTCATTGATATCAACGCCCTAAACCTATATCATTGGCCCATCCAGTCTTGTCCTTGTAATCACTTCTTTGAAGTGATTTGACATAAAAAGTACATGTACCAATTCAAGGATGCCTACAAAAACATCTATTATCTAGACTTTGTGATCTACAATGGCTTAAATTATCTTAGAATAGTTATGATCTCAATCATACAAGTCAATTGATCTAGATCTTGTAGGTAGATTAAATCAGATATGAGAACAAACAAGAGCATCACAACATTGTAGTATACCATGGAGGTTTCTAAACCCAAGATTTACTTTTGATAAAAGCTTCTCCACACACACATACACAATATTGGGGCACTCTAATATTTAGAAGGTGCCATTCTTCCATTGTGAAGGGGAAGGTCTCCAACATCCACAACTAAAGAAATCTTAGGATACCACTCCAACATTTCTAGGAAAAAATAGCTTGACTTATAAGAGGATATTTTGATCATAATCATGTACTTTCTTTTATTTATCTTGAATTTGTTGTTGATTTCTCTGTACATCCCTTCCCAAAAAATCATCTACCATAACTTTCCACCTCTTTAGAGCCATGGTCATTTGCATGTTGGCCCATATTTCTCATAATCTATCTTCTTACAATGGGAATGACATGAATAGAGTCTCTTCCAAATACCATCTATCAATTTTGTAAAATTTGCCATCTTCACCACCATAAGCTTCTCCCAATTCCACCTCAATTTGATCTTTTGATTGTGTTTTAAGATCTATTGACTCAGGATTCCAATTGAGATCAATGGGAGATCTTTGAGAATCCATTTTCTACACATGGAATTTACAGTAAACATTTTAAAATAATCATAATCATGATCTTCAAGTAGAATTTTCTATATAATATTTTCAAAATGTTCAAAATCAATAAAAACAAACTACAATAAAAAAAGCTATAACTAATTGAAGCTCTATGTGATTTTGAGGTTCAATCTTCAGTTTTTAGAAAGTTTTCTAGACTATTATAATTGATTTTTTGCATTCTCATCAAAACAAATTTTTATCATGGTCTCACTCTTCATTGCTAATTGCCATTTCCGAAATGATATTTATATTTAGGATTGGAGTATTTTTGTAAAAGTTACATGCAGATGAAATTTTGAAAACTTCATTCATAGTAACGAAAATATTCCTATTTAACCCCTAAATGCCCAAGGCATGTTTTCAGCTTCCTGAAAACTGCTCTAAATTGAACAAAATACCAACATTTTGATAAGATGTTTCAATTTTTTTGAAATTGTAACTGTACAAATTCAAACTAGACTTGTTAGAGATTGCATAGGAAAAGAAAGCACAACAATATCACTTATGAAGTGAAAGATTATAACGTTTGATTATGAGGGTGCTAAAATTGCAAAAAAGAATTGAAGTCTTTTTTGCAAGTCAAATCTAAAAAGTTGACGACCAAAAAAATATGAGGTTAACAGGCCTAACTTGAAGAACCCAAATCAATTTACGACTTCTCAAAATTCACTCTACAAATTTTTTAAATGAATTTAGAATGTGATTTTTTCTCCAAGATCTAATGTATTTGAGGCTCATTTCCAAGAGCTCTTAACACTATGGAAAGTCAAGATTGCACAGGGTACCCGTGCACAAAATCTCTTATAGAAAAATCATTGTCATTTATTTTCAAGATCGGACTTTTGGAGGCAAAACTAGACTTCAAGAAGAACATTTAAAAAATATAAACTACTAAAAATAGCAAATTGTCTAGGATTTATTTAACTTCAAAGTTTTGCAAACACCATATTGTGGTGCCTTGGGCATTTAGGGGTTAACAACTACAACTACAACTGATATGGAACAAAACATAGATGTGTTATAATGTGTGACTTACATAAAATAAAATGAAGAATTTAAGAAGTATCACTTTTATAAATTATTATATGAATGATTAGATTTTCAAATAATATTTTAGATACATGTAATTTATTTGAAGCAATTAGCTTTATAAAATTGCACAAACTACAATTTCAATTTGAAAAAATAAAAAAAATTATTGATTAAAGATTAAGCTTAAAGATTGGTTATGCAAGTAAGCAAAACTAATTTTTAAATAGAAGAATTTTGTTTGGAATCACTAAATAAATGATATTTTTATGAAATAAAACAAATATTTAACCCTATAGACTCTTTTCCATCAAAAATCACTCAAAATTGCCATTTCTATAGAAAAGTGAAAAAACAATAATTTAAATGTTTTTTTGCATATCTAACCATAGAATCTTGTACTAGACTAGTACAAAAATGTGTGGATAAAATCTTGTAAAATTTGACCATGTAGATTGCAAGATATTTGGATTTAAAGTAAAGAAAACAATTTTTTTTGCACCTTGCTCAACTACATTTTTTGGCTTTGAACCTTCATAACTTATCATTTTTTCTCTATAGATTTTGAATTTCTAATTTTAAATGTTGAACAATTGAATTGAGAGTCTAGGAAAAAAGATTTAGAAAACAACAACTTAGTTTTCACTTATTAATAATTTATTAAAGTAGAAGTAGGTTCAAGATTGAAAGAAAATATAAATTGTTAATAGCTCTAAGATGAAATTGAAATACACTAATCTCAATGGTGAGATTATCCTAGCGAGAGATCTTAACCTACAAACAATGTTGAGGACATTTTCAAGCCGATAAATGGCAAAAAATCTCTCCATGCACGATAGAAGTGCAACTATTCATCATCCCATTTTTAAGGGCCTTGTCTAAGAAAGGTGACATTTCCCACATTGGGAACTTTGACACTGTTGGGGAACTTTGGATAACAAACTTGAGAACATGGGAACACTGATGTTGATGTTGGGGAACTTCAAATTTAGATGTCTCATAGTTGCTTGAGGTTGGTGATTCTTACCTGTGGTCTTTGTTTCATGAAGACTTGAAGAAGCTCTATGTCTTTGGCGTTTCCACTTTTGTTGGCGTTTATGACATTGGGAAACTTGTAAATTAGTAAGATTGTCATGGCAAGCATTACCTTATATTTTGTATCATATTTTGGGTTGTTTTTGGAGCAAAACTTGTTCAATCAGGATGTATTTTCATTCCTTCATGTCTAAAATGTGCTCATTGTCTAATAAACTAATTGTTATACAACATGCCCTAAAGAGCAAACTAGATGACGAGTCATTTTTGCGTGCCATTCACATCATACAAGCAGAAGGATTACACGGGACAAATGAAATAGTGAATCAGGATTCATTGTCACAACATACAATTCAATTAAAAACAATTAGGGCCTCAGAATTGTGATTGGATTTGAAAACAAAAAATAGCATTGTATGGTTGAAACTCTCAAACTCTAATAACCCAAATTGCAAGATACGGACTCGACATTTTGATCAAAACAATAGTATATGGGATCTTATGAGGGTAGTTTGTTATCCGTTGCCATTGAATGAACCATTGTCATCACATTTCTCAGCCCAAAGTGAAAATGCACTCAAGCCACATTTTAGAACATGGAGTCGCAGTTGACAAATTACTTTAAGGCTAAGCACCTTGACAACATAGTAACTTATTGCAGTATTGTAGCCAAGCAGGCATCAACCCAACGCTATGAAATGAAGATATTTGATTGATTCTCTCTAGACCATTGGAACAAATTCGACTATTGGAGGGGTTCTATGTCTTCCAAGTTTTAAGATATTACGGCAATTCCAATTGAGAATATGCATCTGATGTTCCACTCAAAAGCCTCACCCACATTTGAAGATTCAAACCAAAATTGCAGTGACGCACAATACTAAGTTAGCTTCAAAGCATGTAGTTTGCATGAACGAGAAATAGGAGCCCTATAAAGTGCTCTTGTAGCATTAGCAAGTTTGGATTGCATGCAATCAGTTACACAAGTTGCCTTGTAATAAATGCATATCATGGTGTTACGGAGCAACAAGCCATAGTGATTGTAGGGTGCTAAACCTGTCCCAAGAAGTGGTATATGCAAAGATGAGTTTATCCTTGGGAAAAAATACAAGAATTTTTTATTTTCCACATATGATAAAATTTGAAAATTTTGAATACATATTTGCAATTAGAAGCCCTTTATTAGCTAGGATAGGTGAAGAAATATATAATTAGCACTGCACAAAATATGAGGCTTTTCTTTATAATTACTATATTGAACACAAAATCACAAATTGTAGGGTATCCATGTAACTATATAATTGTAAAACTAGGCAATGGTCCTCCGCATATTGGGAAGGAATTATCTCTCTAGATGCATGGGAGAGACTTTTAATTAATTCAAGGATTGAGGTTGGCTGAGGAGTCATATAAAACAATTTTCAAATTGAAGTATTCTGATTGCTACACCAAACTGCCAGCGCAAATAGAGGTGATCACCAAGTCATCCGAAACCAATTGGAGCCGCCTCCTTCCAAGCCAGTGTTCATATTGTCCCAATTCAAAAACTTGGCCGAGAAAGTCAACACAAAGAACAAAACTCCATTGAAGCATTAGGGCCTCTATCAAAAATTCTACAACATTAAAAGAGCAAACAAAGCAATTTATTGTGAAAAAGACATTTACAAGATATAAAGAAGAACCTGAATAAAATTAAACTCCACCATAACACATCATAATGATTAGGTCACAAAAGCTGGGATTGCATACATACCTCTACAATAATCCTAATTTCATGTTGTTAAAAACTCTAGTAGTTATTGGGGAATCCAATTGAAAGTAATGTCATGCTGACCACGCAACTTGAATTACAAAGTTGGGTTGTTGTTGACTCTTATTTCAGTGTTTTAGAGCAAACATTTAGCACAATTAATCAGACTCACAAGCAAGGCTCAAGATACATGAATTTCATCCAAACCTTGTTAGAAGTGCACATGCTCCTTTGAGGCAATCCAAAACCTTACTTTGAAAATTAAACAACTAGGACAAACTTTGTTCCATTTAACTTACCAGGTCACGTCTTGCTTGGTAGTATGAATGAAAAACCTAAATCTACAGTTGACATGGAATAAGTTAGGAGCACTTACCCTGGTTGCACTTGAGGCTTACAAGATGTGTCTACAGCTTTAAGCAATCATACACTTGGGAGGGGTCAAATGTTTACAAAAGTTAGTTGAGTACTCAAGTTTTTGAACATTAAATAAAATGTTCAACAACCTGCTTCTGATTATCCTAACATTAGATGTGCTAACTCTTTAAGTAAATGTGTACTGTAGAGAATACAACATTACAAAGGAGATTTCAAAGTTGAATATCATGAGTAGGAACATCATCACCAAAACATAGATCAAATATGCCCTTGTTAGAATGGGTACATTCAATAGAGTTAACAAGAATGGTAGATTCTAAGCGCCCATGTGCAACATTAGATCTCAACCAACTCTAGCTATTAGAGCTCTATGCACTTGAATGTCACAATATTGGCACACTGAAGCATGCCAATGTGTATAACTCACTTGTAGAGGACCATTAGGTGGACAAAATTGGCTTGAACTTCTTTCACTTGTTTATACCACCATATCAAATTTTACTTCAAAAAAATTAGGATTAAATTGAACAAATTTTAATTCAAGAAGTAAAAGATTCTACAATTGAAACTATGCTAGACAATACTTCAACCTCTACCTATCTACAAGAAGACATTGCAAAGATTCCACCTTGCCCAAAAAGATTTAAGCATTAAGCATTCATTACAAATAGACTAAAGATAGTCTACATTGTTGCACCTATATAACTCTTTTCAATATTTTAGAGATAAAGACTATTAATAAATAAAAATGATCTTCATAATAGATCCAACTTTTTTCAACATAAGATTTTTGTAGGTGATTCTCTATAGCTCACAAGTCTTGTTTTGTGAAAAAGGAAGGTCTTTTACAATATTTTGACTTCTAATGAGTGCTTTTGCATTTTTTTTTAAGCCAACAATTTACATGGTTCCAAAATAGATGATTTCCAAAGTGATTGGCTTCTCCTTTGAGTTTAACCTTGTGAACCTTTTTTTTTTTAAGTTGTGAGATTGAGGTCAAAAATAAATCCTACAAGTTATTTTTTTTAAGAAGATGCTCTAATTGCCCAAAAAACAAGATTGTCCATAATTTTCACATAACAAATCCAAATGGAATAAATCAAAACTATCCATGTACATAAAATTATAATTTGTACAAAACAAAATTTGAAAATATTTTACATTGAATTTTTTATGAAGGGATTTTTTTGCCATTAGAAAAAATTTCAGGCCTCAATAGGGCTGTGAGTTTTCAGTGGTAGTGGTGCAATTATAGAGGAAATTGAAAAAATAAATAAAAATTGGTTAGCAGCTGATGTGTCACTATTAGTGCCACATCAGTACCATGTCAGCATTACATCAAATTGGATATTTTGTTAATATTTTTTTGTTTATTTTATTTGCACCAGCCCTTTTTTTTTGCACAATGGGGCCAAATAGCACCATTTCAAAATAAAATTCTAGTTTTCGCCAAATAACAGTAATCTTTTTTTGCCCAAAGTTTTCCATTTCTAATTAAAATGTGGATGAAGTTACCAAATTTTTGGCCAAATTTGGATGAAAAAGTGCATAAATATGATTGAAAAGTAATTTTTGGTTCAAAAGATGGACAAATGTAGAAATACAATGCTTCACCAAATTTTAAGTGATTGCCATCCTGGCACTTTCTCAAAAAGCATAAATAAAGGGTTGATTTGCACTACAGAGGTGCCAAAAATGAAAAGTTAGCAGCTCTTCTCAGGGTTCATATTTTTTCTACAGTTGAACTAAAAAAAGGGTCTTTTTGTGCCATAAATTTTGCTTTGGGGGCTCTAGTTGAAATAAAAATTAAATTTTTAGAAAATTGATGTGTTTTCTATCTTCAAAAAATAATTCAAAAAATCATGATAAGTATTGAGACTATAGGAACTTGCCTGAAAATCTGAAATCCATTTTGTTTCTCAAGGGGACAATGAGACTTTAGGGGTTTAAATTTTTTTTAAATAGATGTGATGCACTGACTTATTAACCTTTAAATACTCAAGGCACCAAATATTTGGTGCCAAAAATATTTTGGAGTAAAATAAAACCTAACCAAGTTGCTATTTTTAGTATTTTTTAATTTTTTTAAAGTTCTATTTAAAGTCTAATTTTAGCATCAAAATCCAATTTTGAAAATGATTGAAATGATTTTTGTATTTAAGATTTTGTGCAAAGGTGTCCATTGCAATCTTGACTTTCTATAGTGTTGGCTCTTGGAAATGAACCTCAAATATACTAGATCTTGGAGAAAAATCACATTAGAGATTCATTTAAAAAATTGTAGATTTTGAAAAGCCATACATTGATTAGGGTTATGAATATTAGGTCCTTTATCCTCATGTTTTTTTGGTGATCAACTTTTTAGATTTGACATGTGAAAAGAGGATTGAAAGACTTCAAATTATTTTTGCAATTTTAACACCTTCAAGATCAAACATTATAATCTTTCAATCCATAAGTGATATTGTTGTATTTTCTTTTTCCATGTGATCTCTAACATGTCTAGTTTGAATTTATACCATTACAATTCAAAAAAAATCTATACAACTTATCAAAATATTGGCTTTTTGTTCAAGTTAGAGCAAATTCCTAAAAGCTTAAAAAAAAGCCTTGGGCTTTTAAGGGTTAAAAGAACAAGAACTGAATTGTTATGATTCTTATTTGAAAGATAATGTTTTGTTCCTTTCTATCTTTTATTGATGATAATTTTATAGTTCTGGAATCCATAGTCTTCATGATTTACAAAAAATAGAATTACTCACTTACAAATAATACAACCATCATCTTGTCATTAAAAATGACACTAAAACAAAAATTGAAGTGAACCTAACTTACATCATTTTGAAATAGTAACCTTAAAGCTTTGATAGGCCAATCAAAATCTATCCTACTATAAAAGTTTCGCTAGGGCTCATCCTCTAGTTCTCATGTACTGTTCCTTTTTTCCAATAGAAATTGTAATGTAAATTTTGTTTATTTAACAAAACCACAAGACAACTAGTATAGGGGGTAAATCCTTTGGAAAGATCAATAAGTCTAATGTTTATGTGACTAAAGTCACTTGATTTGTATTTTGGATATTTATCTATGTATTTTTAAAGTTATTTCAAAGAATAAATCCAAGGAAATACACCTACTGTCAATTTTTCACAATCCAAATTCCAATGCTATAATATAGACACAATGTATGGCGTCACAGTCTTGGTTAGTGTGTGGCTCATGTCAATTTTCAAGTCAATTTGTCTTGGTGCATGCTCTAGCCACTTAATAATAATATTATTTATCAAATATAATATTATTTATATATTATTTATTAGTGAAGACTCTTTTCTTTTTCTTGTCTATCTAAAAGTACTAGCATTACTAGCTTATTTGCAGTATTTTTATCATATAAAGGAAATCCATATTTGTATCAAAATACAATTGTATATATTAACAAGGGAGAATTATTACTTTCCTAATTCCTATTACTTGCTTATTTCTTTACGTTAGCCACTTTTTTCCATATTCTTTAAGTCAATTTATTTTGGTCTTTATAAATAAGGATGTAGAGTCAATTTGCCAAAGTCGGACCTAAGACCATGCAAGCATGGACTAGAATCTATGACCATGCTACTTGTTGCGGAGGATGCTGCTCACGCACAATCTCATTGTAACAACAATTATTTATCAATTAGACTTGTTATCCACTATAAAACAATATCATTTTTACTCTAAAGTATTTGGACGGTTTAGTAAATGCAGATACAATGCATCAACACTTAATTCTGTCAAATTGTTTGGCTAACTAACTCCATAGCCAATACTTAGGCTGATTTAATTCATCTGACCAAACAATCAAACAAGGAACAACATGTTCAATCTATTTGTTAAAGATTCAATTACTCCTAAGCCTCATCAATTCTCCAAATGCACAAATGAAAATTGACCTACGAACCTCACAAGCATAGTCTCGCTAATGGATCATACACTCATTTCGCTTATTACCAATTGATAAACACTACCAGTGGCCGTATTTATTCAATCTCTCATTGTAAGGTTGACTCATACAATTGTTTTATTTTAGAAATCATTCTTAGTCAATTTGCTTCTAGCTGTAAGTTTTCACCGTGGATATAATGCCTAGTCTACTTGACAACATCCAAATGTTCACAACATTCATATATATACAGCTGGGATGCATTTTCAATTTTGCAAACTAACAAACTGGACATAATCACTTAACAAGTTAATCTATCACTTAACAAGTTAATCTGGCAAGTTACAAGTAATCACTTATCTTTAGTTGTTGTAATGCTCTTCAAGCTCCACCAATACGTCACCACATTTGCATCAATTGCTTGTGCGCAATGTAGCACCAGAATTCTCCTTTAGACTCACTCTCAAAGTGAAACTATAAGCCGACTAGACTGAGGGTCTCACCATTTCTAAGCAATACCATTGCCATTCAATTTGACCAATTCATTCTCAAACAACTCTTAATATTACAACGCTCTTAAGCATTCACACAACTGCATGCCCTATTCATATAAAGCCAAAAATTACTTGCATCAAATTGATCCAATGTTTACAAAAGCCAAAGATAGGCGATACTTTCAATTCTCACGAGTTATCACTTCAACACACAATGCCAATTGAATGGACTCTAGCAATGACTCACAAGGTTTCTATTATTACTTCAACTACTAACTTTCATACTAATTGTCAGTCAAATTGACCAATCTTACACACAACCATACACTAGACAACAGACACACAAGCTAATTATTCAATGAGACTTGAATGCTATTCATAATCTACATACTTAAGTCGGTGATACAATTTACGCACTGTCAAGTTGATGAGCTCTCCTCATGTACCATAACTCACAATCAATTAGATAATAAATTCAGTGCTCAATGGCAAGATATAATACTTAGACATTCAGTCTACAATTTTCCACACACAAGCTAGGCAACAAACCATCAATAACAAAGTTTGCACACAATTATCACAACTCTTCAGATTAACCACCACATAGATGCTCCAAGTCAACTTGACAATGCTTCCATACACTCATGGACAAGCCAAATCACTCAACCAAATAGACATGATACAATTTTGCACAATAAGCTCACATAACTAGAGCAATTAGACAATAAAAGCTTGAGAATTATATTCACAAATATTTGCAAGAGAGTGCACAATGAGCCATACAACTTGGTATGAATTGAGGAAAAAGTAAGTAGTTTGGACTTATAGTCCCAAAACCGTGAAGAGAACTCTTTACATGGAGTTGCACCTACTCAATTTGACTCTTTAATTCTTATCAATTTGCCTTTCTTCAAATCCAAGCAAATACATTGATTCAACTTTGATGAAAGAATTACATTCCTAATTGACTTACTAATGGAAATGCAGCAAATTGGCAATCCTATTTACACTTGAAGAATCAAATTGACAGAAAAATAAAAAACTTATAGCACTACAGGAATCGTCTATGTGGTTCAATAAAAAACATATCCTACTATGAGAGCAAATCTCTATTAGAAGGTGGAACAATCACAAATAAATGAAAATTTTCAATAGATTCAAAAGAAATATTCTTGCATATCAACAAGAAAATTATTTCAACCACACCCTTAAGATTTTATTTTATTTTTCCAAAATCACTATTTTCACAAAAAAAATTGTATAATACTTTATTATGATATTTGCGAAAATTTAAATGGATATTGAAGGCCTGTCCTACAATTCTACTATAGACTTGAAATTCTAATGATAGGCTTTACAATAATGTTTGCAAGACTCTTTTAAAATATTTTCTTCCAAGATTTCAAATCAATAATAGAATTTGAGAATAATTCTCTAATTCTTCATAGGTTTGAAATTCACAATAATGTCTATAATATTTTTAATTAGAGTTTACGATCCTCATATCAATTGTACTCTTAACAATCTAAGCTTACACACTTACAAGCTCACATACTCATTCAATCTTTCAAGCTTGACCCTCAAAAGCTCCAGAGCCAATCACACCCGCCACTAGTCATAGTCGCCACCAGCTATCCTACCTCCAACCACAATTCTAGTATAGAAAAGCTTTTGACATGGTTGAAATCCCATTTATATAGTGAAATGACATTCTTCAAGATGTCATAAAAAAGAATATTGATCTGCAATAGAAGGTCAACAAACAATCAATTAATTGGTGAAAATCTAAACATTATTTTCTGTTCCTTGAAGTCGATCAATGGAGCGTTTGGCAGCCCTAGCCCTAAGTGTCATGATATGTACAATATCTAGGGGGAAATTGGACTACAACACCCTTTTCTTTGCCCATTGATGGATCATCTTAGGGGACCCTTAGGACAAACTTCCATGTGGAATCGTAATCATAAAATAAATTTCAAGTTTCTAAAAATAGAACTATTGTAGTTGACTTCTATGATGCTTACATTTCCAAGTAATTGATGTGAGTAGGAAGAAACTACATTTTAGGTGTTTTGTCTTGTTGTCAAACTAAAAACAATCCAAAAGTTCTAGTCTATTGTTAAAATTAGTTTTTCAAAAGTCAAAAACTTGCTCTTTTTCATTTTTCAAGTATTTATCCTTATCATTAGGCTTGCAAACTATTTCAATTCTCCTCTTAAAAATATTTTACACTTTTGTATAGAATTTTAGAAAAAAATTTGTCTCTTCTTTAAGGTTTGGTTGATTCTAACATATAGGAGTTTGCCTTAAAGGATTCTTGATTTGAAGCTTTTTTAACATGGATAAATTATGGCTTTAGAACATCTTCAACTATAGAACTTGACAATATGTACTTCAAAATCACCTTTTTTCTTAGAACCCTTGTAGCTCTTATATAATGACTACATTTTTGACAAATTACCCAAAATTGATCCTATATCTTTGAAATCTAATTTTCCTAAGGATTTCATGTTACAAAAGTGGTCTTAGTGTATGCCACCTCAATAGCAAAGTAGGCTGAGCATTGTCATGAGGTTTTACTGTCTATTTGGAAAAGCACATGGTTCCTAACTACACCATAAATGTTTGTGAAAGGGAAAAAAATGCTAAAAGACTAGAGCAACTTTTATTCAACAACTAATCCATCTATAAATACCAAAAAAAACACTACAAGAAAATGGGGCCTTAATCAACAAAAAAATCAATACATTTATGATGATTACAACCATTTTCCTTTGGGCTCTATTGATCTAGCAATCTTCTAAACATCAATCAACATAATTGTGTTGATTTGACCAAAAATAAGATTTTTTCAATTGATTCAGCAATCCTCTAGACATCATTTTCATTTTTCTACTTATGATAGTAGTAGTTGGCAAAAACTAATTTTAAAAATAAGATAAAAAATAAATAGATTGAATTAAAAAAATTGTCAAATCCAGCATAAATTAAATGACCAAAATGTTGTAAAAAATAAAAACTTCTAATATTAGCAAGAAAGTCTAAAATATAATCCAATGACCATCTATCATCACAAATTTTTTAAATAGCTAGGTGATGGACTCACTTCTTGACATATAGTGAAGATAAAAGGTGGAAAGGTTAATTTCATAATAAAATCCAGTTCATCATGAATCCTCAAAGGGTATGGGATAATTTTATTATTTTGGAAAAAATGGAAAAAATCCATTGCATTAAAAAAAACAAATACACGATAGCCAAGCCACAAAAGTTGAATATTGAAGAGATTGCAAGAAAAAACATTAAATAAAAGAAACAGAAAAAATGAACCACCTAAACAAAGGAACACAATAAGGGCCATCTCTGGTCTAACAGATGATTCCATCCTTCGTACTAGCTAGCTTTCATCTTCAAGTCAAAATTAGCACAAAATTTTTTGAGCTTATTGGAGACGATTGCGAGCCCCTCCTTGTGCTTTGAGTTGTCCTACCCTATCCAAGTCTAAGAACACTTTATAGAAAGCTTTTCGGGCTAATTTTGGAGGCCATAAATGTTGAGTGAAAAAATTACAATTCCTTGAAATCCATATGATCCACAAGATAGAACCTTTGAATAGAATCCAAATAGTCCTCAAATGTAAAAGCCTGTGGGGGATTGAGGCTCCAAAGATGCATTGCAATGAACTAAGGTTGGTGTATGGTCCTTGAATATGGGATAATTTGAAGATGAGAGCTTGACCGCTCATTGTCAAAATGTAAAAATTGTATGCAAAGTAGAATTTTAGACCTGATTTTGGCATAGAAGAATATTTTTTTTCAAAACACTTGAACTCTAAACAAATTGTAAAAGAAAACAAGCCAACTTTTATATCAAAAAATCCGTTTGAGATTTCAAGTCTCCAATCGAAAATTTTAGATAAATTTTAGAAATCATGTTTGAAATTGTCAAAAAATATGTCCTTTCCAACCCCTCTCTAAAATTTGCGTATTACCTTTGATTGGAATCAAAAAATCTCAAACAATTTTTTGGAGATAAAAGTTAGTTTGATTCTCCACATTAACTTAGTTCAATGTTTAAAAAAAAAATTCTCCATTGCCTAAATGAGGTCTAAAATTCTACTATAATCACAATTCCTACTTTTGACTTAAGTATTAGCAGTTGAAGCTCCTACTAGTCCTAATTTACATATCCAATATGATTGTCCTACCTCCTGCCACCTCACTTGTATAAAGAACTTGTCTTTTCATCTCTTGTTACACTAAGGTAATTGACATTTTTGAATAATAATAAATTTTCCCAAATTTGACCAAATCAAGACATAAAATCAACATAGAAATGTTAATTATTGTTCAAACCAAAATGTTCTAACCAATTGTCCTAACCATCATATATTCATTGATAATCATGTTGGTTTGGATATTGTTTTTTCTTGCAATGAAACTACTTTCTAACAATAAAGAGAATATTGTTATTACTTTAGTGAATCCCCTTCATCCCAAATCCTAATCTTGTAACTCAACCCTCACTATTTATAAGATGCAATAGAGCTTGAAACCCTCTCAAGTTTGCCTATTGCAGCCTCTTAAGCTCTAAAGTTTAACCGTCCTAGAAACACAAAAAGTAAAAGCAATCCGCAACCACAAATTTTAATTAAAGTATAATTTCTAAAAATAAATGATCCTAAGTAAGTGATGATATATTAAATTGTACTTAGTTCCTTCCAACTTAGATTGCAAGTCATTTTCAAAAGAAAAATAGAAAGCCAAGTACTAAAAAATAAAAGAACTTTAAAAAAGAAATCCAAGCTTTTGAATACACACTAGAAGGTCTCAAGACTGCAAACAATATGGGACAAATGCCCAACCAAACTTTAGACACCTAATGAGGCTAGCCACTTCAAGAGTCTACCTTCCAACGAGGCTAATCACCCAGCGAGCCTAACCACTTCTCAACTTAAAATTAACTTAGACATAGTAAGATGCATATCTTTTAACCAATATATAAACAACCCACATCATGACAATGTATATGCTATTCAATTGTTTGCCTGTAGAACAACAACTTCATTTGTAGTAAACGCCAAATGTGGTCATAAATTGATATTTATGAAGATAAAATATAAGATTCTATAGAACATTAACTATTGTTTTCTATTCCAATATGATGTGGGTTATTTGCATTTGTTTGTCACGACATGTTAGTTGTGACAGGTCTTGATGCATGAAGATTGTGCTTGGATACAAATAGCCCAATTTTTTTTATAAATTTCAATCTTTATTTAATCCAAAACTTACACTTAAAAAAATGTTGATGAACTTCGTTGGGTTTGACATCTAGATGGTTAGTTTGTTGAGATGGATGGCTAGTCCATCAAGTTGGATAGGAAATCCATCAAAATGGTTTGTTCTTAGTAATTGTCAAGCTAATCATTCAAACAATCTTATGCATCAAGGTCGCAACTATTTTATCCATATTGTCCATGATTGTGGTAATTAAATTATCTCCTTAATAGTGAATATTCTATCCTGATAGCACTACAACAGGAAGGGTGGTTTTAAACAAGGGCGACTAGTATAGAATTACTGAAAGATGTATCAAATTCCTGAAAGGTCAAGAGGGATGTGAGATTTCAGTAAAGAGGAGCGTTGAAATGCTTATCGGTCACGGCAGCATGGCATTGCATGTTTTTAGTAGACAGATTTTTTGCCTCATTCCTCCAAATTCTCCTTTTCAAATTATTCCCATATACTTTATGCAGCACAAACGTTTCTAAGTTTTTTCTAATGGACAGATTCAACGAGTGGGGCCAGTTGACTGTGCAACTTGATGCTTACTTGGAAAGGAACTACAGTAGCTTATTTGCCTCTATACTGGAAAAAAAAATCGTTCACAGTGAATGACATTTTTTAGGGTGGAAACAGCTTTGTTGTCGTCCTTGCAATCAATTTCTAACGTCACAATGCTACTATTTTGATTAATTCTTCAAAACAAATTTTAGTGATTGGCTGCAGTTACGTACCAAATTAATTGGTGCACATTTGTGGATGTATCCTCTTCTTACAGCTAATACTAACAAAAAGAGAAATTTGACATGCCTGAGCTACCAAGCCGAATGGGGAATCATCTGTTGCGAGGATTACTTCGCTAATTCCATCCCATGCACTACTTGTTTCATTGGCGCTTCCTGTGCACGTTATGCGCCCTTCTGCTTGTACAACAAAACCTATCAGTATTTGAAATAATATCTTTAGGGCATTATTGAAGAGTTGGAATGTTATCTAATGTTTGTACAGTTGATTAACCCCTAAAGTCCCAAGGCCATTTTTCCATCAAAAAACACTCAAAACTGCCATTTCTAGAGCAAAGAGCAAAAAAACAAATTTAATGTTTATTTTGCATATTTAACCGCAGGGTCTTGTACTAGACTAGTGTAAGAATGTGTGGAAAAAATTTCAGAAATTTTGACCATGTAGATTGCAAGATATTTGCATTTAAAGTGAAGGAATCTAATTTTTTTGTACCTTGCTCAACTACATTTTTTGGCTTTGAACCTTTTTAACTTAAAATTTTTGCTCTAATGATTTTGAAATTCTAATTTTTTATAATGAAGAATTGAATTGAGAATCTAGAAAAAAAAATTTAAGAAGAAACTCTTAGTTTTCACTCATTAAAAAATTGTTAAATAGAAGTAGGTTCAAGATTGAAGGAAAAATTAAATCATTAATAGCTCTAAGATAGAATTGAAATATACTAATCTCAACGATGAGATTGTTCTAGCAAGAAATCTTGACCTGGTGAAACTTTTTCTTTTTTTAAATTGTTAAAATTGAGTTCAGAAATGAGTCCTACAAGTTATTTTTTCAAAAAGATGCTCTAACTGCCCAAAAAATAAGATTGACCATAACTTTTGCATACCAAATCCAAATGGAATGAATCAAAGCTTCCCATGTAAATAAAAATAAAATCTATATGAAAAAATAAAATCTATATGAAAAAAAAAATTTAGTTTTTAATTTAAAGTTTTTTTGAGGATTTTTTTCTGCCCGCCAAACTAAAATTTGGGATTTTTGTGCCATAACTTTTGCTCCCGGGCACCGATTGAAATAAAAATTACATTTTCGGAAAGCTAATGTGATTCTCTATCTTCACAAAAAAATTCAGAAAATCACAAAAAATATTGTGACCGTAGGAGCTTGCCCAAAATCCATTTTGTCCCCCGAGGGGACAATTGGGACTTTAGGGGTTAACCCTGGAGCACTGCGGGTGCCATTCTATAGCGTTCCGATGATATGGAAAGAGTTCAAAAGTGTTTTTTCATCCACATTTTTCTTGTTGACCTTTCGTGTTGGGTTATGAAGAGTATGCAATTGAGTTTGTAGTCTTGCCAATGTTTGTGTTCATGTAAATGAGGAGTTATTAACTCCTAAAGGACCAAGGAGCCCACTTTGAACTTTTTGAGAACTTGGGGAGGCTCTACTAACTTCATAATTTGAAACTTGTGCAATAATTTTTAAGATATATGCTACTCATCGTAACCTTGCGAAGCTTCATTTCACATCATTCCAATAAATATTGCAAACGTTAGAAGTTTTTTTATTTCAATGTCAAATTGGGCAACAAAAAATATATTCTATAAAAAAAATCATTTTTTGGAGATTGTATAGATTGATAACTACTCAAAACAAAATTGAAGCATTCAATTTTGAATAATGAGGTAAAAGTTATGAGCCTGAGTTTTATTTTGCTAGCAATGAACATAGAAAAAACTTATAAAGTCATCTTTTGCTCTCAATTTTGAAAGTTTTCAAATAAAAATTGAAAAATGGGGTATCAATTGTTTACTAGAACATTATCATCATTAAGATTAACAAATTTCAAATTATTCCAAAAGTAATTAACATATTAATTTTATCTTTCATTTAGTAACACCTTCCACTTCACAATTTTTTTTAAAATGAACATGAAAGTTTTCTTTTGAAAAAAAAATTTGGATATGTTTTCAACCCTTTTTTCAACATATTGACTAAAATGCACAAGTTATAGGAGTATATGACATATGGATTTTTTTCTTAAATGTTGAAAGACTAAACTTCACATTGTAGAAGGGCTAGAAAAGCCTACATTTTGAAGTTTAGGCACATTGAACTTGCAATCGGTGGGGATATTTTCTTTTAAAAATTTAGAAAATGTACTTGAACAAGTCAACCAAAAGATCCTATGGCTAGATTTGTTAAAAAAAATTGTTGATGAAGATTTTGACCTTGTTTTGGAGACAAGTATTTTGAAGCAGTTTTGGACCTCTAAACATGAAAAAAATTTAGGGGCTAAAAAACGGGTCACAAAATAAGCTATTTCAAAGTATTTTGGAAAGTTGTTGCTCCTTGCTATAAATTTGAAATTTCTCCACAAAAATGATATTCTTAATTGTTGAGTCCAACTAACAAAATGAAGGTCATAAACTCTAGTTTCTATTCCAATTTGAATTTTTTTTTTTAAATTCCTAATATTGAATATTTTATTGCAATTTGAACTTTGGGTGTATTTTCAATGTCTATTATTTTCTAATTATAGAATGACACGGAAATTGAGTTTACACCATGATATTTGTGAGTTTGTCATTGTAATATACACACATGGTGAAATTTTCAGATTTTTTGAAATAATTTTCTACTTAATATGATTTTTCTTCACTTTTTCTTTAAAAATTCTCAAAGAAAACAATTTTCCACAGAAAAATCTGAAATTTTTGTGAATTAAAGAAGACATACAATTTCGTTTTTGAAAAGTAAATATACAAGTTTTCATACATATCTAGTTGCAACATGGCAACAAATTGAGTGATGGGCAATGAAGGTTTGAAATCAATGGTCATGGGCTCATTATTTAGGGGTTGACAAGGGAGTTGAAGTTCAAATGAAATGGATTTTTTTTGTTTGGTAGCCACTTTTGCTAAGGCATATGTAGTCGCCCCTAAGAATTATAAGGTGGCAAGGACACAAAGATGTGAAAGTAGAAGATTCTAAGGTAGAAGTACATATAATGGATAACTTAAGCAATTTAGCTTTTGGGATATGGGAAATTTGTTCAAAAATTGAGCTCAATGTGTGCAAACATAAGGATGACCAAAGGAAGGAATTTTTAACCCAAAATTGAATATTTTATTCAATATAAATGTACATTTTTCATTCGGACCCATTCCAGTCTCATAGACTCACCTATTACGGTTACCTTTGGCACTTATTCTAAAGCAAGGAAGGAAGAGAGATGAGTGGACGAGAAGACACAAATAGATAATTGTTTTCAATGAATTGTGTGTCCAAGTGTTGTCTACAATAGGTGAGTCTATGAAACCATTGTAGGGGGTTATCCGAAATGGGTATTTGTACTTTAAGCTTATTTGAACTAGACTTTACAGTACATAAAGTTCTTGTGGTCATTTAAGGTAGAAGCACCAATAACGGATAGGTCGCCAATGTTGGTTTCATAGACTCACCTATTGTGGACAACACTTGGATACACAGTTCATTGAAAACCATTCTCTCTTTGTGCCTTCTCATTCACGTACTCATCTCTCTTCCTTTTGTCCTTCCTTTGGAATAAGTGCCAAAGGTAACCATAATAGGTGAGTCTATGAGACCGGAATGGGTCCAAATGAAAAATGCACATTTATATTGAAGAAAATATTCATTTTTTTTGACATTCTTCCCCATCCTTGTGTTTGCACACATTGAGCTCAATTTCTAAATAAATTTCCCATATCCCACAAGCTGAATTGCTTAAGTTATCCGTTATTGGTACTTCTTCCTTATGCCGTTTGCATCATTCTCTACGAATCGGGTAGATGTAGCCTGTAGGTATGGTTCGTTTCTCCATTTGAGAATGTGGAACACTTGTCTCCGTCAACTGGACCGTTGAGGTCCACAACGGAGTGAAGTAATTCAAGCACTTTCTGTAGTGGATCGATAAGCTCTGAAGCGCATAAGACAAAACACTTGTTTACCAGATGCTGCCTCCATAGCCTACGTGTTCATGATTTTATTTTTGGTAGCCGCCTCATGAGTGGACTACCATGCATGCATTTAATGCACGTTGTAAATTTAGATTTCTTGCATTATCGGCCACGCCCTCACCCTTTAACAGAACGTCATGAACTAAGCAGTATTCCGACTGTAGCTTCTCACTTCTTCAGAGGAAAGAGGTCACGATGCTTCGGGGGTTCCATGACTGATGCATAAGACATTACTTCTGGCTTTCAGTAATCGCCCTGAAACTTGCGTAGTTTAGGACGGTGTTTTTGCTATATGATAAGTTTCCGAGGCCGACTGCATCGTGAATTGTTGTTGACTTCACGACATTAGAGGAGTGTTGTGACACGGATGCACCCCACTGAACCAAAATTTAAGAATTGCCAGTGTAGAGGAGGTGCAAGTGGATTCGAGTTGGTAGTGTGGAAGTGCGTACTCTGCTTGCAGTGTTGGTAGAAGATAAAGCTATAGGAAGAGGTGGGAGCCGGGTACTCCAATTTCCCGTGTATGTGCGGAAAACATTTGTTGACGAGGTAAGTCTGTCATTGCAAGATCATTTCCTTTATTTCAGTTCAATTGCAAAGTTAGTTCGGAGTATCCCTAGGTGCACGCTTTTAGGGACACTGATTTTTTCATTTTCAACGGATGTGTCCGTACTTGTGCGCAGGTGAAGGTTTCGAACAAACAGTGACATATTTGGAGCTCGAACGAGATGCAGACGAGAACTACAGTTCCGGTGCTTTGTAGCACTGTTTGTACAAAATGCATGTGAACCTTCGTGGAGACCGGAACGGCAGCGAGGCAAATGAGGCGCCAGGAAGACATGTAGATCGCGTCAATTCACAATCCACCCAACTATCGGAAGTCCAGAAGGAGCCTGTGATAACATGTTCTCTTTGTCTGCTGCTTAGATTCGATCAAGAGATGGTCATGAAGGTGTTATTTTAGTGGAATGCTTCCTTGATGGGTCCTTCTCACGGGGAATTTCAACATCAACCATGCTAGCGGACCACATGACCCATTGAAGTGCACAGTCCACAACATGTGCAAAAAAATCCCATAGCTACAACTACCCGCTTTATATTGCGGCAGTTTCTTTGAACTTGATCCTCAACACTAAACAGTGCTGAAATGAATAAAGTTTTTGTTAACGCTATGAATATTGTTCACCGCATTCCTCTGCTTCAATTATTGCAATAAAGAATCTGAAATTCAAAAAACATTTGTATGAGAATGCCTACCAATAATGACTCACCAGTTGTGTTGGTTTCTTTTGCTTGTGACTTCGAAGAGGACACTTTCGGTTCCGTTTTCCACAATGGGAAATAAACTATTTCACGAAAAAATTGCCACGTATTGTTTCGCACCACGAGCCCAAGCACTCAGTAATTGCCAGATGTCAATACAACCAAAAGTCCAAAACTATGCAAAATCAATACAGCAGCGCTTCAAAAAAAATTTTGGAACGGTATATTTAAAAGACGCTATCAAATGTTCTGAAAAGTCACGTTCTGTACCATTAGTAATGTCCATTAAGGTATGCCCTAGACACAACGTTTTAAGTAAGAATTACTTAAAAGACTTGCAATTTAAGTATGCGGTTTTTGACTAAAAAACACGCTTAAAACACCCCATCTTCTAGTAGTGATAGACATTGAAGTTGAAGGCAAACGTTGTAATGGGCATATATACTAACATTACAATGTGACATGACATGAACAACCTTGACATGAAATCTCTTCCAAGTTCTCCGCTATTTATCAAATCAAACCTTAATAGTCTTTGAATGAAATTATGAAGTGGGGGAGTACTTAAAACTAAAATAAAATTAGGATAGTTAGTGTATGGCTACACTTGCATTGAGCTCCTGCAAGTCACTGGTTATAATGTGTACTATAGGAGAAGGCTCGAAAACAGTTCAGGCATTAAGAACCGCCCCTGTAGGAGTGTCCAAAACAGTGCACATGGGATGTAGAAATAGAAATTATTTCATGTGGTGAGAAACTGCAAACCCATGTGTGCGATTTTAGGCTATTGAACAGGTAACATGGTTCATCATCATGTGTGATTTTACTCATAATAAAGACCTGAATTTGGTGAGTTCTGCAGAATGACTTTGAAATGTCAAAAAATAGTAAGAAAAATTGCAAAAACACATCTGAGGCTGAACCTCCTTCTATTAAAATGCTTCTCAATCACTCATAACTTCTTGAATTGATGTGAAATTTTAACCACACGAACTAGACTAGTATGAGCAATTTTTCCAAAATTTTAAATTAAAAACGGACATTGCATGAAGAAGAAACAAGCCGCCAAAGTTCATTGTAATCCAAAAATGTCTGGATTTTAAACTTTGAATTGCTCCCAAAAATTCAAAACATTTTGGATTGACATGAAAATCTTACTATATCAACTAGACTTCAAGGGAAACATAATCCAACAAATTTTATTGAAAAATAACATTCGATGAAGAAGATACAAGCCCCCAAAGTTTCAGCCATCAAATGCAGTTTTGTGGACTCAAATTGAACCTGTGAGCTTTGATTGGCTTCCAAAAAATCATTAAATCTTGTATTGATCTGAAAATTTTAACACACAAACTAGAAGAGATACCGCAAATTTTCCAATAATTTTTGTTGAATTTGGACATCATATGCAAAAGTTATAGCACTCTGAATTGGATTTGAAACTATGTGAAGAAACCCTGGGGTGTTTAGCAATTACAATAATTTTGATTTACAATCGGGAGTGAATTGGATGGAAACGTACAGTGGATCATTCTTGGAATCATTGTTTCCATTTAAAGGCATGGTTAGGATCATTCTTAAACTCACTGGCTCCATTCAATGGCATGTTTTGATTGATTACAGTTGCACCTATGAACATTAATAGGGACCTATGCACCTCTAACTTTAAAAAATCAAATCTTATTCATTTCAAGTCAAAAAATTAAAATTAAATTTTTTACAATTGTGTTCCTCATTTCTCTTTCTCCCACAAAAATTAAGAAAAACTTTGGGTCCACCCATTTTGATACAGAGGTCTTTTTCCCCTTAGATGAGCGCTTTCTGAGCCTTCTACCTTATGTTGATTTTTTTGGATTATACTTCTTGTGCTCCAACACTTCTGAGTTGATCTCATTTTCTAACATAACATTCAAGAGCCTTCAGAGAGGCTGCCTTTGCCTCTCTGAAGTCTTCATCCACGAAATGCATCCACATGTTATTAATGTATGTTTCAGGACCGAGACAATGCCAGTACATTTATGGTGCGATCTATTTTTTTGGCTAATTCTAGGACAAAATATACAAACAAATAATTTTAAATATAGACGGTCTGTCAAAACCCAAAGACTTCATTGAGTATTATACCAATGAAATCTAACCATTTGCCATCAACAATTTATTTTGATTCTTTCGTTGGAAAGAGAAGCTATTTATGTACACTTGGGGTGGTAGGAGATAGAACAACCCATGTGGGATATGTAATTTAGAGTTCGTAATTTCTCAACCGCTCATAGTTAAGTCTAAAGTAGGAATTGTGTTAAAATTATAATTTCAGACCTCATTTAGGCATAGTGGAATACCTTATTTCAAAATACTTTGAACTAAAATAAGTTGGGGAATCAAGTTAAATTTCATCTCCAAAAATCCGTTTGAGATTTTAATCTTCCACTCAAAAGTTATAGACAAATTTCATAGAGGGGTTTAAAAGGATTTTTTTTTACATTTTCATACATCCTCTCTGAAATTTGTCCATAACTTTTGAGTGGAAGATTAAAATCTCAAACGGATTTCTGGAGATGAAATTTAACTTGATTCCCCAACTTATTTTAGTTCAAAGTATTTTGAAACAAGGTATTCCACTATGCCTAAATGAGGTCTGAAATTATAATTTTAACACAATTCCTACTTTAGACTTAACTATGAGCGGTTGAGAAATTACAAACTCTAAATTACATATCCCACATGGGTTGTTCTACCTCCTACCACCCCATATGTACATAAAGAATTGTCTTCAAATTCCAAATCACAAAACATGAAATGCTTAATATGCAAAGTGAGGGAATTCAGACATTGAAATTATTAACCGCACTGAATTGTTTGTCATTTTTTCTAAGCTATTTTTTTGTATTCTGTTGAAATTGGAGGTGTTCAATTTCTCTGTAACCCGATTGTGCAGTCATGACCTTGGCACTGAGCAGAAGTCTGACATTATTGACGCGTGGCTTATTAGCTAATGTTGGATGAAATGAAATGATGAAATGATGTGGAATATACCACATCATTCCGTCAGAGGGAAGGCAGCTGCTCTCACAGCTCTTGAATGTTATGACTGGTTTGTAACTCCATGCCTTTATATTTACCTTGAACGACTATCTTCATTTCAAATCCAACATTGCAGGGCTTCAAGTCTTTTCTGATTTCATGCTCTATTGATCTATAATTTCACACCTTTAATATGTTTAACTTGAATCTTTCTCTGCACTTTAGATCTAGCAATGAAAAATAAACTTGAAGCCTATTCATGTGGAACTACAGCTTAAATTGTAGTAGCCTCCAACATGCATTAACTTTAATGTATGGTATTTTACATCCTATTGTTTCATCTCTTACATGAATTAATCCTTGCATATTACAACACTCAAACTCCAATGCCGAGGTCAACATACTCTTCTCTCAGTTCTTAACCCCTAAAACCCCAAGGGTGTTTTCTGCCAAAAACCACTCAAAACTACCACTTCTATTGTATTCACTTAAGGAAACCAATTTTTTTTGGAGGGGGAATTCAACCGTAGGATCTTGTACTTAACTTGTCTGAGATCTTGTAGTAAAAATTTCATCAAATTTCACTGTACGGATTGGAAGATATTAGCATTCAAAGTTGAACAAAAAGTTTTTTTTCAAGAAGATGCTTAAATTGCCCGGAAAACTAAGATTGTCCATAACTTTCTCGTACCTAGTCCAAATAGAATGAATCAAATCTCCACGTATAGGTAAAAACATAATCGTTTAGGAAAAAAATTCAAAAAAAATAATTTTGACTTTTTGTAATTTTTTTTGGACTGCCCGCCAATCTCCATTTCTTGCTCATTGTGCCATAACTTTTTCATCCAGCATCCAATTGAAACAAAAATTATATATCCACAACGCTCTTGCAAAGCTACACAGCCTCAAAAAATGTCAAAAAATTCACTTCAAATTGAGACAATAGGAACCTACCCGGACCCAAATTGTCCCCAGAGGGGACAAGCAGGGTTTTAGGGGTTAAATATGATTTTATAACTCATGCACTATTTTTATTAGAGTTATCATTCTTTCAAACTTGTATGAAAATACCCCAAGCTCTCTTCAAAGAAATGAGGAAGTCCATTGCCATTTACAACTAGGCTTGCAACTAAGGCAACATGTCTATGCAAAGATCAACAACCAAACTAGAATCTTTAGAAGATGAGTGTGTAGGTTGGAGCAAAGAGAAAGACATTTATAGAGGAACTTGAAGTTGTTGTTGGGCAAAATTTAAAGACTAATAATATTATTTAGCAAAAGGCTTTGTATCTCTTAGTAAATCATGTAGGCTAGATTTTCTCCTTGCATGTGCAATGGATTTGGCTACAAGACTAAATGAAATTGGATAATGCTTGACTACAAATGCATTGTTAATTTTAATGCAAAAACTCAGAGGAAAAACTTTGAATATTTGGAGGACTTATCATTAGAACATGTAGTCAAAACCTTCCAAATTTTTTTTTTCAAGATTTATATGCATAGATACATGAGTGGTTTGTCCAAAAGTCCTAGATCCAGAATTTTCAACATCACGTCATGTCTAGAATCTAGATAGACAGATAACCAACAAAATGTCATTATTCAACCTTAATGTTCATTAAGATCATAGAGTTTTTTTAATGATGGCTTATCTGTCCAACCAATGGCCTTGCCATCTAGATCAACGGAAATGTCATCCTAAACAAAACAAATTTTTCTTGGCTAATGTGAATTATGTTGCATTATAATGCATTTCAACTGACGTTGACGGACATCTCAATGGGAAAATCCAACGTTACAACAAGATAGAAAACCTTGTCTTGATCTACCTTCCACAATTGGAGAATTTGCTCAATTCCAAAGACAACAACCTTGAAGAAATTCTAAGAGAGAAAGATAAAAACATGCATGAGAATAATGGTGACTGTAAGCACAAGAGCAATGATTTTATCAAGACCAATGATTATGAGACCTCTGCTACAAAAGCTACCATTTTGGTAAGATCCCTATGCATAGTGTACAGCCACTTTCCAGTGCATTGAGTGCATTGTGACAAACTGTGTCACAATGCACTGAAACACATACCCTCCCCCCCTATGTATTTAAATTAATAAAAAAATTTATACCCTCCCCCCTCTTTTGTATTGAAATTAATAAATTTATTTTAAATTAAATTAAAATTAAAAAAATTTCAAGAACCCCTTCCTTGCTTTGTAGTTTCCAGGTCGGGGTGGGGTGACAATTGATATGGGACATATCATGTATTTTGTATTTCGTATTTTAACCATATCTCATGTCCCATACAGTATATTGAAGTTGTATCTTGTATTTGTATCATTCCATATTTGTACCATATCCGTATTCAATATTGTATTTTGGATTCATATTTGGACGGCTTGGATTGAATCTCACAAAGATCAAGGGCTTGTGATTTTTTGAGAAATCAATGGCATCTTGGAGGAGAAACATTTTCAGTTTTTCTAAATCAACGGTCTCTGATTTTTTTGAGAAAAGGGGGGAGGAACTCATGCACTAAAAAGAGGTGACAGCCTCTTTTCAGTGCATTGTGTATTGGCAAAATGAAAAAGTTGCTACTAGATCCCTCTAAGTCAAACTTGGTGGAGATCGGCTTAAGTTTGAAGCCCTTCAATTTACACATTTAGTAAAGCCAATATGCCTTTCAACATTTCCTCAATTAATGAAGGTGAAGGCTGTTGCAAGTACAAGTACGATAATATTGTTATTTGTAGAAAGAATTTGAGTGGTCATACAATTATAATTGAAGCTAATGGAGCAAGTGGTCAAGTCATTGCTAGCCAAATGAAGGCTATTTGTTAGTTATAGAAGAATAAAATAGAAGTGCAACTAAGAGTTTTCAACAAATAGGTGGCTTATCATAGAGGCAAAGATGAAGGACTATATGGTAGCAAGATAGGACCGAATGATTTTTGGAAACAATAATGGATGAAACTTAGTGAAATATGTTAAAAAAGAACAAAAATAAAAGCTTAAAAAATAGTAAAAATTCAAAGTCTTGAAGTGTAGTCATAAGTTCAAGTCAAGTTATAGATTAGAAGTAAATAGTGGATGATATTGTGAAGTACCGATTAGTGGTCAAACTTCATCCACTCATCACTTTCACTAGAAAAGTTTAAATTTCTTAAATTTTTAAGTACTTTAGCTATCTTAATAGGTGCTTTTAGGACCTATAATTAAAAAACTCTAAAAAAAATAATAAATTAACAAATGTAGTCCAAAGTCTTGAGAACAAGAAGATATCAATTTAAAATCTTTGAAGAAAAATAAGTAATAGGGACACTTTAGAATCTTTGAAAACAAATAAGTAATAGGGACACTTTAGAATCTTTGAAAACAAATAAGTAATAGGGACACTTTAGAATCTTTGAAAACAAATAAGTAATAGGGACACTTTAGAATCTTTGAAAACAAATAAGTAATAGGGACACTTTAGAATCTTTGAAAACAAATAAGTAATAGGGAGAATTGAGAATCCCCTATAATATGTTTAGAAAAATCAAAACTAGTTTATAATTCAAAAACCGCCACAACTTCCATAAGTTAGAAATGAATGAGTTTGGTGTGGAATTTGGATGAAAGTAGGAAGTTTCTATCCATCTACAATCAAATTTAGAAGTAAGATAGTAGATCTCACATTAAAACCATAGCCAAAATCCAAAATTAGTTTCACATCTGGAGTTTATAGAAAAATGTGGATGAAGTTTGAAACTTTGAATTGCCCTTTCAAAGGCCAAACTTCATCTAGCCATAATTTCTTCTAAAAAGCCCGATTAAGTCAAATTTTACCATTTCAAAAAATGCATAATTTGGTTTACAACTTTAAAAAAAAAACATCCCTTGTATATAAACTCTTTGCCTACAAAACACATATTCCTTATTTAGTACAGCTGTTAGACTGAATTTTGTTTTATTTTGAAGTTTGTAATTGTTTCTTTTGCAGTTTACATCAATTAGACATATAAAAAGATCCATTTCTTGGAAGGCATAGTGGACCACATCTAGGCACCTACGTAAGATATTTTGCAACCTAAATCCAAAAATTTGGTTATGCTCGTTTAATATCCAAGGTGGGTATTAAAGCACTCACTCCAAACAACAAACTAATGACATGATGAACACTAATGTTCCTCCTACTTTACTATCCCACTCCATACAAGTGTAAACCTAAAATACTTCAAAATAAAATAACAAACAATATTGAGACCCTAAAGACAGAATTTAATAAATACTCCTCCCAAGTCCTATGAACGACTTCTACAAAAATATCTATGATAATCAAAGAAAGAAGCTCCAACAAACATGTGGTATAAAAAAACCTACTCGTTATCAAATTTGGAATCTTGGATATAATTGTTCTCTCTTGATAAAGTCTAGGTGTAGCTATACTCTCAATTTAATCCCTAAAGTCCCAAAGCCATTTTTCTGTGAAAAAAAACTCAAAACTGCCTAAGAAAAATAAAATAAAATAAAATAAAATAAAATATAGAATCTAACCATAGGATCTTATACTTTTGTTTTAAATTATGTAGTAAATATTTCATGAAATTTGACCCTATAGATTAAAAGATATTAGAATTCAAAATTGGATTTATTATAATGAATTTTGGCCTACATTTTCAGATGACTTTGACTGCCATTTGTGGATTTTTTTTGTATTGCACACTTTGAATTTAAAAAAGTTTATGTTGAAGAATTGAGTTGAAAGTGTAGGAAAAAAATTCCCTCCACAAAACACTTTTCATTCTCTAAAAAATTGTTTAAGTAGAAGTAAGTCTAAGATTGAAAAAAAGACTAAATTGTTAATACTTCTAAGATGGAATTGAAACATAATGATTTCAGAGGCGAGATTATTCTAGCAAACATACTTAACCCTGTCAAACAATGTTTTTTGAGAAAATGTGAAAATTGCATTCAAAAATGAATTCTATAGGGTGTTTTTTTTGAAGATGCTTAGGTTGCCCAAAAAATAAGATTGTGCATAACTTTCTCATCACTGGTCCAAATAGAATGAATCAATGCTTCACATGTAGACAAAAGAATAATATTTTAGAAAAAATAAATTAAATTAAATTTTGATTTTTTGTGATTTTTTTATATTGCCTGCCGACCTCCGTTTTCAGTTAAGTGCACCATAATTTTTGTTCTCAAGCACCAATTGAAATAAAAATTATATTTCCATGAAGCTTATGTATTATTCTAACTTGAAAAAAAGTTTCAAAAAGTTTCAATGAATATTGAAACTGTATGAACCTACCCAAGGTTGCTTTTTAGCACCCCCATAGGACCAATGGGACTTCAAGGGTTAATAAAGCCTAAGTATCAGAGTATGTACTCCAAAACACAACCTAAGGTAGGCACCCCCAAAATGGCACCTGACCTTAAAGTGCCATCTACAGGTTGTGTACATTTCCAAAATCAGTTATGTACCTATTTGGATGGAGCGCTTTCAGAAACAAACTTTGACCCTTAATAACTTTTGCATACGGTATCCAAATGCCACATTCTCTAGTGTGTTGGAACCTCCTTTCACTTGCCAACAAGAATGTATGAAAATTTGACCAGTCTAATAGTAGTAACTAGGCTCAGGAGCAAAAAGTGGCGGTTTAGGGTGTACCCACCTTACTTGGTAATAAGGCCTGCAACTTACAACTTACAATCGAATGAATTGGATTTAAAAGCTTGCCACTCAGACTACTACCTTACAGTGGCTTTTAAAATATTTTGTACAATCACAAAAATTGCCATATCTAGTTGAAGAATCATAGATTTTAACCCCTAAAGGTTTTTGACTATGTTTTCACAAAAAACGCTCCCAAACTGCCATTTCTAGTACAAGTACGAAATTTTGGAAAAAAAACATTTTTGGGAACATGTAACCGTAGGATCTTGTAGTAAACTAGTTTGAGAATATGTGGAAAAAATTTCAGAAATTTCCACCGTGTAGATTGCAAGAAATTAGCATTTTAAGTGACAAAAACCCTTTTTTTGTCCCTGCAAAAAACCGGGCAGCTGCACTTCACATGGTCACATTTGTATGAAAAAATGTCCAAAATGGTGGTAACTCTTTGGATTCATTCTTCAAAGCAAGTTAGCTACATGCTTGAAAAATTTCAGATCATTTGGAAATGTACAACATATAGGAAAAAAATAGTAAGTAGAAAGAAGTAGAAAATGATTCAAAACACTAAATTGTTAAGGATTTAATTATGGAATTGAAAAATGCCAATCCAAACGATTGTAATGTTGTAATAAACAATCTACACCTTGTGTTTATATTTTTTTCCAAAAATATTGAAAATTGAGTTAAATAAAGGACTTCAAAGTTTATTTTAGAGTAGAGATTCCATAACTACCCGCAAACTACCCACAACTAAAATTCCTCATAACTTAAATCTCATAAATCAAAGTGGAATGATTCAAAGCTTTTCTTGTGCAAATAAATCTAGAGAACCAATTTCAAATTTTTATTTCTCTAGAAAATGATTTTTAAAGAAGTTTTTTTTGCTGCCCGGGCTGCCCGCCGAACAATGAAAACTACATATCATACCATAACTTCTTAACCATGTGGTCAAAAGTTATGAAAATTGTTGGGCCCTAAAGCTACTCCTTGGGCACATCTTGTGTGAAAATTTCAAAGAAAAAAAATAAAAATTCCATTCGTGGTGAGCTGCCCAAAAACGCTATGTTGTCAAAAAACGGTGTTTGGTCCTTTAGGGGTTAAACTAAATTTTGATATATTATGGTCCAAGTAACACAATTGCATTAAAAAAAACATTAAAAGAATTCAAATTATTTTGTATATTTTAATAATTTAATCAAATTTTTTTAGTGAATTTTTTTAATGTAAGTATTTTTTTTTCAGAGATTCTTTAGTAAGTAGAATGAAAATTCTTTTTAGATATTTTTGGCAAGAATTTTAAAAATTTAAAAATTTTATTGACTAAAATATGACTCCCAACATTTACAGCTTGGGTATTAATTTCACATATCTCCAAAAACAATCTGAAATTTTGGAAAATATATCAAATATTTATGTATTACTTTTTATGGTTTCATTGGAGATTTTTTGAGCGAATTATAAGAATACAAATATCTAGAGTCATATTATAGTCAATAATATTTCACTTAATAAAATTTATTAATTTATTTTAAAAGATATTTAATTCAAAAAAAAATCATTGCACTTACTAAAGAATTTTCAAAAAAGTTTACTTCTATTGAAAAAATTCTCACTAATAAATTTGACTAAACTTTAATAAATTCCAAATTTATTTTTAAATTTTTGAAAAATCATTCCATACAAGTGTCTTATTTGTACTTCAACATTTCTAAATATTTTTGAAAAAATCAAATTTCTCAATTAGTTATGGCAATTTTTGAAGTGTATGAATACTTGTGAGAGCCATTGTATCTAAGAAACCTCTAAATTTTAGAAACAATAATTAGATTATATATAGTAATTCTATACCCTTTGTAGTCATTTCTACCAATGTTCATGGAGAATTGTCAACTTGTTCATTGTTAGCCAGTGGAATTATGACCCCCCCAGTTGCAATTTGCAAACATCGGAAAAATCTAGTGAAAAATTCTATACAATTTTTCAATTTAGAGAAAAAAAGAAAGAAGGGGGAGGCGGGGGGGGGGGGGGGGGGGTACATTGAAAAAAATGGTTTAACCCCTAAAGTCCCAAGGCCATTTTTTCATCAAAAAACACTCAAAACTGCCATTTCTAGAGCAAAGAGCGAAAAAAAAAATTAATGTTTTTTTTTGCATATTTAACCGTAGGATCTTGTACTAGACTAGTATAAGAATGTGTAGAAAAAATTTCAGAAATTTTGACCATGTAGATTGCAAGATATTTGCATTTAAAGTGAAGGAATCTAGTTTTTTTGCACCTTGCTCAACTACATTTTGGGTCTTTGAACCTTTTTAACTTAAAATTTTTGCTCTAATGATTTTGAGTTTCTAATTTAATATGATGAAGAATTGAGTTGAGAATCTGGAAATTTTTTTCTTAAAAGAAACACTTAGTTTTCACTCATTAAAAAATTGTTAAGTAGAAGTAGGTTCAAGATTGAAGGAAAAATTAAATCATTAATAGCTCTAAGATAGAATTGAAATATACTAATCTCAACAGTGAGATTGTTCTAGCAAGAAATCTTTACCTTTTGAAACTTTTTTCTTTTTAAACTGTTAAAATTGAGTTCAGAAATGAATCCTAAAAGTTATTTTTTCAAAAAGATGCTCTAATTGCCCAAAAAATAAGATTGACCATAACTTTTCCATAACAAATCCAAATGGAATGAATCAAAGCTTCCTATGTAAATAAAAACAAAACCTATGTAAAAAAAAAATTTAAAAATTTAATTTAAAGATTTTTTGAGGATTTTTTTCTGCCCGCTGAACTAAATTTTCGGGTTTTTGTGCCATAACTTCTGCTCCCGGGCACCAATTGAAATAAAAATTACATTTTCGGAAAACTTCTTTGATTCTCTATCTTCACAAAAAAATTCAGAAAATCACAAAAAATATTGAGACCGTAGGAGCCTACCCGAAATCCATTTTGTCCCCCAAGGGGACAATGGGACTTTAGGGGTAAACCCTTTAGTGACTGGTCAACTACTTTGTGGTCGATTTTGGGACTCTTGGTCTAATGCTATTCAAAATACATTTGATCACAAAAAACTCAAAGAGTAACGCAATTAGAGTGTCTTCATGCGCTTCAAACAAAATCAATTTTAAGGGAGTTGGAGCATTGATGAATTAGCTATGAGGTTGCAAACTCAAATGACCTGGACCTTCAAATGGAAAGTGTTCAACAAAAATACAAAAAAATGTCAACCAAATTGTGAGATTTTTTTGTAACTTGATGTCTTGACAAGGCATAAGTGTTTCTTTGTAATCTCATGAATGCCCAAAGTAAACTTATGCATTTGTATTTATGTAGCGCAAATTCTAAAGGGTCATTCAAATCATTGATTTTTGAGAATTAAGGAAAGCAACTCAGACTCCAACAAGGCTCTAGAAGCAAACATGATGTAGAGGTACATTTCACTTTCTTCAATGTACCAAGTCTGCACATTTTAGAAGGGTCTTCGCATTGATGACCACAAATGACTATTTTTTCTGAACTTAAAAAATTTGTAACTAATTTCACAAAGCTTGAAAAAATATGAAACTACTTGGGTTAGATGCCTATTCTACTTGTCTTTTGTGGAAAATTTACTAAAAAATATTAAAAGATGTTTCACCTCCCCAAAATTCAATTTTAGCCCTTAAAAGGTTCATTTATGGACCTTCTACCTTATTTATAGAGATTTGTACCGTTGGATGAGTTTGATTTTTTGTTAGGTTGAAGAATCTCCCTTATGGAAACACCTTATACGGTTTGATCTGAGACTACATCTTTAGAGTGGCCACAAAGTTCACTTTCTTGAAAAACTACGGCCGCCCCCCAAATCAACCATGGTCACTAAAGGGTTAAAATGTGAATTAAAGAAAAATAGTTGGTAAGACTAAAAAATTATTGATTTCTACACACAAAAAAACAGACTGCTAGTAAGGTAGTCTGCTCTAAATGTGCCCATCTTCTTCAAACCACTCCTAAAATTAGCTCTGGAATGGATTTGAGGTGGTCCTTGAATCAACCACTTTAGCCATTGAGTGCATCGAGGAAAAAGTATTATTTATTGCGAGAGCCAATCAATATCCTTGATTTCTTCACATCTCTTTACGAGTTGGAAGTGGACAAGCTTTGGAAGACCTATAGTCTCAAATAGATGTCTAAGACAGAAATCTTTGAAAATTCATAACTAATTCCAAGAAGGTCCAAAAAATATGAAACGACTTGCGTTAGATGCCAAGTCTACCATTCTTCCTACGAAAATTTACTGAAAATTGTTTCGAGGACTTTAGCTTCTCCCAAAAAGACAATCAGCTCTTAAATGGTCGCTTTAAGAGCATACTACTTTAAACAGACTGCCAGGTCAGGAAAATGAGCTTCTGTTGTAAGAGATGTCGGATTTGTAATAAATGGCATCAATCAATTAGCTTGTTCCCAATTCCCAAAACAGAAAAATGCATAAGATGCAATAAATGCATTCGGTATTTGGAAGAAGCATTCATAACATTCAAGAGCTGTGAGAGCTTCATTTGTGCCAAAAAAAAACAAAAAAAACAAGAGCTGTGAGAGCAGCTGCCTTCCCTCTGACGGAATGATGTGGTATATTCCACATCATTTCCTCCAAAGGATGAAATGGTGTGGAATATTCTACACCCGACATTAGCTAAGAAGTCACGCGTCAATAATGTCAGACTTCTGCTCAGTGCCAAGGTCATGACTGCACAATCGGGTTACAGAGAAATTGAACACCTCCAATTTCAACAGAATACAAAAAAATAGCTTAGAAAAAATGACAAACAATTCAGTGAGGTCAATAGTTTCAATGTTTGAATTCCCTCACATTGCATTGTAAGCCATTCATATTTTGAGATTAGGAATTAGAAGACAATTCTTTATGTACATATGGGGTGGTAGGAGGTAGAACAACCCATGTGGGATATGTAATTTAGAGTTTGTAATTTCTCAACCGCTCATAGTTAAGTCTAAAGTAGGAATTGTGTTAAAATTATAATTTCAGACCTCATTTAGGCATAGTAAAATAAAAAATTCCAAAACACTTTGAACTAAAATAAGTTGGAGAATCAAGTTAAATTTCATCTCCAAAAAACCCTTTGAGATTTTAATCGTCCACTCAAAAGTTATAGACAAATTTCATAGAGGGGTTTAAAAGGATTTTTTTTGACATTTTCATACATCCTCTCTGAAATTTGTCTATAACTTTTGAGTGGAAGATTAAAATCTCAAAAGGTTTTTTGGAGATGAAACTTATCTTGATTACCCAACTTTTTTTAGTTCAATTTTTTTTGAAAAATGGTATTCCACTATACCTAAATGAGGTCTGAAATTATAATTTTAACAAATTTCCTACTTTAGACTTAACTATGAGCGGTTGAGAAATTACAAACTCTAAATTACGTATCCCACATAGGTTGTTCTATCTCCTACCACCCCAAGTGTACATAAAGAGCTTCTCTTTTCAACAAAAAAATCAATATAAGTTATTGATCGCAAATGGTTAGATTTCATTGGTATAATACTCAATGAAGTCTTTGGGTTTTGACAGACCATCTATCTTTATAATTATTTGTTTGTATATTTTGTCCTAGAATTAGCCAAAAAAATAGATTGCACCATAAATGTACTGCCATTGTCTCGGTCTTGAAGCATACATTAATAACATGTGGATGCATTTCGTGGATGAAGACTTCAGAGAGGCAAAGGCAGCCTCTCTGAAGGCTCTTGAATGTAATGTTTGGAATAATCCCTTAAAAGAGTTGGTCACATAACATTCAGTAGCAGTCAAGGGGAAGGCAGGATGAAATGGTGTGGAATATTCCACATCATTCCGTCAGTAACTTGGACGCTCGTGGCAGCTTTGTCTGACAAACTCTGTTCAGAAGCAAGCAAGAGGGGGTTGGTGAACAAACTAGAGAACACTCAAGGCTAACCCCAGCTGGGTTACTAAAAAATAATGCACTCAACCGGGTTAGTAAAAAAATTGCACTTAACTATGTTAGCAACAAAATCAATATTTTGAATATTAATTTTCAAGAAAAAAGCATTGAACTTTGAACTCTAAGTTGCAATTTCCTCACAACATTTTGAAAGCCATTCATGATTCATGACTTCACAATGAGAAGACAACTCTTTATATACATATGGGGTGTTAGGAGGTAAAACAAACAATGTGGGAGATATAAATTAAAATTAGTAGGAGCTCAATCACTCATAGTTAAGTCAAATTAAAACAAGAATTGTATTTAAAATAGAATTTCAGACCTCATTTATTCATAGTAGAATAACTTTTTTCAAAAAAATTTGAACTTAAAAAAGTTAAAACATCAAGTTAAATTGCATATTCAAAAATCCGTTTGATATTTCAAGCCTCCAATTAAAAGTTATAGATAAATTTCAAAGAGGAGTTGGAAGGGACATTTTCTTTTACATTTTCAAACATCCTCTTTGAATTTTGTCTATAACTTTTGATTGGAGGCTTGAAATATCAAACGGATTTTTGGAAATAAAATTTAAATTGATTTAACAACTTTTACTTGTCCAAAATATTTGAGAAAAGTTATTCTACTATGACTAAATGAGGTCTAAAATTCTACATCAAACATGATTTTTACATTTTGGCAATGAGTGGTCAAGCTCTCATTTTCAAGTTATCCCATATCCTTTGAGGAATCATGATTGACAATTGATTTCAATATAAAAATGGCATCTCCAACCTTCCTTACTACAAATGTTGTTGAAGCAAATCCTTTATTGGTCTATCAAAATTGTTTTTGTTGGCTACTTAGGGTTAAATGACATTGGGATAGGGTTTTCGAGATTCTTGGCAAATCATCTTAAGAATTTTGATGACCCAGTTTGAATTGTTTGGCTAGTCCAAGGTTCTGCAAAAAGAATAGTGTACATAAATCTACTGCCACGATCTTGGTGCCGGGTACTGAAACTTACTTTAATTCTCAGGTGGATGTTTTTCGTGGATGAGGCCTCCAAAGAGGGAAAGGCAGGCTCTCTGAAGGCTACTGAATGTTATGCAATCTTCATTGAATTTCTACATTAAAAAACACATTTCAAAATTTTAATATTTTTCACACATAGTAATATATCGTATGTGTAGGTCAGTATTGGAAATAAGAAAGGAAAATTTGGATCATGTTTGAAATTTTAAAAACTTCTACAATTATTTTTGAAAATCTGAAAAATTTTCATTCTTGCTAATTGCATATATCCAAAAATTATTCTTGACAAAATTTAGAGAAAGGAACACATTTACGTATGAATAGAAAAAATCAATCACAAATTAGGAATGTCTAAAAAGAAATTTTTTAAAAAGAGCTGAAAAGTCAAGAAATCCAAATCAATTTGCCGAACTGTCGAACTGCAAGAAATAAACTACTTCAACAAAAGACTGCCAAAACTTACCTACAAGTACGGTATGTCTAAAATTTAATCTCATTTTTTCATAATTAAAAAACATCAAATGCAGTATGTTATTGTCAAGTAGTCAACTTTTTCTTGGACAAAGATCACCTCCAAAAGTTAAGGAGTCAATGCATTATTATGGATACAATATTTAATTACGTTCCTATCTACATCATTTCTAACCATAAATGCTTTTCAACAAAATCAAGGATATTCAAATCTAGATGTGTGCACTTGCCACATTTTAAATAATGCACTAGTTTTAAAATTGGACGCCATACATGCATGAAGAATCTTTTTCCTCTCAATATGAATGTTGGCATTTAGAATTGAGCATTATAAGAGGTGGAATGTGTGATGATGTGAGAGGCAAGTGATGGGTGATTATTTTTCTAAGTAGAGGATTGAAGGTTTGTGAACATGAGTAGCCTAAGTGATGACTAAGTGCCTCAAGGATGTGATAACTCAATAAATCAAGGCTATGTGATGACTAAGTGGGTGACGCTATGTGATGACTAAAGTGAGTGAGGCTATGTGGTGATTGAGTGAGTGAGGGTTGGATCATAAATGATGGATGATCACCAACTAAGGTTTCAATAATGAGTGCATGAGGTTGGTTATTAAAAACTTTGGATCCAATTAGCATTCTGAAATTTGTAGATGATGGCTATTTCAGATGAAACTCATACTTGCTTTGTAGGTTTGAGTGAGGCAAGGAAGATAGGAATTGACATTGCAGCTACTAGTGAAATCCTTGTTAGAACAATTCAAAGGTTGGTGAATTTTTTTTGAGAAGATGGAACCTACAAGTGCAAACCTTGTGGTGGAAGTCATGCTAAGAAGCTTAGTAATAGAGATGTTTGTGCTATTATACGTGTCCCCGGAGAGGACACTCCCCTCGTTTTAGCAACCTACGTGTAGCGGAAAAAGTAATACATGTAATACATCTTAAAATTTAATTTTTTTTCCAAAAAAAAATTATGGATAAATTTTACTACTTTAAAAGTTTATGTTTTGAATTGTTGGTATTTTTTTTATGCTAATAGTAATTAGTTACAAATTTTTTAAGAAAAAAGATACAAGGTAAAGCTGAAAATAACTTTCACACCTCTATATTATATAAGAAAAAAAATGAAAAAAATGAAAAAAAAATTCTATACAATAGCTTTCTATTGAAAGTTTATTTTGATTGAATATTGATGCAATAGTCATCTTTATGTGAGCTCTATAAATATTTTAGTTGAAAAACATGCCATTTTAGTTCATTTTTCAACCCTTTCTAGACAATATATCTCATGTTATTTGGAATTTACATTTTTGTCAATAGAAACCTTTAGTCATTGTTAAACAAAGCTCAAAATTTTAGGATGAAATTATGGTTTATTCAAAAGTAAATAGGGGGTCAAAAAATCACTCCGCCACACATGGGTACCCCAAATGTAGTGAGAGTGACCTCCCCTAGTACGTGTCTCAAAAACTCATCGTCGCTCAACGCTTTCAGAAATTACTAGTATATATCCTATTCAAGTGTCTAGAAGTACTATTTGAAGGGCCTTACAAGGAAGTGATAGTTTTAGTCAGATTGTAATAAAAAAAACTTTTCTTGACACCTGGTCACATGTCCCAACGATTGACTTTTGCTCAAAAGTATTGTGGATGGAGTGTAGAAGAATGGGAGCAAATTGTTTGGACAAATGAGTCTAACTTTGAAGTTGGAAAAAAATTCTAAACAAGTTTATGATTAAAGAAATGCGTATGAGAGCTATTCATCAAGTTGTATAGTTCCAACTTTTCAGAGTAGGAGAACTTCTGTGATGATTTGAGGTGCATTTGCTAGAGGTGAATTTTGAAGATTGTGAATATTTTCTTTTGTATAAATTTTTTGACCTTCAAATTTGGCACATACGTTATTAACATGAAGAACATCTTGTGCAAATTTTTTTATGGTAAATAGACAATTTCCCGGCCATTGGGAGGGTGTCCAAGTTGGTAGTAGTGAAATGGTTTCTTCTATTGTTTTCCACAACTACACATGTTGGTAGATTGTGGATATCTTTTTTTGAATAAATTTTTTGACCTTCAAATTTTGGCACACATGTTATTAACATAGAGAACTTGATGTTACAAAAAATTTCATGATAAATGAATAAAAAATCAGCCCTCGGGAGGGTGTCAAAATTGGCAGTAGTGAAATGGTTTTTCACAGCTACACATGTTGGTAGATTTTGAATATCTTTAGTTTTATAAGTTTTTTGGCCTTGAAATTTGGCGCACATGTTATTAACATAGAATGAATGTTGTGACAAAATTTTCATAGTAAATAAGCAATTTCTCAGCCCTTAGAAGGGTGTCAAATTTGGCAGTAGTGAAATAATTTCTACGATTGTTTCTCAAAACGAAACATGTTGGTAGATTGTGAATATCTTTTTTTGTATCGATTTTTGGCCTTGAAATTTAAAACACGTGTTATTAGCATAGAGAACTTGTTACAAAAATTTAATGGCAAAAAAAAAAAAATTTCAATCCTTGGAAGGTTGTTAAATTTGGCAGTAGTAATATTTTTTTCACAACTACACATGTTGGTATATTTTGAATATCTTTTTCTTGGTATTCATGTTATTAACATAAAAATGATATTGTAAAAAAAAATTCATGGTAAAATTTTCAACTCTCGAGAGGCTATCAAAGTTGACAGCAATGAAATTTCTTTCACTGCAAATTTGAAAACGCCATTTTGATTGGTACGCCACTGTACATATCAACAATATATTAACTATAAAGTCAAATTTTAGTTCTTCAAAATTAAAATATCTTAAAGATTTTGAATTTTGAAATTTTGAATTTAATATTAATAGATCAATTTTGTATCCAAACTTTGATAGTAAAATCAAATTCATATTTAAAGTTAGGTTTGATAGTTCAATAAATGGTACTTTCACCTAATTTTTTTAACTTTCAATCACATTCCCCAAAAAATCTTCAAATACCTATTTAAGTTTTTAAAAAAGTTGACAAACTAAATTTTTCAAAAATATAACTAAATTTTCTAAGATCATGTAAATGTAGTTTGAGTATTACAATTTGATGAGCATCAACAAAACGTTTAAAATGCATCACAACAATTCCTAGGGAACTTTTTTGAAATTTAACTACCTTCAAAGGTCAAACTTTTCCAAAATATCACATTGCTAATGATTAAACAAATTAAATACAACAATATCATTTTTCAAAAAATATTACATTAGCATTTCCAAAATATTATATTATTTTTAGATCAAATAAATTAAACAAAAAATACCATCAATTTTGTGAGTATTGATTCAATTATGACTTATGAGCTAAAGATTGTAACATGCATTTACAACATATAATGCTAAAAACTAAGATTGGTATAGATTTGTATTTTAATTTATATATCTAAAAGAATACCTAAGTAAATTATGAGATTTTATAACAATTTGCATTTCAGAAACATTCTATGACACAATGGTACATATAATATTGCATTATTTTATGTATCAATCTTAAATTGATCAAATCTATTAGTGTAGGCAACCAATTTTTTTGTTTTCCGGGCGGTAAAGTGACTTGCATCCTAGAATGCATGCAAAGGTGGATAGAATCATCTATATGGGTATGTTCATTCAGAAAATTATCTATTGTTATTAGCTTTCATCTAAATATTTTCATCTCAATGAATTTCTAGCTTTCATAAAAAAATTGGTATTCTTTTGAAGAGGTTCTAGCGATTCATTTGTATTTCTAAAGATTTTTCTAAGTATCAAAGAAATCATTGCCAAAATCAAGTAAGATTCTAGCAAAAATTTCTCCAAATTTTTTTGGCTTCGTGTAAGAACAATTTTAGAGTCTTATTTGATTCTAACTTCAAAATTTATAATTGATTTCTAATGATTTCAAAAATATAAATGAAATTGCATTATATAAAGGATGTTTAACTCTATCTTTTCTTAAGATGCATACGCAGACATAAGACCAAGTTAGAAATGTTTTGCATGACTAATTCTATAGGCAATGGCTTGATTTCTTATACAAGTGATTTGGACTTTATAGATATAAATTTTAAAGTGTTAAAATTCATTTTACATATTCACCTAAATCTTAATGTGAACATTCCATTAGGTGTGACTTCCATTTGTTTTTGAAGGAAAATTTACTGAAAAATACATTTCCTGTTCCTTACAGTAGGATCACCCAAATTTGAGCATTTTTTCAAAAGCAATCCCTATAAAACATAGAAAAAATTAGATGCTTGTAGTCTCTTTAAGGTGTGAACATTGAAAATAGGGCACAATCTTAGAAAATCTACTAATCCAACTTTAATCTCTTATGACTTTTGCATATTATAATCAAATTTTAAATGATTAAAAATTGAAAGCTTTTCAACACTTAATAATATTGGTCAGAGAAATTTGCTCGATTTAAGGTGTTTCTACCTTCGTAGAGTTTTGCCAAACTAACAAAATTGTTGTTGGATAGTGATGTTGTCAAAGTCAGACTAGTTTGAATTGTTTGAAACATTTATTTGAGTTGGATGTGCATCATACTGCCAATCACTACAACATACAAACCAACCTATAACATACAAGCCATTCATGACAATTACCTAAGAAAATAATGACCCATTACAGTCTTGCATCAACCCATGACAAACTTTTTTCAAAAAATAAAACTTGGACTACATTAGGTTGAATTAGTAGCCACGATCAATGTCTTGGGTGATGGTGATGGCGTGATCAATGACTGCAATAGGAACTTCCACCCTTTTAGTGTAAATTCATCACATGAAGTGAATTTTTTAGGTCTTCATGTTGTGGCCATATTAGAAAATACTGTGACTACTTTAGGTGAGTAAGATGACCATTTTGGATACACTATTTTGTTAATTCTGGAGTAGTCCAGGAACTCTTGTTCGTCTCTTGGGCAGCACACTTCAAAAATTCATAACAAATTTGTACTTTGTCCAAAAAATGAAATTTCAATTGCTCTCTCCATTTCTCACGTTTATCTTCATATGGGAAAAAAAGAAAAAGAACATAAAGAATGCCAACAACACGACAGACCAGTCATTATATCTTCCTGTCATAGTCTGGTTTAAATTACATCATTTAATGATATCACTGTAAAAGCTGTGGGGTGTTTTCAAGTTTCAAGTTACAGTACCAGATTGGATTACACTCTGCACTGTACTATACAACCACCATGAGTTAAACTTAGTGTACCCTGCTGTCAAGAGAGGAGTGTCCCAAGTCCAAACCACTCCAAAGTAAAACATACATGAAAAACAAAAACAAAACGTACATGTACGTGACCTAAAACCATTTCTGTAATCTGTATAAGGTAACAGGTCCAGAAATCGCCCACCTAAGAGCTGAAACTGAATTTTGGGAAATATTTTTCAGTAAATTTTCCTTGAAAGAGAAGTGGATTTGGCATCTACCCTAAGTCGTTTCATATTTTTTGGAGCTTTTTGAAATTAGTTATGAAATTTTGAAGTTGAACTGGCATAGGGCTCCAAAATCGTCCACCCCTGAAATGTACACCATTTGTACATCAGTGAAGGCTATGAAAAAACAGCATGTACAAATCGTGTACATTTTACAGGTGGGCAGTTCTTAATGCCCGAACTATTCTCGAGCTTGTTACCTTAGAAGGCAACCAAGCACAAGATTGATAAGGAATGCATGGTTCTATCTCATGACTTTTTTTTAAATAAATATTAAAAATTTAATTTCTTTTTCTATTTTTCACATTTGGCTTTATCTAGAAAAAAATTTAAGAATTTTGAACAATGCCAATAAGGCAAACCAATCGTTTTGCCCATCATAAGTTGGTTTTCTTTACTACAATCCTTGTTGGAGTTGTAATTCTTATTTTGAGTGGATTTCTAATGCACAAGCTAGTTTGAAGTAGGACTTTTCTTTTACTTTTTGTGAAAAGTGGTAGGATGATGGTCTCTTAAAATTTGGTGAAGCACTATATTTCTACATTCATCCATCTTTTGGACCAAAAAATACTAGTTCAATTTTTTTGCTCAAAATTTGACAACTTCATCCACATTTTACTTAATAGAAATGAAAAAATTTGGCAAAAAACCCCTACCTTTATCTAGCGAAAAGCAAAGATTTATTTTGAAATGATACAATTCAACAATAATATATCTGGCTACACTTTGTAAAATTTTCACCTCAATTTTGGTCATATTAAATTTGTACAATGAAAAGAGAGAGGTAAATAAATAAAAAGTCAAATCTCAAGATGCTAGGCTGCCCTTGAAATGAGATGTGATGTGAGGTGCCACCCTGTTGCTCATGTAGCAATGGGCCACATCTCACTTCTACCCCATTTTGCATTCAAACTAGGTGTAAGTGCCATGTTTTTCTATTTGCCCTCCTTCAAACTACTCGACATTGTCACTGCGCCCTAGTAGGATTTTGCACTTGTAGCCCAATCTTCTCTTGTTGAAAATTTGCCTAATAGGGACTCTAAAGAACCAAAGTGCTAGACTACTAGAGAGGAGCCAATGATTTTTAAAGACAAACTCCAAAATGAGATATTGAAGGGTGTTTTTTATCTTTCACTACAAGAGAAAGGGGTATTTTAAGTAGTGTCCTAGACATCATGTCTTTTAAGTAACGTCTTTTAAGTAAGGTTTTAAGTAAAATTTTACTAAAAAGATTGTCTTTTTAGTAAAATTTTACTTAAAACCTTACTTAAAAGACGTTACTTAAAAGACATGATGTCTAGGACACTACTTAAAACACCCCTTTATCTTGTAGTGTTTATGAGAGTGAAGGATAGGACTACCATTCTAGTTTCTACAATGTGCACTCTTTCACAATAAAATGTGCCGCCTAGGCTTGAAGATAGTAACACCATTAAGGCTTTTGCTTCAAATTTGGAAAGCTCCATATCAAATTTGAAACTTTGAGTAAGTTTTTTGTTTTGTAAAGTTGTAAAGCTATACCATAGAGTTGGGGAGGTAGGAGCTTGAAGATTGGAAAGGAATTTCAGCCTTCTAAATTTGTTGTTACAATGTTGTGTAGAAGAATAAAAGGACATTTTTCGCCCACCATTTTTGTGCTTTTGCATTTGTGCTTCTATTTAAATATGGAACTATACTTTTTTTCTTGCTACTTTTTACTTCTTAGCCTTGCACTATTCAATCTATTAATTTGCTATTAGTTTGCAATTTGCCATCAATTTGTTTTTTGTATTATTAAATCTTACTACTTAGCGTTGCATTGTTCGATCTGCCAATACTGCAAATCTACCGACTTTTTTAATGATCTACCAATTTATTTTTGCAATATGCTGATTGTGTTTGCAGTCTACCGAATTGTTTGTAATTGGATGATTTGCTAATATTGAATTCCCTTAAATGTGTCGATTTCAATCAAAAATTGATCTAACTATTTAGATATCTAACTTCAACTAAGGTTGTTGATTGAAATATATGTGTTCAATTTGTCGTGTTTAAAATTGTAATTGCTAGTTTGCAATATTTATGATTTGTAGGATTTGTGATATCCAATTTGCAATGTTGTGATTTGTAGTGTTTGTTGATTTGTAATATTTGATTGTTTATAATAGTTTATAGTGTTGTAACTTGTATTGTTTACTTTGCAATCTATAGAATTTTATAATTTGTGCATTTGCTGTTTTTAGTTTAGGTGCATTTCATTGATTTGTATTCCAGCTGACTTATTACACCTGAAATTTTGGAATTTGCCCTCATTTTATTAGTCTTGCAATTAGTTTTTTGAGGTGACTATATAATTTTAATTATGGTCTAGATCCAATTGGCTAAACACATTTGTTTTGATTTATATAAATTTTAGTTTAGATGCTATCATTAAAATTTTGTTGAATTCTTTGGTTGTATTTTGAATTGTCATGGCTCTTGTATTTGCTTTACTAGTTGAATATTGGCTTTCCTTCTTCACCTCTCCTTGCGACAACAATGCCATCTATGGTTACTTACTATTCCCTCCGACTTGAAAAACAAAGCTTGTTGGGCTAGGAGGTAGTGCTTCTACTTCAAAGGGAAAGGCATTGGTTACTATTGATGCTTTACTATCCTTAAACAGGTTGTCTTGGTCAACGGAAGTGATCAACCTCAACAATGACATTTCAGTAGTAAAAAAGTCACCAACAAAAAAAATCCAATCGATGTCACCCGCTGTTGGCATGAAGTTTGGGTACATAAGTTTTTTTAGGTTCAAGGACATTTTATTGGTGGTAATCTAACATCTATGTATTATTTAGTTTGAAAAGACATCTACGGCTGGCCTAAGTTGACAGTGCCCAAGTTGAATAATCTTAAGAAACATGGATAGAAGAGAATGGTTGTAGTGGACAATGCCAAGCGTGGTCTGCTAAAATGTGAAATTTATATTGATAAGGACTATACTCATTTGAAGAATTTAGCTTGTTTGGCTAAAGACACCCTCAATTAGTTCTTGAGCAAATTTATGGTGCCATAGCTAAGTGGAAACCAACATAAAAGAGTATAATTGTCTTGTCTTGTCTTTTTAGTTCAGAATAATGGACATTCTATGTTTGATTATACTTCCTCTAGGTCATTGTTTAAACATTTGAAGGTAATACACAAGCCTAGGAAACATTGATATGAGTCATTAGGTTGAAAAATGATTCAATGCATGCACTTGTCTGTCCCAAATGCTTTTGCAATGGCTATCCATTCTACTAGATTATTTTAAGTGACTTTTGATGAGGTTACAAAGATGAATAATATACAATGGTTATAAGTGAAGAATTATTTTAGACTTCCTTTGCTACTTTACTTGATACATGTTACTCAAAATTGCAAGTTTGATAACATCCTTGATAAGTTAACAAGTGTTTTGATAGATAAGGCTGGCATGTCTAGGGAAGAAATTGCAAGCAAGGTGGTGAATTGCGTCTTTAATGAAGTTTCAATTTTTCATGGCAACAAGATTGGTATAACAACAATGTTACAGTAAGGTTGGACTCCATTCAATGCCCTATTGTAGTTACTACACCAATTTGATAGTTTAGACCTTGTCAACATATCTTTTGGTCATGAAATTGGAGGTTTTGATGCAAATTGTGCACAAATACTTTGCAAAGTGCTCCAAGTGGCATGTTGAATTAATCAAACTTACTAGCATCATGGAAAGTAAGGACAACAGGTTATTGAAGAATGTCAAGACTAGATGGATATTTATGTTGAGCCCTACAAAGAGGATAATGGTTGAATACCACACACTGTTGTTGAAGATGAGACTAGACATATCTACCATTAGTGCTACAAGGAAGCAACTTTGACATGCTCTACAATTTTGGGAAATTGTTATCCTTGGCTTGTATCTTCTATCTCTTATTTATTGTGTTTTGTCACATCAAATTTTCTCAAAATAGAGATGTTTGTATGTGTGACTTCTTTGATGTTATAAAAGTTTGTTAGTCCCAATTGGCCATTGTTTAATGTCATTGATCATGCAATTATATAGTTGAGTAGAGATTTGTTTCTAGAGTTCTAGTCACTATTGAGTACAAGCACAAAGTAAAGACCAAGCAAGGGCTAGAAGAAGAGGGTATACCAAATATCCATCTTGTTTTTGAAATGGGTGATCATACTGCATTTTCTTGGTGCCAAAATAATGTTATGAGGGAAATTGTTTTTGTTACCTGTGAGGTGATGAACTAATAAAAAGATACAATTAGAGCTCAAATGAATTTGTAAATTCCTTGATTAATTGCTTAGTGCATGCATTGTTTGTTTGTTTTTGTTTTTTTTCCATTTGTTGAACTTGCTAAATTGTTTGAATTGATGAACTTGCTTGAATTTGCTTAATTGAGTTCTTGTAATTTTGTTGAATTCTTGAGCTAGTGCAAATGTGTTGGATCCATACGAGTCTCATAAACTTTCTTAGTTCTTTTGCTAAACTTGTTGAACTTTTGATTTTGTTTGAATTTATTGAATTGTTGAGCTCTTGTGAATTTGTTGGATAAATCTAGCACTATAAAAAAAGGTTGATAGAAAAAAACCCACAATGAAAGTTATTGGCTACAGTTCTTTTAACCACTATCATACATAGTCCCAAAACAATTATAGTCAATTTCTTTTCCATTTTCCAACTACAATTTAAAGAATTTTAGGGTATGTAATACTCCATTGAAAAAATATTTTATAACTCTTTCCAAAAATATAATAAATGTTCTAAAATTCTTAATACTTCAATCAACAAACAAACAAAAAATGATTAGGGTCATTTTGAGCTTGTATAAGATAGTGGTCAAAAGATTTTCGTATGATTTCCTCTATGGATTTTTTTTTATCAACTTTCGTTATAGTATAGTAAAGTCTTAAAGTTTTTTTGCTAAATGTTTTTACAAAGGTAGGCTAAAATGTGACACAATTTTCAATATGACAACGTTTCCTTCTTTAATGTAGTATTGAAATGATGTTCCTCAATTCTTGTAGAGATAGTGTAGTCTTTAATAGACATCCGGTTTCCTTCTTATGAGATATTGGATGCTTTTGGAAGTCTATATCTCCAATATAGAAATCAACCTAGGATAAAAGATAGCTTTCTACATCATCTTGTAGTGTTGAAAAGACACAACACTTGTTCTTTTGATAAAAAAAGTGAAGGCAATTTGGTTGCCACCAACCTCTTGAGCATCAAAAACTTAAATCATTAACAAGCCCTTTTCAAAACTACATTGCATAGCAATGCAATGGATGCATGTAACCCCTTTTGAGGTCAACCAATTGAATGACAAAATTGTGGAATATTATCTCTTCATCATGGCTAGTGAAGGATCTAATTTCAAAGTACATCTTGTTAGCTTAAGATGGAGATTGCTTTGTGTTGGGGTCGGTTGAAGATGAGCATTACTTTCAAGCCAAAAATTCTTAAAGTCAAATAGCCTTGGCAAGAATTTACTAAAGGTGGTTCGGATATATGGGCAAAAGTAATTAATACTTTTAAATTTTTTTCTATAAAGAGGCCATTCAAGCATGGAAAGAAAGTTCAATACATGGGTAATATAGAAATGCTTGGTTAGTAAAGATTTATCTACAATTTCATATTGTCTATGGTCTTCATAGAAATATTGTTCATTTTGATCTCTTTAGATTTTATGGTACTAAGTAGGATTTAAAAAAATTCAGTAACGGCTTTTGAATCCTTGATCAAAACTTTAAAAAAAATTGGTCACTAGTTGGAGATTGGATGTAGACAAAATAAAACAACAACTTTTATGCCACATTTAACTACTTCTGGACTATTCAATGATTATGGACTTTCAGAAGTCCCAAAGTAGTTAAATATGGCGTTTTAGCGCCAACACTTGAAGGGCACTTTTATACTAATCTTGTATGTTTTGTGTATAATACTCAATTTGTAGTGGGCAACTTAGGAATTCAATTTCCCATTGAGTGATTTAGAATCTTACTTGCATTGGTTCTATATTTGCAACTTGTATGATTGAATTGTGATTGAATTGAAATTGTTGACAAAATGAAGGCTTGATTGAATCACTCAACTCCTTGAAAGCCTCTCATAACTAAGCTTTAACAAAATTAACAAAATTAGAGGTTGTAATGTGCATTGAGAGTGATCATCTATTAATTTAAATGTTTATGTTTGAATTTGAATACTTGTGCATGTTTGCATGTCATTGTAAACCCCATAAAGGCTTGAATATGATACACAAGGCATTTGTCAATCGTCATGTCAAATTTTGAAGTTGTGTCCAATTTTTAACATTTTAACAAAATAATTAAATTGTTGAGCATATCTTTTCATTCTTGAGTATCTAATGTCGCCAAAATTGTATAAATAAAGCAATTCCTTATCACCATTGTGCATGGCTTTTTTCCTTATAAAAGGTAAAAAAAAATAGTCATTCTATTAAAAGCATCACCACTAATCTTGCTCCTAGGCCTCAACAATGCCATTCTAGACTTGTTGTGCATGTATAGACTAAAACAACTCTGTACTAAGTAGTAGTATGCTGTAAAAGCGCCCATTCTCTTCAAATGGACCCTATATTTAGGTATAAAATGAACTTCAAGTGGTCCTAAAATGGATATGTGACAAACTTTTAATGGACTAAAGATAAAGTGGGAACAACTTAAAGTGTGTTAAAGATCGCTTTAAAGTTTAAATGTGGATGGTTAAAACATGTGGTTATGTTCATTTTTAAATGTAGTGATGGGTGGGCATTTATGTATTTAAATAAGAAGTTAACAAGCAAACTACTTTATTTGGAGAATGCAAAATCTGAAATTGATTGGATATAAGTATAGTCACTTTAAGGACCCTTGCTTGTTACTTAATGCAAATCCCCATGCTTATTCTTGGTTTCCCCATCTCCCTTTATAGGCCGCATGTGTGCTGATTTTGCCAGACCTACTGTTATAAATAGGTGTCTAGAACCAAAAACTTTGAAAAATCATAACTAATTCAATATTGCTTGGAAAATTATGAAACCACTTGTGTTAGATGCCGCATCCATTTATCTTTTTCTGTAAAATAAGTAAAAAATCTTACGGTCTACAGAAACCTATGAAAAAGGTGTAACAGCCCGTAAATGGTCCCTTTTAGAGCATCTTACCTTAGCACCACGTCACGTTTAAAAGTTGTCAGTGCCGTTCTTCCTGTCACTCTTACATTTGTTCAGCAACCGAGGGCCTTTATAGCGAGCAATTTACACTCACACCAACTTGGTCAGCTTTGACTATGGCCTGAACAGAAGATGTGAAGGCTAGTGAGAGCTGTGAGAAGAAAGTGGAGAACTTTAAGAGGTGGTTGGTGAGGATCCTTGGGTCTCCAGTGCACGGGGCGGCAAGTGCCTCGCCACTTCGTCATGCCCGCCGTGGTCCAATTCTGCTTACTGTATTCAGAGCATTGCAAGCTACAGGTCCGCTATGACAGTCCCAGTAGCCGTGTTGCAAAATTGTCGACCACTTAATCAGCTCGGGTGCACATGCAGATAACGTTTTGAAATGAATTTGAAAGGGCTGGCCTCAGCAATCATGCGCTTCACTGGGAAATATAGTAATAAGTATGTCAAGGAATCCGCGGATACGGAAGCAGTGATGGATTTGTTGCTTGCGAACGAGCTCGTCATCATGCACTATTTACCCTGACGCTACGTACTGTCATTGCGGAAGCTCGAACTCTCTGGCATGACCACTCTCTGCCGTCCTGTGGCCGAAGGAGATGTGGGCTTTGATTACCGTCTGGACACGGCGATTCCGGACAAGCGGATTCAATACCTGAAGGAGAGGAAGGACGAGGAATAAGGGGTGGGCCATCGGGTGATATTGTGTATCTGCAAGGATGTGGGAGATGAAACGTGAAATGAATTTGAGAGGACTGGGCTGCAGTCTCCGCAAAAGAGCTGGTCTGTGTACATTCTGCAGTCTCTGCAAATAAACCAGCCTGCCATCTTTGCAAAAGGACTGGCCTACCATCTCTGTAACTTGCAACTTCCCAGGTTGCTGAAGTATCATGATGCTAGCTTAGCGCATGATGAACATTACACCCTGGCAAATGAATGCTAAGTGTTGCTGACTGTCAATATGCTTTCTATTCAGCAAAGACAAGCCGGTCTGTTTGTACCTATAAATGGGTCAGCCAGATCGAGCTCCTACCATCTGTGAGTGCAATATATCCCAGCACTCAGCTCTCCAAGACAGTACGTATTTCAATTCCTAGCATGAGCTTTCTTTGCTGTCTCTTACAATCGAAAGTCAGTTGAGCTCATTTGAGCTTATACGATGAGCATTGAATTGCTCTACACAGTCCAGCTGCAACTGTGAGCTAGCCGTGGCCACTGTCTGAACCCTTGTTAGTTCCTCTAGCTGCATCGACTAAAATTCGTTGCAATGTCATCTGCTAAGTACCAAAAGAAGTGTGTACTTTACGTGTCACTCTCGTTTCCATGTGGACTTCGATAGGGGATCCTGGACAAATACAGTCTTAATGTACAATACATCGGTTCCAATGAAGTGCGGAGGTGTTTGAAATCTTCATGTTCACTTGGCTAACTAGTGAAGACTAACTTAATTTCTATATCTTGCTATCCATGCTTGTTATCGCTGGAGATGCCTTCAAGTTCCACCCGTAGCTGTGGTTACTTGCATACGCTGGCATACGTTACTGAAAGGAGTCATATGTAGTCTTTGTGTCACTCCCACTTTCAATGTAAACTCTAATGTGGGAGTTTCATCAAACAGAGTGAATAAATCACACCAGTTCTAGCTGATGAAAATCGAGCAGGAGTTATCTGAAACACGTTGGCTAACTTGGACTAAGTAAAATGTCTATAGCTTGCTTTGCCAGTTCTCGATTGAGATGGAGGTACCTCTAGCTCTGGCACCCTTGCTGTGATTACTTGCATATGTTTTTATGCATTGCAACATCATACTAGAATGAGTATGTCAGTAGATCTTGTGTCAATCCTACTATCCTGTGGACTTGGATGTGAGAACTTGAGCTAATAGAGTCTGAATGTATCCCGATTCCAGTGAAGAACGCACGGAAGTATTTTGAAACATGTTCGGCTAACTTTCTAAATACCAAATCTCAGCTGCCTTTCTAAATCTTGCTCTGCCAGGTAGCGTTGGAGATGGAGGTGCCTCCACGGAATCAGATTTTCAGGAGGATTCTTTTCTGGGGAGTGTGCATTCTGTTGTTGTTGCCATGCGAAGCAGGAGAGCTAAAAGCCATCTTCATATTCGGGGACTCGCTGTCTGATCCTGGCAACAACAACTACATCAACACGCTGGCCCGGGCCAATACTCCACCCAATGGCATAGACTTCCCGGGGGGGGTCGCTATTGGAAGATTCTGTAATGGACGCACCGTTGTGGATATCACGGGTAAGCTATATTTATAGCAACCCAAATTATAAGTGTTTACTTAAGATAAGCCACTTCCATTGTCGGAGGTTCTCATTCTGGGGTCTGCCAGACAGAATGCAACTAAGGTTCTTAGGACAATGTTCATGTTTTTTATGACATCACTATAAAACGCATCGGAACGGCATATTACTGTTCAAAGTCTTAAGGTGTTACGACGGGATTTAGGGTTTGTGTCACCACATTGAAACTAAATGGTTCTTACAACGTGATCCCCAAGTCATTCTCAGTTCTAAGTTCAGCTCCACTCACTGTCTAGTGCTTGAATTCTTCAATGCAAGGTTCTTTGAAAAACTCATTTTTTGTGACATTGCTATAGAATGCGTCAGAATGACATATTAATGATTGTTGATTTTGTTCTAACGCATTGTCATCACATGGTACTTACAACATGATCGTTCTGTATTTCTGAGTGTTAGCTTTAATTTCACCTCCCCCCGCATTAGTGCTTGCAATCAACTTTTCAAATTTGGAAGTTGTCATTTCTTGCTAGGGGAAGTAGGGACTTTAAACGATATAATTTCCAATATGATATTATGTTGGAGCACGTAAAACTGTTGTTTGAATGCGGTTACGATGACAATGACATGCACAGGGAGACCGGCAGGCCGTTACCCCGGGGTATTATATTTCAACATGAAGCTTTCTATTTTAAGAAATTTTTGGGGAAAAGCTTCATGTTGAAGTATAATACCCCGGGGTAAAGCCATGCCCGTCTCCCTGTGATGGTTTTTGCAACATATCAGTGTCCTTCATATATGTTGCTCTTCCCACACGTGTACCTCTCAGGGAGGCAAATAAGGGTTGAAAAATCATCTTCATTGTTGAAAAATGAGTCTCTGTCATTTGCTCCATTTTTATGCTTTCGATAGTTGAAAATCCCATCTTCTCTCTATTAGTGGAAGACAGTTCACCAAGTACCCACCACTCCTAAACATTCCTTCCTACTGGTCCTCTAATTTCAATGTTGGAAGCACTCAATATCGAGCATTTTGCCTCCTCAACTACTATGTAGCCCACTCTTTACACTCAACGTAATTCAGTCAGCTTCCGTTGAATGTCTTAAATCAATGAATTTTAGTTGACTTCGCACTTGGCCCTAAGAATTGTTATTGATTGAACTCCACAGCTCAATTGAGTGGATTACCTTCATTTATTCCACCCTACCTGGCTCCGAATACCACTGGAAAAGCCATTCTCAATGGGGTGAACTACGCTTCTGGAGCTGGAGGAATACTGGACTCATCTGGCTATTTTGTGGTAAGAATTCATCTCTTTCGTTAGTAGTATTTTTGGACACTTACAAGTGGACAAATTCTACAACCAAGTTGCAGCGGCAAGTGATCCGTTTTCTTCTTGGATTGACAAGTGGCGAGGGCTTCTGTTTCCCCCATCAGTCCAAGTGCTGGAGCTGGGGCTACGATAAGATTTCAATGATGTTTATGTTTTGACAGATTTTTGCAAGTAGCTAACTAGCAAGAAGGGGCGGGTAAGTTCGTTACGGAACTAATTCGTTTGTACGCTATGCTTGACTGATTTGCCATGGCACCAACTGGCAAAATGGACCGGATGTTTCAGATTGAGAGGCTTTCCATGAACAAGCAATTGGAGTACTTTGGCAACACCAAGGCCCAGATTTTATCGCTGCTGGGAGAGGCCGCAGGAATGGAGCTCATTTCCAGTGCCTTGTACACGTCCAATATGGGCGCCAACGACTATTTGAGCAACTTCTACGACCCTTTCTCTCCGATTGGCAACCTGACATCTGCCCAGTTGGCAACGCTGTTGGTCAGAGACTACCATGGCCAACTCACGGTAAGAAGCAATGGAGAGAAGATTCCGGTGCATCTTACCATGTATTATTTGAACACCGTATGAATAAGTTATTAACTTTCAAAGTGTTGAATTACTGATCCTAGGCTCATAAAGAGACCATGAGTGCAATGAAAATTATGAAATTCTTGTCATTGCAATTACTATTTATGATAGTGGACATCTTTATGATCATTGTATGTAGATTCTATAAGGGATGTAGATGCATTTATCTTAGAACCATAGCTTAACTCCTAAAGCCCCGCTTGTCACCTCGGGGGACAATTTGGGTCCGGGTAGGTTCCTATTGTCTCAATTTGAAGTGAAATTTTTTGAGATTTTTTGAGGTTGTGTAGCTTTGCAAGAGCTTTGTGGATATATAAGTTTTGTTTCAATCGGATGCCGGATGAAAAAGTTATGGCACAATGAGCAAGAAATGGAGATTCTCGGGCAGCCCAAAAAAAATTACAAAAAATCAAAATTATTTTTTTTGAATTTTTTTCCTAAAAGATTATGTTTTTACCTATACGTGAAGCTTTGATTCATTCTATTTGGACTAGGGAAGAGAAAGTTATGGACAATCTTAGTTTTTCGGGCAATTTAAGCATCTTCTTGAAAAAAAACTTTTTGTTCAACTTTGAATGCTAATATCTTCCAATCCGTACGGCCAAATTTGATGAAATTTTCACTACATGATTTCAGACAAGTTAAGTACAAGATCCTACAGTTAAATTCCCGACAAAACAAAAAAATTGGTTTCCTTAAGTGAATACAGCAGAAGTGGTAGTTTAGAGTGGTTTTTGGCAGAAAACACCCTCGGGGCTTTAGGGGTTAAATCCTAACATTTGTTTCAATTTTAGAGATTGTGGTTGTTACTCATGTAGACCTTAAGTTTGTGTAGAGTCTGAAATAAATAAACTCTTCATTTACACTAAATAATTTCTTAAAGAAACTAGAGTGCTTCTGTGGTTGGTAATTACATCTTGAAAGTAATGGTTATTCATTTTTAGAAATCATGCATAGAGACCACTGCGTGTTTGGTAGTACTTTCAAAAGGTGAATTTGAAATCTAAGGATATATGATTAATTACTCAAGTGTAATGTTTGCAGAGGTTGTACAACATGGGTGCACAAAAGGTAGTGGTGGCATCTATGGGCCCTTTAGGATGCATTCCTTACCAACTCACATTCCGCTTTAGCCAAAATGGAGAGTGTAATGACAAAGTGAATGTTGATGTCAAACTTTTCAATGTTGGTGTCCTAGCTATGGTGAAGCAACTCAATGCAGAGCTATTGGGGGCGCACTTTATTTATGCAGATGCGTATAAGGGCGTCATGGACATAATTTCTAATCCAAGCCAACATGGTAAAACTTCAACTTTTGAGATCTTTCAAATAGTATCATCATCATTTTATCCTAAAAAATTTATATAAAATTTTGATGATGATCAGATTTATTTATTCGGTATTCATCTTTAGAAAGCAGGTGCAACTTGTTTGCCATGTAAGGGAAAATAAATTAATCCCTACATGACCAAGAGTTTTCTTGGGGGACTCTAAATGATTTGGACATGTTCCTATGATCTTTATTTTTGGCAATTTTTTTGAAACTTCTTTTAAAGATAGAAAAACTTATAAGCTTTTTAGAAATTTCATTTTTATTTCAATTGATGCTTAGGAGAAAAAGTCATGCCATCCAAAGCTCAAAATTAAGGTTGCTAGGTAGTACAAATAAATTTAAGAAATTCAAAACAACTCTCTTAAAACTTTGTTTATCATAGAAAATATTTAAATTGTCTACATGGTAAGCTTGGATTCATTTTATTAGACTAGTGATGAGAAAAATATGGAGAATCTTGTTTGTTGGGCAATCACAACATTAAAAAAAAAAATAACTTAAATGATCCACTTTTGAACTCAATTTCATAATTTTTCAAAAAAAAATTCCACTTTATATTGTTTTTTTGCTAGAATAAACTCATTGTTGGAATTAGTGTGTTTCAATTCCATCTTCTAAAGAGCTTCTAACAATTTACTTTTTTCTTCAATTTTTTAGAATGAAAATACAAAAAAACTTCATATGAATTTTTTCCACAAGTTTCTCAAGTCAATTCTTTAATACATAAAAATTTTAACTCAAAATCTATTTTGCAAAATTTTTAATTTTAGAAGATTAAAAGTCTTCAAATCTAATTTGATAAGGTTCAAGAAAATATGGTTTTTTTTACTTTAAACTTCAAGAAAATATGTATTTTGCAATGTACAAAGTGAAAGTTCTAAAATTTCTTTGACACAATTTCATACTAGTTACGTGTAAGATCATGTGGTTAGATATGCAAAAAAAACAAATTTCAATTTTTTTTGCAATTTGCAATCGAAATGGCAGGTTTGAATGTTTTTTGACAAAAAAGAAGCCTTGCTCCTTTAGGGATTAAAACACTTTAATGATGATGTTGATGAATGGATGTATTGTATAACCATTAAAAGCTAGGAGGTTTAGTAATGATATTGCTAAGTTTTGTCATTAATGTTAAACATTTTGGTTTGTTCTTTTAGATGATAAAATGATTCACTTTTAGACAGTGGATCATTTATTTAGTAGAAACATGGTCTCTAGGACCAAAAAAATGACAATGAGAAAAAACAAAATTATTCTAGTGTGTCTAGATGATTGTCATGTGGATTGTCTTGTGGATCATTTCTCTTTACTACTAATTAGACCATGTTCTACCTATGGATTGTGTGTTAAACTTCTACTTACCAACTATTGAGATAGTGGCATAGATGCCTTGAAACTTGGACTTTGCATGGTCTTATTAATAGAGAGTATTTTTTGCAGGTATTAAATTTGTAAACCAAGGATGTTGTGGGGCTGGAGGAAGTTACAAGGGAGTAATTCCATGTCTTATTATCATCAAATCTTGCACCAATCGAGATGATTACCTCTTTTGGGATCCTTACCACCCATCTGACAAGGCTAATGTAGTATTAGCACACAAATTTTGGGAAGGCACTGAGTATACTTACCCTATGAACGGCAAACAACTCTTCATGCTATAAATCATTCTTGTACCTATTTTGGTCAACATCAAAATAATGCATTTAGAACAAACAACATTAGAAAGTATTACTTCTATTGACATAGAAGGTATTGTTTCTACCACATTCATGACATGGTAGCATGGGGTTTATGACTTTGTAATATACCATTGCCTTAGTAAAAATTGCTTAATGCATAGAGCTCTAATTCAAAACTAAAACTCTAGAGGAAGTGGGAAGGGAAGTTTAGAGAGATGATCACTGAATGGATAATACAAAGAAGACAAAGAGTGAGGTTCATATGGTTTAAGATTTGCAACAAATAGGGACAATAGGGTATCATCCATGGATCATGGAATAAACTTAAGTGAATTTAAAAGCAATTTGAGCTCTTCAACCAAGATTAGTGATCCCTAATTTTCATAATTTATAATCTTGCGCCAATGTGTTGGAAGACCACCTATTTGGCCTACCAAAAGTTTATAGAACAATTTACATTGACTCTAAAATGAAGTACTATACCCACAACCTATGTTAGTTTAAACTCCCTAAATTCTACATTTAGCTCATTTTGTTTAAAATAAAAAATTTAAAAGTTTTTGCTTGATTCTTTTTACTAAATGATATCTTTGGACTTACATGAGACTAACTTTTAGTGTCCCCTACTCCAAGTCTATAATAACTTAGAGCACATTTGTGGGCGCTTTATTCCTACCCTTGGAATAAAGTGTACATAACCAGGTTCAAAGTGTTTTGTCCATAAAATCCTAGTGGATGCTTACCTATGTGTACCCACTTACGTCTTCCAAGTAATGGATTTTTTTTTTCTACTCCTAATTCTTTCACTCATATTTGCTTTTCAAAATCCAAAATGTATCAATATTGCGGGCAATTTTAACAATGATAGCCAAAACTTAGGTCCAATAAAAGTTAGTCAAGAAAATAAGTAAAATAGCCTAAATTTTAAGACTTATTTTTTTCTTTCCAAAATGATAAAAAAAATAAATTTGACCTAATTTCCTAGCGGATAATTGCGAATGAAGTTTGACTCTAAGTCTAACCTTTAAAACTTCATCTGTGGATTTCCAATGTTCTAACTATTGAAATTGAGTTCTGATTTTTGAATTAGTTTATATTTTTTAACCTTCTACTTATATTTTGACTTTGACTTTATTTGATCAACTCTGACTGACTTTCATCCAATTCTACCCTACTTTTGCTTAAAACTAACTTATTATTTGATAATCTTTTAACTTTTTGATAAATTCTTGATGGTTTTTTATTATTGTAGAAAATCTGGAATTTACTTCTACTTCTAGGGTTAAATTATTCTCCCTTAAAGACTTAAATTTTGACTTCAAAAGATAAAATAATTTCTACTTTTGACCTTCTTGGTAAAAATGATTTACGGATGAATTTTGACCGTTGTTCGGTTCATCAAAATTCTTTGTAATTTATTTTTTATTTTTGAAGTTCAAAATTTATTTCTATTATTTACCTTTGACTTTGACTTTCTAAAAAGTAAAATAATTCCTCTTTGACCTTCTTGGTAAAATTTATTTACAATTGATTTTTGATCATTGTCCAATTCATCAAAATTCTCTTGTAATTTCTTTCTTACTTTTGAAGTTCAAAATTATTTTTTCCTTTGACTTCTACTTTACTCTAGATTCAAAGATTCCTTTTTAGATTCTTTTGGATGACTTTTTATCTTTCACCTACTTTTACTGCGATTTTTCATTCAAGATAATTTTTGATAATTTTAATCTATTTTCATGGTAAAAATCTTTTAAAAAACTGCTGTAATTTCTAACTACCTTAGAATTCACGTTTTGGTTTCTAAATTCCTATAGCCTAATTTAATTCTAACCTTTGATTCTAAATTCAGTTTCTATTCTAATTTTTAGTGAAAAATAAATGTATATGGAAAGAAAATTCAGACACATACTTTGCATTCAATGATTTCGATCTCTCCGACATTGTTTACGGAAACCATCACATCATTGAGCTTTCCATTGAGCTCCATTTCAACCTCCTCGTATTTGAATGTGGTATTTGGTATACCTAAGCAACGACTTGAATACACTTTAAATACATTTCCTTCGGCCTTTGTCTTCCTTCTCTTTATCTTCCAACCAATGTTCTTTTTTTTCTTTTTAAGATATTTTTTGGGAATAAAATCCTATAAATCTAATAAAATCTGATTTCACTAATATATTATTAATGGCTCTAAAAATTAAACAAAATTCCAACAAGCTTGTTTAATATCTTCCAATAATAACCAAATTCTAAAACTCCTACAAAGTCAACGCTTCTCTATTTGTTTTTTTTCCTTTTATCTTGTACCCGGGGAGGACACTCCCCACGTTTTAGCAACTCACGAGCGGCAGAAAAAGTAATACATGCAATACATCTTAAAATTTAATTGTTTTTCCAAAAAAAAAATTATGGATAGATTTTACTACTTTAAAAATTTATGTTTTGAATTATTGGTATTTTTTTATGCTAATAGTAATTAGTTATAAATTTTTTAAGAAAAAAGATATACTGTAAAGCTGAAAATAACTTTCACACCCCTATATTATATAAGAAAAAAAATTTGAAAAATGAATTTTTTTTTATAGAATAACTTTCTATTGAAAGTTTATTTTGGTTGAATATTGATGCAATAGTCATCTTCATCTGAGCTCTATAAATATTTTAGTTGGAAAACATGCCATTTTAGTTCATTTTTCAACCCTTTCTAGACAATATATCTTATGTTATTTGGAATTGAAATTTCTGTCAATAGAAACCTTTATTCATTGTTAAACAAAGCTCAAAATTTTAGGATGAAATTATAGTTTATTCAAAAATAAATATGGGGTCAAAAAATCACTCTGCTACACGTAGGTACCCCAAATGTAGTGAGAGTGACCTCCCCTAGATCTTGTAATAAAATATTAAGCATGGTTAACCCCTAAAGGACCAAGCTGTGTTTTTTGGCAACATAGAAATTTTCGGCAAGTACATGTGACTAGAGATTTCTATATTTTTGGCCCAAATTTTAAGAGAAGTTGTGGACAAGGAAGATCTTTCATGTGCACTAAATTTAAGGACATTTGGAAATACAAATCAAAAGTTATGGCCTAATAAGTGGTTTGCTTATCAACTCGGGCGGTTTGGGCAGATCTTAAAAAATCACTTTTTTCAAAAATAAAAATTTGAAATTGATTTTTTAGATTTATATATACATAGAAAGCTTTGAATCATTCCATTTTGATAAATGAGTCAAAAGTTAAGAGGTGTTTCAGTTTGCGGGCAATTATGGATTCTCTACTCTAAAATAAACTTTCAAATCCTTTATTTTACTCAATTTTCAATATTTTTGGAAAAAATAAATATATAGGATGTAGATTTTTTATTTCAATATTGCGATCATTGGGTTTGGCATTTTTCAATTTCAGAAATAAAATGTTAACAATTTTGTATTTTGAATCATTCTCTACATCTTTGTACTAATTATTTTTTCCTATATGTTATACAAATCCAAATGATCTGAAAATTTTCAGGCATGTAGCCAACTTGCCTTGAGGAATGAATCCCAAGAAGCACCACCATTTTGGACATTTTTTCATACAAATGTGACCTTGTGAAGTGCAGCTGCCCGGGTTTTTGCAGGGACCAAAAAAAGGGGGTTTGTCACTTCAAATGCTAATATCTTGCAATCTATAAGGTGAAAATTTCTGAAATTTTTTCCACATCTTCTTAATCTAGCTTACTACAAGATCCTTTTGTTACATGTGTCACAAAAATGATATTTTTCAAAAATTTGTTACTTGTACTAGAAATGGCAGTTTTGGAGCATTTTTGGTGATAACATAGTCAAGGAACTTTAGAGGTTAACAAAGTCAACACTTCCAAATGGTTGGCTCACAAACACCTAACCTCTCTCTTTCCTACTTTTACTACCTGAATGCTAGTCTTCAACTACAAAACTTTGTATTCGCAACTTTGCAATTTGATCTAGGGTAAACCAACCCATTGCGGTCAGATGTCTCATAGTGGACACTTCATGACCCTATGATGGTTTTTTTCAGACTACAATCAATATCTAACCCGACTCCTATGGAGTGATTAGTGACCTCATTAGAAACATCCAACTTTTCTAGTGTAATTCATTGTAGGAAGTGACTTTTCATGGCATTCCACATTAGAAATGATGGTGACTACTTTAGGTGATTAAGATGAGCATATTGGATACACTTTTTGTTGGTTATGGGGCAGCTTGTAGACCATGTTGGGAAGATCACTTCAGAAATACATAACTGATTCGCACTTTGTCTGAAAAATAAAATTTCAATTGCTCTCACTATTTCTCAAACTTATCTTTGTGTGGAAAAAAATTTGAAATTTTTTAGTAATGGCATGAGGGCAGACTCCAAATTCTGACCACAATGGGCTGTTATACCTTGTTGTAACATTCATAGCTTCGGTTTTCATCCTGGGTAATGCACATCCAAATTCTCCCCTTAACATCCGATTAGGGTTCCCTGGTTGCCTTTCTGTACTTATACTTGCTCCGCAGGTTGTTAATACCATCTGATTACAATCGATCCAATGAGTGAGTTTCTCATTGTCTGAGTGAACATGGTATCAGAGCTCTAAGAGAGATCCTCAAGTTAAGTCTAGACACTAGAGAGATCAAATCAAAACATTTTACAGGTTGAGAGAGTACCATTTTTTTTAGCCGTTCGTCGTTGTTCCCCCTACCACATAGAGAGCACCGCCACTATAGATCAGAATCTGCACAAACATGGATCCAAGCATTAGAGAAGTTCTCGAGATGATGAAGCTTGCAGGTCCCTCGAACTATACCATTTGGAGTTATAAGGTCAAGATGATTCTACTCCAGGAAGGATTATAGCACGTTATCGAATCTGGCAAGAACATGGGCGCCGCAACAGCAACCTTGACGCCAAGCATGACAGCCGGAGCGACTAGCTCCTCTTCCACAACCGGCAGCACGGAAGGAGCGCTCAATCAAACGTCGTCAGCACCAGTGCTCACCTCACTTGCACCAACCGCCACCACCACCACGCCTGCACAAGATCCCTCACCGGCAGTCACCGCGGACAACACTAGAGATCGAGAGCTCCGATTGAGGGCAGAAAGGATAATTACATCACTAGTACAAGACTCCATTATCTTCTCTATTATCCATCTCACAAATCCTTCCGCAATTTGGAATAGACTCCGTAATATGTGTGAAGTCAACAACTCCTCTAGAAGGCTCTCCCTCATGGAGCAATTCTATTTTTTCAAAATGAGAGAAGGCAAGGGGATAGCAGAACACTTACAGGAAGTAAATTCAGTAGTCACCCAGTTTGCTAGTCTAGGGATAGAGATCCCGGACAAAGACCTAGTCAACACTATCCTAAACAGCCTACCAAAGTCATGGGCTACGTTCAAAGCTATCCAGAAAGGAAGAGAACATACTGCTTCTTTTGCCGAACTCGAAGGACTCCTTCTTCAGGAGGAACTCAGCCGCAAGCTTGATTGACAGCGTGACCAGTCCAAAGAAGTCCATTACGTCCATACAAACTCTCGCAGCAGGGGATACAACTCTCGCGATCGCAACACCACAGATCGGAGTCATCCACTAGATCACGTCACGACTGGAGAACATACACAACAACGACGCCCTGTCACTTGCCACAAATGCAACAAGACCGGCCATTACGCGTGGGAGTATGCCCGAATCACCATTGAGAAAAACATCAGACAAATGCAGCTACAGCTTAGCAAACTACCACCAATCCGCCCCAAACCGCGCCCGCACCAACAGTCTATAGTTCATCTAGCAAAAGTAGAAGAAGAAGATTCCTATGACTACCAATTCGACTCACCACCGCAGGAAACTCGAGCTTGCATTGATTCATTTCCACAAGATTCGAATCCTGCTCTGGAAGAGCTCCTCGCCTGCTTCACCACTACACCAACAGAAGCTGACTGGTTCTTGGACTCTGGTGCCTTGTTTCACATAACGAGAAATCTCACCCTACTCTTAGACGTCTCACCTTCTAGCATTGCTAGCATACGGACAACAGGTAGCCAGATTATGCCAGTAGAATCCCAGGGAACTACACACATTTTCACTCCTTCAAGAGAAATAAAAAGTATCCTATCAGTTCCCTACGTCCCGGGTGTTTGCACAAATCTTCTCTCAGTCGGCAAACTCACAGATGCCAGATATATAGTGTTTTTTGACTCCACTCACTGTCACATATATGACAAAGATTACCCCACCAAAGTCTTTCTCACAGCTACTTGAGATAGCCGCAATACCCTATACCATGTCAAACGACACGATACCCTTCTCATCCTAGCTACCCCTCTAGAACTCCCACCCACAGGACCCACAAGCGATAGCAAACATGACGCACCAAACCACCAAACCGGACGACAAGCAATCAACAATTGCCCTAACTCTATCACCAGACCCTCCATTGAGGACATCAAACTTTGGCACAAGCGACTCTGACACTTTCACTACCAAGGGATTTATCACATGACAAACAAAAAACTCGTTGCAAGCATACCTCCCTTACTGTTCCAGAAGCATATATGTGATTCATGCATGCTCGGCAAACTCCCCATGACTGCAATGCCAAAGAAGAGGACAACTCGGACCATCCGACCCTTACAACTTGTTTACATAGACCCAAGGTTGACAAATTTGAATGTCCGGAGGCAAATCATGTCCAAAAATCGGACGTCTGAAGGTCCGGATGCAGAGTCCGCAGATGATGCCGCGAATGTAGCAGACGTAGTGGTCACCGTCCGCCGGACAGCAGCCACCGGGCGAGAAGACGGACGGTCGTGTGGTCGGGCGGACATGGGCAAGTGAACGGGCGGTCAGCCATCTCACTGTCTGACTGTCCGACGACTAAAATATGGCATATAATATACCACTAGAAAGGTATTGTTGAGAGCTTTTCAATGATATACTATGCGTCCAATTTGGACAAAAAATTCCAATGGTAAGAACCTTTCACAGATTGAGGTCGGACGGATGGTCGGACGCGAGGTCGGACGGGCGGGCTAAGGCGAATGGGCAGTCAGTCGTCCGATCGTTTGACCGTCCGACGACTAAAATATAGCTCATAATATACCATTGGAAAGGTATTGTTGAGAGCTTTTCAATGGTACATTGTGCGTGCAATTTGGACAAAAACTCCGACAGTGAGATCCTTCCAAAGATTGGGGTTGACCCAGCCGTCCGCCCATCTGGCCGACCGTCTAACTGTCCGTCCGATTGTCTAACTGTCCGACGACTTAAATATGCCTTATAATATACCATTGAAAAGGTATTGTTGAGAGCTTTTCAATGGTATATCATGCGTCCAATTTGGACAAAAACTCCGACGGTGGGATCCCTCCAAGGATTAGGTGCTAATTATTAGTGTAATTCTTGTAATCTTGTAATCTTTTTCTGTACTTAAAATGATCAAGTTCGTCAAGATTTAGTTAGATGGATGGCTTGCTTTCAATTGGATTATTAGAACCTTTGTATGCTTGATTTAAATTATATATTACTAAGACTCTGACCATATATTTTTCCCTCTTTCAGTTCAATCGATATTAAAATCGATATTGTGATCTCCAAGTTTAAAAAAATATTATAACTTTCTAATTATAAAATCATTTGTACATGCGTTATTTCTTATTATTACCACATTTCTTTGGCTATAAGATTGTGGCATACATTGATAATTCTATTTATGTTAAGATTTTTGGTCCTATTAGTTGATATTGACAATAGTATTGGAATTTTTTTGTGAAGTTAAGAAAAAATATTTCTTAAGATGAAACCTACTTGTAATCATTAAAGTGTGACATACTTACCCCAATCAATAGTTTCAAGGTATCCATACTACAAAGTGACATTATATAAGATTTTAGAATATAATATTGTCTTAAATGTCAAATTTAGGTGTGACGACATTAATATATGTTAAAATGTGTGTCGTAAAATTTTGAAAAAATCCACAATGCATGTAAAATGAATTGCAATGAGTTATAATATATTGCCCAAGGTAGAATAAGTCACTTATTGTGGTAGGCAGTATATGGCTGACATACCCACCCTTGATTTTCAACATGATCCACAATCAAGAAAATCATAAATTAATTTTGGACCAAGAATCCCCCCGTCCTTCTAAAAACCCACATTATAAATCCAATGTTTTACCTAGACCTTTGAATAGACTCATAAAATTCTCTATGACAATATATTCCAAAATATAAATATTAATTATTTATGTGAACAATATTCAATGCCATCATTACTTAGATTACAAGCATTCAAGCATTTTTCTTTGTTCAATTATAATCTACTAATTTACTCCAATGAAATTCATATTCTCCTTTGAAGCACGAGAAAGCAATTGTTTTGAAAAATCAATCAATATTACATAATGTACATGTTTGGTCTTGAAAAAATTCACGAGCTCATGTGAAGATGGGTGATTATCCATTTCTCCAATATAGCACCATCTAATAAAAGTATAAAACTGATTGTACAATTGTAGTTTAATAGTATTGATCCTTTGAATTTGGTATGCATCCTAAGCCCAAATTTAGAGTAACCCTTCAAATCAAAATTGCATGTTTCACATTTGCATATTACAACAAGATGAATTGATGATATTATTTTTGATGTAGAAGTACATAACAAATATGTACATAAATGAGGTCCATAATTGTCATACATGAGGGGTTATCATATTTAAAGGTCAATCACCTTCTTTACTACCAAAGCACCAATATTTTAGGTATGAGATATATTGTTGACGGTTTACAATTTAGAATGTAGGAAAATAACTTCAATTATATTTTGGTTGTATGAATGCAATATTTAATTTTGAGCTACATTAAATTACATTGAAGTGCTTAAAGTATTTTTAATAGCATCCCCTAATAGAATAATAAAATAGTATAATTGATTGTACTGTATTTAGATTGTTTATTTTGGTGTTTCAAACTATCAATGCATTTTACAACAAAACTTAAAGAAATACTTTAGGTTATAATTACATGTTTCACTTTGTACATTGGTACATAATAATTGATGGAGAAAACAGAGAACACATTGGAAACATAAATGCATAAATCTGTGAGGTTCATATGTGCTATATTTTGATAATGATATTTAAAGGGAATTGAAGGCCAAATATATTTCGCTCATTGCACCAATGTTTTTGATAAATAATGTAAGGTTCAAAGTTTAGGATTTAGGGTATAAGATTTAGGATATAAGATTTAAGGTATAGCATTTAGACTATAGGCTTAAATTCGTAGAAGAATAACTTCAATTATCCTTCTTTGCATGCATTAATGTACATTAGATGCTCATAGCATTGAATAGCAGTCTTTGAAAGCAAATTTGTGCTTTTGAGAATCCAATGTTTTCAATAGAGGAGGACAACTAGGCGGACGGCAAAATAATTGTTATGCGGAAGGCTAGGTAGATGGGCAAGCCGAGAAGTCGGACGCAAAGCTGGGCGGGTGGATGCAAGGTCAGACGAGAGGTCGGACAGGCAGGCTGAGGCAGACGGGCGGTCAGCCGTCCGACCGTCTGACCATTCAACAACTAAAATGTGGCTCATAATATACCATAGAAAGGGTATTGTCGAGAGCTTTCCAATGGTATATTATATGTCCAATTTGGACAAAAACTCCGACGGTGAGATCCTTCCAAAGATTGAGGTCGACCTAGCCGTCTGCCCATCTAGCCGACCGTCCAACTGGCCATCCAATTGTCTGACCGTCAGACAACTTAAATATGCCTTATAATATATCATTGAAAAGGTATTGTTGAGAGTTTTTTAATGGTATATCATGCATCTAATTTGGAGAAAATTCCGACGGTGGGATCCCTCCAAGGATTATTTGCTGATCATTAGTGTAATTCCTTTAATCTTCAGCATTCTTGGAGTTATTATCTTCACCTAAGAAGATTGAATTCATCATTTTTTAGTTAGGTAGGTGAATTGTATTAGTCTATTCAAATTTCTAGATAGAACATTTAATTTATATTGCTAGTTTTTTGAAGGTATGCAAAACTAAATTATGACTTTCTTGATTGTGGATCATGTTGAAAATCAAGGGTGGGTATGTTGGCCATATACTGCCTACCACAGTAAGTGACTTATTCTACCTTGGGCAATGTATTTTAACTCATTGCAACTCATTTTGCATGCATTGTGGATTTTTTCAAAATTTTATGACACATGTTTTAACATGTATTAATGTCATCACACCTAATTTTCACATTTAAGACAATGCTATATTCTAAAATCTTAAACAATGTTATTTGGTAGAATGGATACCTTGAAATTAATGATTGGAGTAAGATGTCATACTTTAATGATTACAAGTAGGTTTCATCTTAAGAAATAGTTTTTCTTAACTTCACAAAAAAATTCCAATACTATTGTCAATATCAACTAATAGGATCAAAAATCTTAATATAAATAGAATTATCAATGTATGCCACAATTGTATAGCCAAAAAAATGTGGTAACAATAAAAAATAGTGCATGTACAAATGATTTTATAATTAGAAAGTTATAATACTTTTCTAATCTTGGAGATTACAATATTAATTACATTATCGATTTTAATATTGATTTAATTGAAAGGTGGGAAAAAAATATGGTCAAAATCTTGGTAATATATAATTTAAATCAAGCATACAAAGGTTTTGATAATCCAATTGCAAGCAAGCCACCCATCTAACTAAATCTTGATGAACTTGATCATTTTAAGTACAGATAAAGATTACAAGAATTACACTAATAATTAGCATCTATCCTTGGAGGGATTCCACCGTCGGAATTTTTGTCCAAATTGGACGCATGCTATACCATTGAAAAGCTCTCAACAATACCTTTCTAATGGTATATTATGAGCCATATTTAAGTCGTTGGACGGTTGGACGGTTGACCGCCCGAAAGTCCGTCCGCACAATCCCGTCCATGGAATAGTCCGCGCGCGTGATGGTCTGTCCACTCGACAGTCCGGAGTCCGATGGCCTGTCCGTGCGGACGGGCTAGCCGACCGTCCATTGGACGGTCGACCCTAAAAAATATGTATGTCAAAAGACGTATGGGGGTCAACGCCTACATCCGTGGGACGTCTAGACGTCCTGTCAACCCTGCACGGACCTCTACGGGCCGATACCCATAGCCTCCCGTGATGGTAGTCACTACAACCTGACCTTTATTGACGACTTCACCCGCAAAACCTGACTCTATTTCCTGACAGAAAAATCACAAACCTTAGAAAGCTTCAAAACATTCAAAGCGCTTGTAGAAACACCAACCACAAAAATAGATACCATTCGCAGTGATAGAGGAGGGGAATATGTACACATCCCAAGCCTTCATCTTGTATTGTAGCACCCACGGAATCCAACGCCAGTTAACCGCAGGGTACTGCCCCACCAAAATGGCTTAGTAGAAAGAAAAAACCAAACACTATTAGAAGGCATTAGAAGTGTAGTTGCAGAAACACAAATTCCAAAAACACTCTGGCATGAAATAGCCAAAACCATCAACTACCTACAAAACAGATGCCTTACCCGAGCTCTCAAACTCATAACACCCGAGGAAGCCTACACGGGCATTTGACCCAACTTGGCAAATCTCAAGCTCATCAGATGCTTAGCATACTATCACATACCTGACGCCAAGCGCCAAAAGTTTGACCCCAAAGCAGTTGCCACCATTCTTCTCAGATACGATGAATAAAGCAAGGCCTACCGGTGCTATGAATCCCAGACACGAAAAATCCTAGTGAGCCGGGACATCAGGTTTGACGAAACAGTTCTAAGACTTCTCTATCCCGAAACCACCAAACCATTAGAAGACCCCTTATTTCTTTCGAACCTACCATCTCCCCACGTTACCCAACCTGTAGATCCCCAACCCTTGCCAACCATTAGCCAACCACAAACAACTCCAATGTCCAACTCTCCCAACCCGCTTTCAAACCCACCACCAACTCCAGAGCCCCGGCGCTCAGAGCGCCTTCACCGACAAAACATACGCCTGGACAGATACGAGTTGTGCCTCTCGATTGAAGACTTCAATGTCTGTCTTATTACAGGATCACGCATGAAGCCTTCACCGCCACCTGCACTGAACGAACAAGACCTTGATCCAGTTACATTCAAGACAGCACAATAAGACCCCAGTTGGCGCATGGCTATGCAAGAAGAGATGAACTCAATCTGGAAGAACAAGACATGGAGTCTCGAGCCTTTACCTCCCGAGAACAAAGCCATCACCTGCAAATGGATTTTCAAGTTAAAACCAGGAGTCAATGGTGGCCCCTCTATCAAGAAAGCCAGATTGGTAGTACGAGGATTCAAACAGAAGCACAACATCGACTTCAAAGAAACATTTGCGCCTGTCATCAAATGGGCTACAATTTGCACAGCAGTCGCCCTTGCAACAGCACAACGGTGGAGTATCCACCACATGGACATCCAGACAGCCTTCCTTCATGGACTTTTCAAGGAGAGAGTCTTCATGTGTCAACCGCCCGGATTTCGCAAAAACGGCTATGAGAACATGGTGTGTCGCCTCCACAAGTCACTATACGGCCTTAAGCAAAGCCCTAGAGTGTGGTACAAGCGCATTGATACATCAAGGCCATATTCAATAAAATGAGAGAAAGTTGAGTCTCAATTTAATTATGTGACTAAATTTAGTATACAAAAGGATTCATTAATTTGAGATTCTTCAATAAAATGAGACTATACTATGCCGAAAGAACTAATTTTTTTTGTACAAACAAGAAGTTGCACCAACCTATATCACTTTGCACACTACACATTTCATTACTCATGTTCGTTTATGTGTCCATTACAAAGATCACATATTTTTTTGGATCTCTTCAAATAGACTCCATTAGCACTTTTTGTAGGAAAAGGGTGTTCCAAGGATTTCCATGACATTTGAACAAAGATCATCAATGACAAACAATTAACTATTTAAGATCTTCTATACAACATTTAAATACACATAGGAACCAGAATTCATAATTTTTCATCATAAATCACCTTTTAAGTGCATCTATCTTTAGAAATAAACAAACATGAACATTGAAAATATAATTAATAAGCGAGAAAATGCACGAAATATAATATTGCAAATAATAATACAAATTTATTATATTATGCAAAATCTAAAACAAACAATTTTAGAACAATTGCAAAGTAAACTCACATATGACCTTCCTACCTAATTCAATATAATTCTTGCATAATTATCACTAAAAAATAACCTATCAACTTCTAGAACTCTTCACAATCCCTTTTTTTTCTAATTTTTTTCCTTTAATATATATTTATATACCTATATATCTATACATATTTACTAATATTTTAGCTATTTAAAAGACTAAACTACAAAGTAACTCTTAACACTCCTAATGGCTCCTATGCCTACAACCTATTCATCTCCGCACCTAGGATGCATTGTTTCCCTCAGCAGCAATAGCATTGGCATCCACGGACTCTTTGATGATGCAAATTTGCATTTCGGAGATTTTGATGCACGGATCTGAGGTAGCCGCTCTCACACGGGGCTTCTAAGCTGTCATTAGAATATCCATATGATTCCAGCTCGTGGAGACCTCCTTGTCTTCACACCATAAATTCCCTTGTTTCGTGTCCCATCCAACAAATGTATTCTCGTCAATGTGCTCAAATGACACAGGCGTCTAGTACTGCAAGTGAATGGAATCGACATGGCCCGGGTCTGGACAAGGATTTGTCAGTGCCCTCACGAGCCAAAACGGACAGAGGTCACCATCAACAAGACGCATTGCAACAAAGTAACCGGCATACACATCACGGCCTACATGAAAAGAAGAACGAGGACGGTCACGCCTTTTTCCAACAAAGGGTGCATCTTCCGCGAACTCCTCACGCACAATGCCATTGTCTTCATATTGGTCTACTACTTCACCGGTGACTATTGAATTTGGCCAAAATCCATTACGCAATATATCACAAGCCACTAGTGGTTCATGCAGAGCACTTCTCACACCTTCCTTCCCAGTACTTCATCACTACCGCATGTTTCCTCCGGAACTCCCCAGACAAGTCCTGATTAGCCATTGTACCCCACAAAGCAATGTATCCGTCTAACCCCTTACAAATGCCATCAAAGCAACGCATCAACTGCAGTGCCAAAGATAATGGACTACCCCGAGGAACTATGGCAAGACTAGTGCTCAATTGGTCAACTTCCGTAAATGCAAATACGATAAAGGTTCAAACTCTAGCACACTTTTTTCGGGTAATGACTGGGATACACTGGATTCACATCCATATAACATCTTGGTATGTTTTTGTTAAAAGATCAAATTTCGAAACCTAGAAAATGATTACAGAATGAAAACTCAGAATCTTCTAATCTGTCAAAATGGATGACGATGACAATCTATCAATATGAATAATTACGGAAGTTGCTTCGGATTGTCAAGAACGTAGTCTGGCAAAGAGTATCACTCTGATTGTTTGGGATCCCAGATGGTAACTGAGAGCACCCAGGTTCCAATGGTCAGGCACATGAAAATTTCACTATAGACTGGGTTTATTCAGCTCCAGAGGGTTAAATTGGCCACCGTTGGCTGGGGTACAACAATATGACTATAAAAGGCAATTATATTTGTAGGAAGAAGAGGAACAAAAGGATAACCAACACATAAATCTACGGTACAAAACCGAGCAACTACTTCCTCCAAATCCAGAAAATATCACGATACCAGATAGACACTCATTGCAACAGTACGTGTCAGGAAATAAATTATGTGCAAATTGATGATGCACAACTTAAATCCTTAAGATGTGAATACAAAGATACACATGCGAGCACATGTAACTACCTATCAATACTGCACCCTTGGCCTTCGCATGAGAAATTATATTCCTCACCGCAACCTCCTAGCTTCACGCTCAGACTCAAGGAGAGTCAAGATATCACCTGCAAATTAAAGCAAACCAAGTGATCTCAATCACTAAAAAGAATTAAGGTTCTCAGCCTGAAGTGCAATGCCATGAAAATCCAACTTTTTACATTCGGACACTATTTACTCGTTGCGTCCTATTAAAAACTTCCAATATTACCTCGGCATCAGATTGAAACTATCAATAAACAGAGGCATCTGTCTACGGGAAATTGCCCAACAGTTCCAAGACTTAAAATTGTAAAGTCTTGCCCCAAACAATTTTGTAGAGCTGCTGTGCTTGACAATGCATGGTTGTGATGGTGGTAGGGGTCAAGTTTTCCGGCATTCAAAATACGCAAGCTCAGAGCCGAAACCTAAAATCGAAGTGTCTAAACTGGTAACAGAAAGTTCAATTTGTAAGCTAACAGTCAATAATAGTTGATTATGGCAACTTCCAAAACATATTTTAATTGTTCAAAAATGTAGGTCATGATTCTTTTTCCTATATTGATAAGTTAACTTCCTTGAGGTTTCTAAATGCTTACTTGAACTTTAATATAGAAGGACGCGGTCCTGAGCGCACTTAGGGGCTAATCCACTGCGTCAATTACGTCACTTCAGGTGTAAGCGAAGAAGGACACATTCTAACAAGACTCAATTTCATGTTATGAAGTTAACCCCTAAAGGAACGGGGGTGCAAAAACCCGTGTTGTAGAAGTCACCTAGTGGCAATATGGTTCTTTAGGGGTTAAAACGGAGACTCCATACCATTCTTGAATAGGAAGGTAGGGGGCTTCCTCCTACAGTGACTCAAGATAGTCTACAGTGAAAGGAGCGTTGATTCATGGAATGCAAAGGGTTCCCTGCCTTGAAGTTCAAGAATGTTATGACCGAAACAGAATGTTTGAATTCTCAAGAAGTCGGCCCAAGCAAAAATTAAATAAACTAATTGTCAAGAATGCTGCTGCTGGACACAGGATCACGCTCCCCGTACTAGTATTGATGCTGAAACACTTTCACTGCTCTCTCACACATCTAAACTGTCAACGAAGGCAAATTCATTACCTTCACGCACTGGCCCCTTGACGTTACGCATAATAAGACGGTTCTGGTCATCCAAAAACTTGACGCGCACTTGCGTCACCTGTCCTCGGGAACCAGTGCGCCCGATCACCTTCATCACAATAGCCAACTTCACGGCGGTATCCTGCAGAATCAAATCTTCCATCTTAGTCATCATAGAACCACCATACAAGATGCAATATTACAAAACAATAATAAGAATTCCAAGGCACTGCAGCTTCAGAAGCCAAGGATTTGCAGTCGGAAGGAGAAACATTCCTCATTAATCACGCGATAAGATTCATGGATCTTTATGGTAAACAGAGTTTTCATTAATACAAAAAGAGAACGTAAAATACTTTGACAACGAAGTCATTTTAAGGCTCACTAAAACCCAAATTGCCCGAAACCCTAAAGCACTTCGCGATCCCTCAGGTTCAAAGAACACACACACCAAGGCTCCCACTACACCAAAAGGAGGTCGGAGGGACAGAATTTTCATTCCAGCAAGTAGAAAATTACAAAGTTATGAGAACAGCCGATATGTTGCATGACTTTATCCCTAAAATCATCAATTCATCCCCAAAACTTCGATTAAGCTCCATAAATTTAAAGTTAGTAAGACTGAAACGAGATGACGAGAAACGCACCATGATAGCAAGAGAGCCTGCACTCGCGATTGTGCCACAGAGTAGGACGGAGGCGCAAGACTGCTTAAAATGACACGGTTGCGAAAGAGGGAAACACCTGGTCCCGCAGACACGTCTTGTAGCACCAAACCCTAACTTCCACGTCCCAACTGACATCCTCTCTTTTGGCACCTCGATCCAGGTGTCTTTCCAGAGACGCCCTTGTAACTCTGTTCTGATCAGTCCCAAGGTGAGGTTTTTTAGGTTACCGGACGATGATCGGGAGCAGCGATGGCGTCCCGGGAGAGTTTGAAGCTCTTGTGCAAGCAGTTGAATGGACGCCACCGCGACGTGATGATCCGAAGCTTGGGCAAGAGTGGTCTAGAGATCAGGGTTTCGGAGGGGTTCAGGGGTTTAGGGTTTGGAGGGGAAAGAAAAAATGTGAGTAGTAGTGCGCATTGCGCGTCGATCTCTTCCCAGCTGGAAGTGAAAATCGAGGCGTCGGATCCAGCACCAGGGTTCCAAGCATTTGGAGCTACTGTATCGAAAGGGCCACGATTCTCCATCCCGTTCAAGCCGTTCGTGCCGCCATCACTCTCGTCGCCCTTTGAGAAAGTGGACGCGGATGGATTGGCGAGAGAGATGTCGAATGCGCTCTCCCACCAGAAGATGGACGAGACCGTGCGACTGTACGACGAGTGGGTGAAGGGGACGGACGCAGCGGGGAACCCTAATAAACCGAATATCTTGGTGTACAATTTGCTGCTGCATGCGAAACTCCGCCTGGGTGCTCAACCCGATGTCATGCACAGGATTGTGGACGAAATGGAGAGAGGCGGGATCACGCCCACGCAGCTGTCGTTCAATTTCCTCTTGCGCTCGGTGTTTCGGCTACGGGATTCCAAGGCCGCGGAATTCGTCCTTTTCAAGTGAGGGTTTCGAATTTTCCTTCCTTTTGCTGGTGCCATTTGAAGGAGGATTTCTTCTGGTATTACAATCTGAAGAAGCAGTTTGCGTTATACAGGAATGCTGGTGCCATTATCCTTAAAAAGTGGGCGTGCTGACCTTGTTTCAGTGAAAAAGTAGGGTTGGTTCAATCACGATTCTGAAAGACTGTTTAATTTGTAAGGAAATTTTTACTATGAGACCATCTATCATGTTCAATTTACTTTAGTTTATAAATTTAGAAGAGTGCATTGCTTTGCTATTGTATTTGTAATGCTTGATACTAAAACCTCGATTTGGAGAAGAAGAAGCCTACTCCATGTTAATAGATTGCATGCAACTAGGAGTTGCTGTCAGTTCGAAAGAGTTCAAGAATTTAATTACGGCCTAGAAAAGGAAGTGATATGTCTTCGAAATCGGGACTAAAAGAGGGGTTACTCACCTTTTCTTGCAAGATAATTGTAATGCTGACAGTTTCTGTGGCTGATTCTGCTCAGAATGGAACGAGCTGGCCCGGAGGCGCAACCGGATGGGGATGCATACAACTTTGTCATTGCTTTGTGTGCGATAAATCGAAGAATACCAGCTGCGCTGAGACACATGCAGTCTATGCACGAGAAGGGTCTTGTAGCTAGCAAGACCACGTACAATGAAGTGCTGCTTGCTTGTGCTCGTCTCCACCGCTCCCAAACAGCGATTGTTGTTATGAAGCGAATGGAGGTAGAAGCTCGCAACCACTGTTCTTGTGTGTAGTTTTATTGTCTCTGCTTCAATGCTTTGATGATGTATGGAGTTTTGGTGTCTGCTAACGTGGAGATATATATTCAAAACAATTGTAGCATGTTGGGTCCCATCATTCCAAAGTATTACTCTCGTGTCGTATGGAATTGTGACATGTGATTACAGGAATAATGGCATTCTCAGGTTGTTGACTAAGATTTTTGAATGTTTTAATCTATGAGCATTATACTTCTTGAAGATTATATGGAAAGAGACTTAAGAAAATTTTGCGTATAGTTTGGGGTAGAGACATTAGTGAGTACCTGCTTGTTTTTTTAGTTTAGAGTTTGTGTTCTTTCTGAGCTGATTCTTCGTCCCACTGTGTTTATTCAGGACCAGAAAATGGTACCCCAAATTCAGACTTTGGTGGAGCTAATCGTAGCAGCAACAGAAGGTGACGACGCAGAGTGCGCCCTTACTGCTCTCCAGCACCTCAATAATAGTACTTCCAAGGCTGTACAGCCTGTGATCATGGATGAGGGAAGTATTGTGGCTATTCTTGGGACAGCTGCACGCACTGCTAATGCTGCACTGGCAAAGGAGGCGTGGGAGCTTCTTAAAATATCTGTTGGCTCAGCCCGGGCACCTAACCCAGCTGCTTACATGGGCTTGGTGCATGCCTTGTCATCCTCACAACAGTTTGATGCTGCATTTCTGACACTTGCTGAGATGCAAAGCCTCTTTGGGACTCCTCAAAATGCTGAGGACTTGGAAATCCTTAGCCCGTTCTCGTCCTTGAGGCCACTCGTGGTTTCACTCTCTCGGTTGGGCCCTGCCGGACTGGATGGGGTGAGTTTCTCTTTTGAGTGTTCCTTCTCGTTTTACAATACGCCTGGATGGTGTCGCAAGGGTGCGTTCATATGATTTTGCTACTTAGGTCCCCACCTGCACCAAGCAAGTGACTGTAATTAGCAAGCCGAACTCCTCATTCAAGGCACACAATAGGTTAGTGAACGTCCAACTAGCTAATAGGCCTTGACACCCCAACTTTCTAATTGGCGCTATGAAGTTAGTAAGGAAAAGGAGTGTGGTCTTCAGGGTTTTGACTACTATCTATGTTTTGCTTACAGGCTTATTTTAAGCTGGCGGAAATGCATGGTAGTGGGCAACCTGCACCTCTAGCGGCCATAAACTGCGTCATATTGGGTTGTGCAAATATTTGGGATGTGGACCGGGCATACCAGACTTTCGAATCCATTGATGGCACATTTGGACTGAGACCGGATGTCCATTCTATCAACGCTCTTCTGGAGGCTTTTGGAAAGAAAAAAAAGGTTTGTTTTGAATTGAATCTTTCATATCTCAAAAGGTGCCCAATTAGATTGACAAAGTTATCAATGGAAGTTAACGTTAATTTAATAGGGTGTTAGATCAATAATTAAGTTATGTTAAATTAATTTCAAGTTATTGTTGGCTTGATAGTTGACAATGTATATCAAGTTATTGCCAATGATACTTGTATCACTCTAACAGTAAGGTGACACCGTTATGTTAACGCTACCTTAATATGAACTCAACATCTAATGCCTATTAATTAGAGATTAAGAACTTTGTCAATCTATGGAGGAGTCTTTGTGATGCAATTGGTACTCGTCAGGGGGTCGCTGTTGAGCCTATTTGTTAAGACTTATGGCTACATTGCGCAGTCCTCAGCGTGGTACCTCCTATTGATTGCGTGCAGACGGTTGAAGCAGTGAAGCTGTTCGAGTACCTGAATGAGTCCAGCGTTACTCCGGATCAGCGATCTTTTGAATTGATGATCGCAGCTCATATTGTCAACAGTGATATTCCGTCAGCATCTGCAGTTCTCGCTGCCATGGTAAGTATTATCTAAAGTTCTTGACTGAATACTTGAGTGCATAGCAGCATAAGTTAACACTTACCCAAAAGCGTCCCTTTGTGCATTCTTTTCGAAAATGTACACAGTCTGAACATGAGACCTTAGGGTTGTCTTTCTTATTATATTAGAAAAGGAGTTGTTGACGCAGTCTACTGGCCACATTCATAATTCTTGTGACATTTCACAACTTTATTTTGGGCGGCTGCTTTGGCTGAATAGATACGCCTACAATCAGCTCTTTCGAACTTCGCAGTTTATTCACGTGGTGTCCAAAAAACACAATTCTAAGATGAGTTGGAATTGTCTGTCAATTGCCAACAAAACTCGGCAGTCTAATAATATTAGTCTAGTCATAGGAATCACGCTCAGATACCTATTTGGAGCCATGATACCTTGTTGTCTTTTGGTAGGGGCATGTAGAATTTCTTTGTAAAGAGTTCAGCAATCATGTGCCAAAACTATTCACAAGAACTTGGTTACATATGGTAATATTTACAAGAATCTGCTCTCTGATTTAGTCGCTCTTGCTGCAGATGGATGCTGGTCATGTGCCCTGCAGAGATCTGTTGTTTAGGTTGTGGAGGCGGTGCCGTAGAGAAAATGATTCGAAGTCAGCTGATGATCTTCGGGGATTGTTCAACACCTTGGGTTACACGGATTGCATGACTACAGAAGGAAGGCGCCGTCTCATCACCTCTCCTACAAAGCAATCTCAATTCGAACCACTTCTGGCTTGAACGAATAGGTCAGAGAAAACAACACCCCCAAATTTTTTCTGCCTTGATGGTTGCAGACCATAGGATCATATGTGACGTGTAGTTTTAATGCCTCTGAAGCTGGATGCACCTGGGAACTTTTGTGGACGGTATTCTGAAGCACTTCTAAGAACCTTCTGGAAATCTTGGCATTGACGTGATTCATTCCTGTCTAGGGGAGAAAGATCCCCAATGTTTCTTAGCTTCATTCGTTCACGATTGGTTAACGATTCGTGCTGCACGGAAAGGACCAAGGAATCTTTCAATTTTTGCAGATATCTGGGATCGATTTCTCAGCAGATGATTAGACGAGATTTTTCTGTACACATGACGCCTTTTGGTCTTCATTTCGTTAACCCTTAAACGACAGGCTCATAACCGTGGAAATCATCTGTTTTGTCACTGTGTGAATTGTTGGATTAAAATAATGCAAAACCACTCATTGGAAGACAAACTACTGTAGATGATCTTACATTTTCACACAAAATTGGGAGGATGAATAGTTGCACTTCTGTCCTATACGGAGGAATTCTTTGTCATTCATCGGTCAAAAACGTCAAAACGTCCTTGGCGGTGTTAACAGGTTAATGCTTCTTGTTTGTGACTCATGGTTTGATGTTTGAACGATTTGATCCATGCACGGTGTTGGAGTGGGTCATCTCTGGCGAAATTTGAAGAAAATTTGTAGAAACCCTAATCTTTTTCAAACTTCACAAAAATTTCTTGGAATAGGACAACAAAATGACAATTTCATGAATTCAATGAATAAAGTCATGAAGAATATATAGTATATCCTAGTGTGACGATTTCATGAATTCAATGAATAAAGTCACGAGGTATACGTATCATAGTGTGACATGTCTTATGTTTTTAATTAGTTAATTAATGTCAAAATCAAATTTTTATAAAAAGTTAAGAAACCTACTACCAAAATTTGTAGAAAATAAGTAAGAGCTTTATTAAAAACTTCAATAGTAAAGGGCCAATGTTGGAAGGGTTTGGAATTGATGGTCATTGTGACTATGGTAGTATGTGAAAATGTGCAACCCTTTGGCACTTGCTTAGATTAGCAAGATTTACTCAACACATAAATCACACCATTTGGCATTTATATTCACATTCATAATTGAACCACTATTGATATCTTGAACCGTTTCAAAGCCCACTTCTTCTATACATGCATATCACCAACAAACAAAATTATAATAATTACACCAATTTTACTTTTATAATTCTCTTAAATTTGAAAGAATATGACATTTCATTTACAATGAAGAAATGACAAATTATAAAATAATTACAAGACTATAGAACCAAAATCGTATTTAATTAATATAAGTGTATACGAACCACTTTGGGTTAAAAAAATAATTTTTTCGTCATTGCAAAGATGAGAGCTATGTCATACTATAGTATATAATAAACAGTTAATTCATTGTCCTACAATCTTAGGGATACTATTGGATTGTCCACGAGCTTGTCATGGCAACAATGGAGGGGATTGAGAAGTTACAGTAGCATCTCAAAAGATAAGAATAGTCTTTCCTATACTTCACAACCAGAAGTTATATGTTTTGTTTAAACACCTTCAATATATTTTTTATTTCAAATAAAGATGTGAATCAAATAAATCTAATTATATGCAATGACCAAAGGTGACAATGGACTATCTCAACGTACATACGATGAAATTGGCAACAGATACATATATGAACCTTAGTTCTTGCCTCTTGCAAAATTCAATCCTAACCATATTATTCTCTTTGTCCCTAGAAAGTTGACTTTTGTTGTAAGTTTAAACAAAATCAATCAAGAAATAGTCAAATTTGTTCAAATTCGTTTTATTTTTCTTAGAATTTTTAAAAAATACAGAAATCTTGAATTATTTTAATATCTTATTTTTGTGCATATTTTTTGTTGGAAAAAACAAATTTAGACCTCATTTTTGGGAGGTGAGGGGGGATGCACTATTTTTTGATACAAGATTGTGAAATATTTAATAGTTGAGTTCAAATTTATTTTGGGATTCAATTCTCATCAATGGAGAGTAGCATGGGCCTTGGCCTTTATATGAACATAGCATGGACAACAATCTATTTATAAAGGCCATGACTAGATGACATCTACTATTATTAGCCCCTCAATACAAAATTCCAAAATTCTCTCTAAAATGGATAAATTTAAATTTTGTCCACATCGTGGGGAGGCCAATTACTATTTGGAAACCTCTAATTCCTAAAGTGGGGTCCTTAGTTCTAATACAAATTCAAATTTTCCAAATTTTATCATATGTGGTGAATGATAAGTTTTTATGTCTTTCTATAGTTTTGGTGTGGCACTTGCCTTCCTCTTGAGTTTTTGATGTGGGATCTTAAATGAACAAATTCTTAATTTACGTAGGCCTTATAAAAAGATAGAAGCTTGTTTCTCTCTCATTTTGTGTCTTTTCAAGGCTTAAAATTTGGAGGTGGGTCCACAAGAACCAAAAGCATCACAAACTCAACATTCCATCAAGCACTCTATGAACACCTCAAAATCCCAAACCCTACAACCAATATTGCCCTCAATAATATTAATAACATCACCATCAAATTTTCCACTTGCATTCTATTATAAAAAAAAACACTACAAAACAATCAATTCTTTTTTTCTATTCATAACAACACCTAAAACTTACCTCTACACCAATTATACTTATCCATAATAATATACTAACCCTCTAATCTTCCCCAAACTAAATGAACAAGCATATATAGCATGAGTGTCACTCATCTAATTTTTGGGAGTTCCTCTCAGGATTTTAGGAGATTAGGTAAATGAACTCTCCATGTGTGCCAACCATCTTCAAATGGTTGTAATTCCTTTTTCTCCATCCACAAGACCAAACATGCTCTAGCACTCTTCATTTATCTGTCAATCTTTGTTACTTTAATCCCCAAAAGACTAGACATTCAAATTTTGAAGAATAGATGAACACAAATACATCCCAAATACACAAAAATGCATTTTTTCATCCATCACTTTTTTGAAGATTTTTGTGCTAGTTCATTAATATTTGAGCAATATAGATTTTGAAGATTTTATTTTGCAAATATCCCATCTTTCACAGAATATTGGTAGTCTAAACTCAAAAAATAACTTTTTCAATTCAAAAAATGATCCTTCAAAAAATATTATAATTTTTTTTAAATCTTCAAAAATTACTATCATTAGAACTTAATATTTTTAACTTAGAAAAAATGAATTCTTATAAAAATAGAAAATATTCAATCAAAAATCTATTTTTGAAGGAATTTTTAATTTTAGGTTTCAAATATTATTGAAAAAATAGCAATTTATATACCAATTAATCTAGCCATATAGTTTTTATCTATAGATCATATTTTACAACTATTGATTGAGAACCATCATTAAATTACTCATCCAAATTGCATTTTCTAATTCATCTTCAAAAATTTGGAAATCTAGACTATCCTTTGGTCCTTTAGACTTAATCTTTAAACAATAGGCCAAACCCCTCGGGCTTGGTTTTGAGAGAATCATTGACACAATACTAGAAAAGCAGTCAAAACTAAGACAAAATCACCACATTTATGTTGGAATCAGCATAATAACAATTTTTTCCTCATCATACATGTTTTTTTGAACCACATCAACACAATTCTCTTGGTTCAATATAAATAAACACAATTGTCTTAAATTTTTAGGACTTTGAGGAATCTTTTGGAAATCTTTTTAGAAATCTTTTTGGGATCTTTTGGAATCTTTGGAATCTCTTACAAATCTACTCAAATATTTTAGGAATCTACAAGAATCTTTTTGAAGTCAATTAGAATCTTTCTAAAATCTATTAGAATTTGTTGGAATTTTTTTTAAATCTATTGAAATCTATTAGATACTTTTGAAAATCTTTTAAAGCTATATTCAAAATATTTTAGAATATTTTCAAAATCATTCGGAATCTTAAATAGATATTAATTTAAAATTCAAATTTTAATTAAATTTTTATTGAGTATGATTTGATTTTGAATTTGATCTAAATTTCAATGATATTTTTTAATAACAATTCAAACTTAGAATTTGATCAAAATTTTAATCAATTCAACTATAAATCAAATTGTGATTCAAATAACTTAATGAAAATTTTTACTTTAATTCAACTTTGATGAATTCAAATTCTAATGCAATTTTCATGTAGTTTTCTATAGAGTGTAATTTGATTAGAATTGAAACTTATAATTTAATTGAATTTCTAACATATATTTTAAAGTTTAATATAAAAAGTATACTTACCAGGCTCAAGAGATTTCACCAAGATGCTCAGATTGCCCAAACATTAAGATTCTTCATAACTTTTTCATCACAAATCTAAATAGAATGAATCAAAGCTTTACATATACTTTGAATCATAATATTTGAAATAAAAATTAAACTCATAGAAAAATTATAAGATATTATATTTTATAACAAAGTTTCACTATAAAATAGAATCCATTTTGTCTCTCAAGATGACAATAGTAAATTACGGATTAAAATTTGAGTTTTTAGTGTTGAACTATTCAAAATGTGATTTTAAAACTATTCAAAATCCTAAATTTGAACTATTCAACAATTCAATTGTTTAATTTTAAAATTTGGCTAAACCACCTCTAAGAAAATGCTTGTTAAATTTTCAAAATAAGTTAGATTAAACTAAAAATTTTACCACTAAAATTAGACTTTAATATCAATCATTTTCAACAAGTTTTTATGGAAAATGGACTTTCTAGTTTCTATGAAGGAGATATGGATCTTCAAAGTCTGATGACTTTGCAAAATGAAAATGAAAATGATTAAGTAAGACTACCTTTAGGAAATTCTTGTCAGAGTTTCAAAACAATTTAGAAAAAAATGAAATTTTGAACACTAAAATTAGACTTTAATATCAATCATTTTCAACAAGTTTGATGGAAAACAGACTTATAATGAAGGAGATATGGCCCTTCAAAGTTTGTTGACTTTGCATAATTGAGAAAAAAGTTTATAAACAAAAGCATCATGCTCCTTTTTAACATGGGGCTTCAACCATGGTGTGATGGTTAAAGCCCATGGTTCCTAATCAAGTGGTCTTGAGTTCAAACCATGTTGGCGGCGGGCAATTCTATGTGGCAGACAAATTTTTTAAAAAGCATTTTTTTATTTTTTTATTTCCACCCTCCTATCATTTTTAGAAAAAAATCATATAGTGGCTATATCTTAATGATAATATATTATTTTCGTTCGTTGATTTAAGGCTATGATATAGACCAAAATCAACTCAAAAGGATGACAAATTATATAAGGATTTTTGGCTCAATTTCCTTATTTTTTTTGTTCATTGATTTGGGGCTAATATACAACCCAAAATCAAGTCATTGGGACAGTGGCCTCTAGCCAACTTAAAACCAGATTTCCAATAATACAAAATCAGATTGGATTATGGATCCATATGTGATTAGTAAGTGGGCAATGGGTTAATCACAATATAATTGAATTGGAAGATTAAAAGCCTATACTAAATGGAAACGGATAGATACGGAACAATGATAGAAAGTGGTGCTCCTATGATGGGACCCATCAATAGCAAGTAATTAAACATGAGCTAGCTAATTGCAACCTTAATGATGAGGCTACTTGGAATAGCAAAGTAACTTCAATGCAATAATGTTCCGTCCTCACCTGGCGTTAGTAACTAGCGTGACTTGAACGTTAGAAGCGGCACAAGTTTGGTGGTGACAGAAAATAAATTTTGTTAGAGCGCTGAGGCATGTGAAAAAATTGAAACTGAACTATATCATTAGAATTGGCACTTTTGTGTTCAGACTGTTGAATCGAAAATTGACTTACAGTGTGTTAGGTCACAAAGGACCTTCACCAACTTGGCGGGCCGTCACACTTGTTTTCTGTTCCTACGGACAAATTGTTTCATCTGCCACCGTTGACTTGTTCCCTTTCTTCTTCATGTAGGGCGTGTTGTGGCGACGTTTCCCCCGTTTTCCATTGAATTTCAATTTTTCCAGCTTTCTGTTGCTTGCGGTAGCCCACCGTGAGAAATTGTTGTGGACTGATTTGTTGGCCATATTGTTGTGCAGACCGTGAAGTGGTGATCAATGTCTGCAACATAGGATTGAACGTCAAGAACAATCCTCGCAGCAACCCTCGTGACAAGTGATTCCAGAGCTCCACCAAAATCTCTGCCCTAATTTGCAATGCATGCTCCGTTGGCGCATACTGCGCCACGAACGGGAGCGTCGTCACTCTTTTCAGCGCTTCGGAAATTGCAGACGCCTCCGTCGGATGCCAATACCTGCTGCTTGGATTCAGTGGTAGCGACCAAGTTGATTGCCTGACTATTTTTGAGGCTGAGAGCGCAAGCGGATTGAAAAACATACTTCGTTTGATAGATAGTTTCGCTTAATGAGATTGAGTTCGTGGTTTAATATTTTGTTTTGCTTGATCAGCAACAGCAGCATCGAAATAACAGGGCTCCTGCAAACTACTGTGAACACCGCATCTCTCACCGGTGGACTCAGGTGATCAGCAACAGCAACAAAGAAGCAATTTTCTAAGAACTTGTTGTTGGTGTGCACTTCTTACCTCTCTACTGATGCAATGGACAGTTATTGCTGAAGCTTTATTGATTGTGTATCTTCAATATGCTAGTGACCATAAGTTCTTTTGAGTTGGTCGTCAGATTTTTCAAAATTACCTGGGAAATTTGAACTGTTGTGGCATCACCAAGATTATATTCTTATTTCAGGTTTCAATTGGGTTCATATAAATTGTTTTGCATGTCATGGTGCTTTAAATTGAGTGATTACATACACATGATTTCAGATTTGTACACTTGATTTCGAATTTCGAATTTCAGATTTCAGATTTGTACACTTGATCTAGAAATTGTGTGTATTAATTGTAATATTTTTCTCTAGGATGTCTCCAAAGATGATAGAATGGGTTCATGGACTTGACTCAAAGTAAGTTACGCATTGACATCCGTAGCCACTATGAGAGCAAACGTTTTCGAAAACAAACTCAGCTTGGTCTTCACCTTGCTGTACAGCAAGGTCTCCTCACCAGTAAGTTCAGCTGCCACAAATATGCTTTGTACATAGTGCCTTATTTTTTATTAAAAAAACTGAGTTTCTATACAAGAAATCTGTTGTCCTTGCTTTTGTACATCTGAGAGACTGTGAAAATTGTAACTTCACTTGCAATGTCTACTTTGGTAATATAGACATAAATAAACAAAAGCATGAATGCTGAATTGACTGTAGATGTTCTATACATGCAGGTACACGGCAATTGAGATTAAGTATCTACTTAACGGTCTTCAGCTGCTCCAACATGTTTTCATCAGTTGTCTCTACCGGAGTAGTACAGGGCATCTTCTCAGGGCCGATGAATTTTTCTAGGACAATGCCGCTTTTGCCTTGTACAGATGTGCTTGTCCAGTGACTAGAGGTAGAGCGCTGAAAACCTGCGCTTAGAACAACAACTAGATTGGACAAACACTACACAACCTCCCCTTGCTTTAATATAGAGAGCTTTGCATTCTCATTAGCAACTTGCGCTGCTTCTTGAAGTTTCATGTCCTTGTCTTTTATGTACTGCATTTGTTCTACAAACAACTTCATCTGAATCTCCATTTTTGATCTTTCGATGTCGCGACTGTAGAGTGCCATTTCTTTCATCTTTGTAGCCATTGCTTCTCTTATTGCCTTTGTTGCTTGGGCCACTAAACTATGTCCCGTGAGTGACCTTCTTCTAACAGCTATATTTCCATGCCTCCTGAGGATAGTCTCTTCAACATTATCGCTGGAACTTAGCACCTGCGATGTGACTCAAACAGGCAAAGATTGTTTTTGTTTACCTGTTGTGCGAGAAGGCATTTGGGGACGAACCTTCAGCGATGGTGAAACGCTAGGAAACTACATGGATTCATTGACAAGTGTGAACATGTTGTTGCTGTCATCCGTTATTTTCTGATTCGTTGAGGCAATATCCATGGGGTCCTCTGACTCTTCTTCTATGTTGTTGTTGAAGTCACAAGGCTGCAACGTTGTAGGAGGAACGCGGAAATTGGCGTCTGCATCTGAAAGTAAATCACGTGAATCCGGTGGATTCATGGTGGATCGAAGCACGAACCACTCATGAATACTATAGAAAATCTCTTCCAAAAACGTTTTTGGAAGGCCATGCAATCTCCTATCAAATGGGCTCATACACCGGTAGTCATTAGCATTGGTCTTAGTTTTAGAAAAGTAATCTACAATTTTTTTGTACTCAAGAATGAGTTGATTCCACTTGTTCTTGCAAGCTGCAGCATCTCGTACACAAGGACAGAAACCACTTGTTATAACTATTGCACTGATGCGTGTCCACTTGTTTGAGTCTGGGTTCATCAAATCACGTGCGTTTGCACAGTCTTCTTCTTCAAGAAACAAGAGTCGTTTTGCAGCAATGAGAGCCATAACTTCATTAGTTTGCCAATTGGGTCCTCGATCTTTGCGGATGCGCTTGGCTCTGCTTGTACTACCCAGTAATTCAGGTCCACTAGGTGGACGACTCAGTCCCACAATACCAACGACAGGAAGAGCAGTGGACTCAGCAGCAACGATTGGAGCAACTGCATAGGTACTACAAAAGTTTACATCAAATTTGCAAGTCCATGAAAATGTTGAGTAACTCATAAATGAAAATTTCACGTTCTGCAGAACATGACTACCGTTTCAAGCGATATTCAATGACGGAAATGCAGATGCAGTGACAGTTCTTACAAGGAGACAAAAAAGAGCTTCGGTTTGCACTTTCTATAGCGGCCATTAAAAGGTGAGCTAAAAAAAATTCAGTCCATGCATCCATTGAGAAGTAATGGCGTCATGGGATTGTCTTCATATGTTTTGTAGGTAGCATTTGATCAAAAAAATTACAGAAAAGAAACGGACTGAAGAAGAACTTACCATCAGCCACAGAAGCAGGTACACTTCTTCCACCACCGCATCCAAAACGTAGCATGCAAGAATCCATGATTTCTTTGCAAGTAAGAGGACGCACTTGAATTTCAAGGTGATCTAAAAGTTTAATCACAACAATTCTCTTGTTTGGCTGTAACTGACAATAATGAATGTCATGCAGGCCATGCACAACCAACTCACACGGCTGGAACTCACTCCACAACTGTAGATAGTCAGAAAACTTGAAGTGCACAATGTTGTTCTTTCCCAAAAAAACAACAATGTCCATGATCTATTGGAGTTTCTTTTAATTGTAGTGAAGTACATTTTTTTTGACGGCTACATTAAACAGTGATGCATCTTTGTACGCAACTTTAGCTCTAGACAACTAAAGTGGTGGCATTTTGTCTTAAAAACGTCACTAGGAGGACCCATTGAAATTAGTGCTAGTTAATCAGCCCCCCCTCATTAAGTAACAACGATAGTACATCACTGAAATCTACATTTCCTGCTATTCCAGCACTTCGAGGTGCTAATTTTTTCAACAAAAAAATAAATACATTTTTTAATGCAAACGTCTTCCACACTGCTACACACTGCTCTTTGCCAGTGCCACGTCTGTGCCATATACGCTTCCACGTAGGATCGGCATTTCCCTATTTCCTTTGGTGTAAATGACAGCTCCCTTCTGCGCGTACTGACACCCATGGGTTTGACTCCTAGCGCCAAGTGTGGATAGGCCTTAAGGGCCCAAATTTGTGACTTTGATGCACTAATCTTAGTGTGCTTGAACTGGGGTTCCTAGATGCTAAAGTAATTCAAAGCCAAGTTACCTTGATGCTAACCAAGCTTGCAGCTGGACATGTCTAAAGCACTAATTTTTGTTCCATAGCTATTCTTAGTTTTGCAAACATTGACGTGAAATTAGCAATACAACTCTTTTATATCCATACTTTGCCGTTGATAGCAAGTTGTTGCAGGATAAATATGGCTTCTTTACAGTCCATTACCACTCCTTCTCAGGTTCATTTGATGTTTTTTAAGACCATATGCATGTATAGGAATATATCTAGAATTTTTCCTTATGAAAGCAATAGTTCACATCTGTGGACTGAAGACACCTATTGTAACCTCACTAACATTTCAATTTGTTGTCTTGTTTTGAGGATGGGCACAAGTGAGGCTCACGACCTCGCGGAGTATTTTGGGTGCTCTACAAACACTTTATTCTTTTGGATTTTGCCTTATTGATCCTCTTGGTAGAAGGTTTTGAAATATACAAAGTTTATATGATGTCTAGGTGATTTTTTTTGACATTTTGGTCAAATCTATCTTGTCACTTTGACATTCAATATGTAGAAAAACATATTGTGGATGTTGTAGTTATTATTACATATATGATTTAATGATAATGACCATTTACAAACAAAGTCCTCAGCCTTGACAAGAAAATGGCTAATGTGACTAGTATAGGTTTTGGTTTGAAACAAATTGCTTTATCTAGATTGAGGATGCAAGACAATAACATGTTGAACCATGATCTATGAAAAAGACAATCCCCTGTGAGGAAAATTTCTTGGACATGAAATGGATCAGATTGGTGCCCAATAATGTGGGATGTTCCAGAAAATTGATTTTTTATTTATTTTCCTTAAATTTCAGATTTGACCAAGACAAAATCAACATAAATGTGTTGATAGCTAGTCTAAATCAAGAGTTCCTAACCGATAGGAAAATCAACTCATTTCTATTGATTTTGCCTTCATTTGGACCAAATTCTTCTAGTAGTGACAAAAAGTGATTTTTGCATCTTTGGAGAATGTTTCAACCCATTGGGTCTACTTCTATAGTGAATATGGCTTGTCAAGCACTATATTTAGGGTGCAAAGTCAAAGTACTATTCACTAATTTTTTTTGCCTACCTTAATCTAACAAATTTTGGGCAAGCAACAAGATCCATGCTCTACATCAAGAAGATTTTTCTTTCTCCTTCAGGTTGCCCACTAGGCAAGGGAATGTTGTATAATCCCTAAAGGACCGAAGCCTTTTCTCCATCAAAACACATTTAAAAACGCCACTTCTATTGCAAAAAGAAAAAAATTTAAATTTTCTTTTTTTTGCATATCTAAACATGGGAACTTATATTAGACTAGCATACAAATGTATTCAAGAAATTTCAGAAACTTTGACCGCATAGATTGCGAGATATTTGCATCCAAAGTGAAGAAAATAAGTTTTTTTGCACCTTGCTTCATTAGATTTTTTGGCTTTGAATTTTCTTAACTTAATTTTTTTGTACTATCAATTTTTATTTTTTAAGTTTAGGTGTTCAATACTTGAGTTGATAATTTAGGATTAAAAACTCAAAAAAATACATTTAAATTTCACTCATTAAAAATTTGTTAAATAAAAATAGGTTCAAAATTGAAGGAAAAACTAAATCGTTAATAGCTCTAAGATGAAATTGACCTACAATAATCCCAATCGTCTGATTGTTCTAGCAAGCAAATACAACCCTGTCTAACAAAAAGAATTGTAAAAACTGTAAAAATTGCATTAAAAAATGAATCTTATAAGTTATTTTTTCAAAAAGATGCTTAAATTGCCCCCAAAACTACGATTGTCCATAACTTTCTTATGACTTTCACAAGTCCAAATATAATGAATCAAAGCTTCAAATGTAGACAAAAATATATAGTTTTAGGAAAAAAAATTAATTAATTTTTTGACTTTTTGTGATGCTTGCCGACCTCCGTTTTTGGCTTATTGTTGCCATAACTTTTTTTCTTGGGCACGATTGAAATAAAAATTATATATCAACAAAGGTCTTGCAAAACAGCACATCCTCAAAAAAATTTAAAAAATTTCACTAAATATTGAGGTCATAGGAACCTACCCAGATCCAAATTATCCCTCGAGGAGACAAATGGTCCTTTAGGGATTAAAGGTCAGAGCTTCACTACCAATGTGTGTCAAAAATGATGTGACACAAGGATTTGGGAGGATTCATGGGCAGAGGGCAAAGGAGGATTCTTCACCACTACACATTGTAGAAGCCTTCATTCATCATTGTCACTCCATCACAAAGTTTAGAACCTATGGATTGGCAATGAATATTGCGTGGTTACTATTATTTCATGGACGTGCACGTTAATTTACAATTTATCACATCGTTATGATGTACACGATTATTGCAAAAAATAGGTACTACTTTGTAATTAATATTAACTATGTAACTTCTTTACGTTAATCACAAGTGCACAAAAGATACAATTTATGCATGAAAGTTTATTATCTTTGTTGTGCGTTTTCTATGTGTTGAAATACACAAAAAAATCCATCACAATAATGTCACTGCCATTTGCATTGCAACAAAACTTATTAAATGGTATCAATGTTCAAAAAATTATTGTCAATGTTCAAATGTTGATCACCAACCTAATTAACAATAATTTTTTACTTCATTAAATTTCTTGCATTTTGTTTGTCATGACTTGATTAGTTGTATATAATCTAATGGCCATTAAATTCTAGCTTGAGCTAGATCCGTTAATAGACCACCAAGAACTTAATGACGTAGTGAAGGAACCACTTGACTAACAATTGGCAAGAAGTGAAAGTGGGGAGATCCACTTTATTTTGAAATCCATTTAGTGAGCACGCAAACGATATAGAATGACTGGAAACTGATATTTGCACCGCTCATTGTCAAAACGTAGGAATTGAGTTAAAACTATAATTTTAGACCTCATTTAGGCATAGTATATTGGCTTTTTGAAGAAAACTTCAAACTAAAAAAATTTGGTAAATCAAATTAAGTTTCATCTCCAAAAATTGGTTTGAGATTTAAAGCCTCCAATAAAAAATTATAGACAAATTTCAGAGAGGCATTTGAAAGGAATTGTTTTTGACATTTTAAAACATCCTCTTTGAAATTTGTCCATAACTTTTGAGTGGAAGATTGAAATTTCAAACAGATTTTTAGAAATGAAACTGAACTTAAAGACCAGTTTATACTTGGGGCCGGATTGAAGACCGGACAAAATTTTCCAAGTTTGAACCCATAGGATGGCTCAATTTCTCTAAATCCTTCTAAGGGCTTACACTAAGGCTAGATTGAAACCACCAAGCATCCTACCACTAGATGTTTTTTTGGAGGTCTGGAGGGCCGTTTCGGGCTTGTTTCCAGTGCTGTTCCACCAGCAGTAAAAGAACAACCACTGTCAAAAAAAAATTTGAAAATAAATAAATAAATCTTAAAATGAAAAAACAAGATGAATAATATATTTTATTTTATTTTTGAGAATTTTTTAATATGACATGGCAATCCCTCTGCCACGTCACGCAATTGCTACGGTGCAATTGAAGACAGTTCCAAAGTTTGGGAACCCTGGGGAACTCACAACCCTCCATAGGGCTTGAAAAACATGTAATGGTATCGCTTTAGGTGCAATTTTGTTTTTTTCATTTTTCAAGAAGTGTCAAAGTGGCGATATTAAATGTTACGGTGGTGCTCCAAGTTTTAACAGTCATCCACGTATTGGATAGAAAATGTTAAACTACATATCTATAATTCTAATTTCATTCACAGTGTGGCAATTTCATCCAAGATTTTTCATGAACTTGAAATTTTTTGGCGATTTCATCCAAAATTTTACTAAAAAATTCCTATAGACTTGGTGCTAGGTCAAAATTTATGGTACAATTTTGCACCATATTGCCAGAAAAAACCCCACTGCTTAGGTGGCGTAGTTTTGGCGCCAAACCATTCGGTCCCAGAGGAACAATTGGAACGAGGTTTTGGGTGGCCTGATTTCCCATCTAGGGCTAGATTGGGGCCAGATTGGACTCCACCGTTAGATTGTACAAATCTCTCCCATTGATGAAAAGAATTTTATTTTTTATTTTATTTTCCAAACTCTTTGATTTTACAAGCAAACAAGATAAAAAGTGAAACAAGAGAATTTTGGTCTGCTTGTTCTGTCACACTGAAGATTTATATTCTGTCACTGATTTTTCTGCTAATTAATAATTAGTAATTAGTAATTATTTTTCATTTATCGCTTTACAGATTTGCAGTGAAGGCCAGTGACTAGCCATATGTAAATAGAGCCCCTGGAGATAATTATAATAAAAAATTCTTAAATTTTAAATTTAAAAAAAAATTAAAAATAATAATAACATAAGAAAAAAACAATAGAATTTTTTTTTTTTTTCTATTTTCCACTAAAATATTCTATAATTCAAATCCACATGCTTCACACCTTGAGTGACAGATCAATGTCTAGAGTCTAGACCCATTTCTTTCTCCAAAAAATAATTAAAAAATAATTAGGGCTATTTGCATAAATGTCAACATAGAATTGAGACTAAAGTTGAAAGTAAGAAATAATACTAATGATACTAAGGTCAATTTGCCTATGATAGGCAAACCACTTATGACATACACCTAGGAAATGACCCATTAGAGTCTTACATCAACCCATGACAAAAAATTCCAATAGATGAGATTAGGACTTCATTAGGTTGGTTAGTGGCCAAAATCAATGCCTTGGGTGATGGTGATGGAGCTATTAGTGTTTGTTTTAGAAACTTCTACCTTTTTAGTATCAGTTCATCAAAGTAAGTGATTTTCTTTTTCCTTTATATTGTGGCCCTGTTATAAAATATTGTAACTGCTTTAGATAGTAGGATAGCCATCAAGCATACACTGACTTTTGGGTGGTTTTGGAGTAGTGTATAGACTCTTTTAAGCCAATTGGACAATACACTTCAAAAATTTATAAGAAATTCATACTTTGTAAAAAGAATATTCAATTGCTCTTTTTATTTCTCACTGTTATGTTTGTATAGAAAAAAATCTGATTTTTTTTGCCAATTGTAAGAAGGCAAAATACTCATTCTGTCTTACGTACACATGTTTACTTTAAAACGTTTTGCATTTGTATAGTCACCATGTTGCAAAAGTAGGAAAATAGGGAATGTGACTTAATGTACATTGACTACATAAATAATCAAAAAATATATTATAATAAATGAAGTTTTTTTTCATTTAAATATGATTAAAAAAAATTAAAATCTAAATAGAAAAAATAGGCAAGGAAAGGAAAAGTTCCAAGTTTTTGTTTTTGTTTTTAATTCTTTCTTTCGGAATACAAAAAACAAGAAGAGAAAGAAAAAGGTTCAAATAAAATTCAAAAAGCTTTTTTTTTCAATAGAAAATAGGAAATAAAATAAAAAGGTTTTAAAATATTAAAAAATCTCTCTTCTATTTTTGAAATAGATAAAGTAGGAATAAAAAAAAAAGGTTTAAAAAAAATCTTAAAACTATCTTTTCCATATTTGAACTTGAACAAATAAGAAGGAAAAAGAAGAAAAAATTCTCTCTTTTATTCTTTTGAAATAGAAAAAATAAGAAGAGAAAGAAAATATTTATGTTTTATGTTTTTTTAACTGAACATTAATAAAATCCAAGAGTACATTAATCAAAAATTCGGCCCTAGAATCCAGCCTCACCACTTTACATTATCTAAGTCCAAGTGATGAATTGGCAATCCAACCCTAGAATTTAGCCTCACTACTTTACATTATTTAGGACCGGAGTGGTGAATTGGGGCCGGATTGAGGGCTAGATTGATGGCAAATCGGGTCAGCAATCCATCTGGCCTTAGAGCGTGTATAAATCGGCCTTAATTTTCCAACTTGTTTTAGTTCAAATTTTTTTATAAATAGTTATTCTACTATGCTTAAATGAGGCTTGATTTTCTACTTTGAACACAATTCCTGCTTTTCAATTGACTTAGTACTAAAATTGTGAAAGATAAAAAAAATGCAATGTTAGTACAATAACTATGCACAAACATGTTATTGTTTGATTATTGCACTAATTTTATGTCTTAAATAAGCGCTAATGTTGCATGATTTCAGTAGCCCATTGCTAAAACACTAAAGTCATACAAATTTCGTCACGCATAGTTATTGTGCAACTTCAACATTTCAAATTCAAATATGAATGACATGCTTAAATGACACTGTAATCATGAATGGAAATATCATATTGTAATAATATTTTTCAATGAACAAATGTAACATGAAAGCAATGCCCGACGATAATCGTACGATTACTAGTGACAATTCATGACAAAGGAACTTTGTGATGTCCTTTTCACCTTTTGTCGTTATTTATGCTAATTTTGCTTAACTATTTCTAAATTGACTAGTCCACATGACTACTTACTACCATATTTAGACCAAATTTGACAACTAAATGCTCTTGAATTCATTGTCTTGTGTCAAAAGGGACTTCAATTATTGAGTGGCTAGCTTAATTTTTGAAGAGCCTGAAATTTAACTCCTAAAGTCCCATGTTGTTTCCCCTAGGGGACAACATAGATTTCAGGCTAGTTCGTATGAGCTCAATTTTTGGTGAAACTTTTTGAAACTTTCTCACAAGATAGAAAATTTTATTAGATTTTTTGGGAGTTAAAATTTTATTTCAATTGGTACCCAAGAGAAGAATTTATACCACAAAACTAACATAAGCTCCAAAATAAACTCAGTGGGTAGAAAAAAATCCACAAAAAAATTGAGATATGCTTTTTTGAATTTTTTTCTCATAGATTATATTTTTTTCTATATAGGAAGCTTTGATTAATTCCATTTGGATTTGTTGTGTTAAAATTATGGAACATCTTGTTGTATGGGCAATCAAAGCATCTTTTTGAAAAAATATTATATAAGATTTGTTTTTGAGCTCAAATTTCACATTTTTTTTCAATGAAAGAAGTTCCATAGGGTTAACTTTGATTGTTTGAACAATCTCGCCATTGGGATTAGTGTTTTTTTAATTCCATTTAGTTTTTCCCTCTATTACGTACCCTCTTCTACTTAACATTTTTTAAAGAACGAAAACCATGTTGTTTAAAGAAAAAAAATTCTTTTATATTTTCAACTCGATTCTCTATGATAAAAAAAAATTAATTCAAAATCTACGGTGAAGAATTTTAAATTAAAAAGATTCAAAAGTCTCATTAACTAATTTGCCATAGTGCCAAAAAAACATGATTTCTTCACTTTGAATACATTTAGCTTTCAATCTATGAGGTCAAAGTGTCTAGAATTTTTACAACACATTTTCATACTAGTATACTATAAGATCTGTGGTTAATTATGGGGGAGAAAATCATTTTCATTTTTTTTCTTTGCACTAGAATTGACAAAAAAAATAGTTCAATATGGGAATCAAAGAAAAATAACTGTAAAACTCAAAAAAAATCCCCAACGCTGGTGCAAAGTGCAAACCATCTCTTTAGGTTTTAATTTGAAAATTCTAGCTAACATTTTTATAGCATGTTGATTTAATTAAGAAACTCACATTAAGGATTAGGGACCATTCACTAACGTAACTCTGAACTCCTGATTTCTGAACCCCTGCAACTCGTGTCCTGTCAGAATCGCTTTCGCGCAGCATGTCCGTGACTCCGTGAGCCCCGTTCACTTTTCTGTCCACCTTCGCAGCCCTCTGTTTTTGCGGCAACTTTTGAGCCCCGCTTCGCAATGGCGCCGACGCGAACACACCCTGGAGGGCCCCAACTCCCCGCATCCCTCGGCGCCTCCAACAACGCTCCCGGATAAGCTACCTCCCTATTGGCGCCTCCAGATTCCCCCCCAACAATCCACGCTTGCGACCTCCAAAGTCTCTCCCCGACGCCCGACGTCCGTGGATCTCCGCTTTCTCATCTCCCATGGTGGGGACGCCCAAACCCCACCAATGCCAACCAGCCAGTAGCCCCTCTCTCCCAATGACGAAAGCCTGCAAGTCGCATTCAATATGTGGCGAGTGATCGTCAGGGTCTACAGTGACAAAATTGCACTCGGCTTGCGTACGTTTTTTACTCGGAAAAAATGAAGTCACTCAGCTGTTCTCGGCCACTTCTTCCTCATCTCGTGGTGCCCGTCAGGTTTTTTGTGTGTCTCGTGAGTCGACGTGCTGACGTAACGGCGTGCTCGTGACTTCTGAATTTTTTTGAATTTTCTGATGGGGTTTTGAATTGAAGCGGAGGAGAGCAGATGGTATGTTGAACAAGGGGTTTGTGCGTGGAGCGAGAGATTGGGTTGTAATTGATTGATTGGCGATCGATTGAAGCGTGTGGTTGGAGATGGGCAATGCCGGGGAATTTGAGCTGTCGCAGGAGGTGTTAGCGGCTCTCCCTTCGGATCCGTATGAGCAGCTGGACGTGGCGCGTCGCATCACGGCCATGGCGGTGGCGACGCGCATGTCGAAGCTGGAGCAGGAGACGGGCAAGCTAAGGCAGAAGCTCACGGAGAAGGAGCACGTGATTCACGGCTTGCAGGAGCGCGTGGCGGAGGCCGAAGCGACTTTGGAAGAGACGAATGCACGGTTCTCGCAATCCATGGAAGAGCAGGTTAGTCTTGATTCTTCTTTTGTGGTAGCGGTGGTGGGTCTCCAAGTTTTTGCTCCTTTTGTAATTCTCTTGAGAGGTGAGGATCCAACAATGTGTCGCCAGTTTTCGAGCGGAGCGTTGCCAATTCTTGACATGGACTTTGCTCTTCTTTAGCAGTTGCAGAAGTTGCCGTTCTCCACTGAAGACGGCAACTCTTACAAAAGTTTCCCAAATCTGACAATCGCTGTAGAGAGTATGCGTGGCGCTCACTGAGTGTCTTCTTTGTGTACCTTTCGGTATGTCCCACGTGAGATGAGCTCAAGATTGTGCACAACGAGAATATGGATTCCTTTGCCAAGGTTGTTGCAGGGAGCTCCTCAAGCATGTTACGCAGTAGAAAGTTCGTTTTACCTCCAGTTCTTAAATTCGAATTTTAGAAACATTATAGTCTCTCCTGGTTTTTTCCAGACGATTCTGGGAGAGATTTTAACTTCAATGATGACCCTGTGACATTTGATATTTCTTGAGCGATCGCGGTTGTTGTTCTGTACACGGAACCTAGGTCGTGGTGTAATGCATTCTGCTCAAAAGCTGTGCACAACACTTGTAGTGAGAGAGCTCTTTTTTATTGTAAATAATTACTTCTACTGTTGTCAGTTGTGAGGGGCTTGTGGCGCTCATTCGTGATTTCACGAAGATTCTGTTCAAAATCATTATGTTTTCTTCCTGGCAGACGAATATGCTCAATGAGAAGAATGCGCTCACAGCCCAAGTGAAGAAATTACAGCGGGACGTTGCCAAGGTCAGGAATTTATTATCATTGATTATCTCAATTCTTGAGCTGCTATGTTTCAAGCCAGTAGTGTCTGTGCTTTACTAAGCCGTGACAATGCTTCTGAATTGAATGTGGCAATTTTTTTGCAGTTGGAGACGTTTAAGCGGACACTCATGCAATCTCTTCAGGAAGAGGATGATCACCCCAGCGTATGTCTCATGATATCACCTGAATTCTGAGAAAAAATATGTATTTTCAAGCATTTTTGACAAGAAACAGGGGTTCAGGAGTTTTTAGACCGTGTCTTGAAGAGAGTCTTCATCATAATTCATGAGAGGTTATGAATCCTATGGTCACACTGATCATACAAATGCCTGAGCGTGATACATTGGGAGGCTTCTGTGTGATGATTGTGATTTTCTGAGACCTCTTTAAGATGATGTATTCAACCTTACGGAAGTAGGCTATTTTTCCTAAAATCCACCGGAATGTGGGGTGCTGCAAGAATGTTTTAACAAATGTATTACTCTGGGGTTAGGGCAATTTATTCTGATTTTATCGTGGTTGTCTTCCTTCACAGGGTGATGGTGGAGGGCAAACTCCTAATATGGCAATATGGAAGGCATCACGTAAGTTGTGTTATTGTAAAGATTTAAATGAATGCTTTCTCACAATTCGCGCGACTGTTCTAATTCTGCTAAGCTTGGGACTTTTCCCACCAAGTGACGAGCCCACGCGGTATTTAAGTTTAATTCCTTTGTCGTGTGATGCTATACCTCCAGAGGCGGAGTCGACTGTTACGAAGGCGCAGATGCATGAGGATGATGGTCAATATACGAGGGCTTCGCCCAGAACAGAGAATTATGAGGATGAGGCTGATAGTAAATCAGGTGCTGACTTCTTGAGTGGATCATATCCCTTCTGTTTGAGTTCTCTAATTTACTTCCCTAATTGCATCTTCTAGGGTGCTTTGCTTTCGTTGTGTCTTTTATCTTCGTTCTTGTTGACCCTCAAGGGGACGCATCTGTGATCATGCGGGACTCATCTGTGACCAAGTGAACAAGAAATTCCTTCGAATGTCTGAAGTAAATGGACATCGTGTGCAGGGAGCAAACTATCATCGAGGCCAGGCTCTTTGTCGAAGCAATTATCCAGTGGAGGAATCCCGTCTTTGACGACTCGGCTCACCCCAACAGGCTCACCCAAACCGCAGCCGACGTTATCACCCATGACCTCCATGAACTCTTTTGATGCGCAGCAGCTTCAGATCCCGACGTCGCAGCCCAGCAGCCGGTCCAGCTCTCCTTCAAGTCACGGATCTGGACAAGGTAAAGACTTCTTCCCTCTCTCGGACTTCTGCTTCTCTGGAGCCTGCGATCACATCAATGTCCGTGCAACCCTACCTATAGTCTCCAGTTAGACCTGATAGCAATCTTTTGAACGTTTTGTGGCAGCGCGCTCGACTCGCCTGGACGGCAAGGAGTTTTTCCGTCAAGCTAGGAGTCGGTTGTCGTATGAGCAATTCAGCTTGTTTTTGGCTAACATCAAGGAACTCAATGCGCATCGGCAAACACGGGAGGTGAATCATTCAAACTGCACTCTGCATCCTCTGCTGTTCACTCCGCTGTCATTCTTGACGAAATGGTTTAATAGTGTTCTTATGCTCTCTTCACACTCCATGTTGCGATGCTGATGAGAGCTTCATGGTGATACGCATACAGGAGACTCTGGGGAAAGCGGAGGAAATCTTCGGTCCGGAGAACAGAGACCTGTACAGTACCTTTGAAGGAATCCTGAGTCGCCATCTTCCCTCATAGAATGTCGACCTTTGCTGTAACTGCGGTTCCGATTACCATGAAGGAGGAGGTTCTGTTTTTGTTCATTCAGAAGATGGTGGAGATTGCGTTGAGCTTTCTGAGGAAATCAGCTTCACATTGCATGTAATTATCTGAGGCTCTCCAAAGCCATCGTGTAGATTCTTGGAAAGAGCCTTGCAGCTCCAAGACCTTCTCAATGATTCTCTAGAGTAAACTTGTAGGCTCCTACAGAATTATAATAGGAGGAGCAAGAACTCACCCTGATGAGATGTTCGTCTCCGTATTTGTATGATTCTGAACTTCAAGGCCATAGAAGGCCAGCGAGACAGTAAACTTGTTTGCTTCCAATGACGGTGCTTATTTCTTCTGGGTGTCTAGGGTACTCTCGTTGTAGGAGATTTCAAGGCGATGTTTTCTTGGAGCAGAAGTGTCCATCATCCGTTGCCCGTGCCGGTGGAGAGTTCACTTCTTTTTCAGTCTTCGGTGAATTATCTCTTCCCAGTGTATAGTACTGCTCGAGATGAGCATAGGCTGAGACTCTTTTCCTTATCTTGAGAGGTTTTGATCAAGGCAATCGTAACTAGATTTATCTCCAAGATTGCGTTTGGTCTTGATAGGCAATTGTAAGTAGATTGTTGATCTGAGAATGTATCTCCAAATTGAGGATGGTCTTGCAAGGGAAGACTTCGCCGCGTGAGGTGTCCAGTACGAGATGCTGTATGTATTTGGTTGGAAGTGGAGACATTTTTCAGATCAAGACCGATGCTTCATCTGCATAATTCTTGGATGGAGTGTGCTCTGAGCTGAAGTACGCAATGAAGTCTTGCTAGCGAACGTCAGTGTAGGCTTTGGAGACTGCAAAGATGCTGCCAAGAATCCCTGTCCTTGGCTCATGTAAGCGGATTTGCCTTCTTCTTGGCATTTCCGCAACTTTTCACTCAGCAATTCTTCCAGCGGCATGTACATTAAAGAATTCCGCTTACAGGACGAGGATCGTCGGGTCGGTTCTCTTTGCTTTTTGCACCATTGCGGAAATTAGGAATTCCTTAGCTTGCAGAAATCATGGCCATGGATACCAGAAGACTCCACGAATTGGCCGGAAAGCACGCTTGTGAGGGGTTCACGAATACTCTCTCTGAGCATTCTCGACGACTAGCAAGCAATGCGATTTTCACCTCAGACAGTGGCCAGCTGAAGCTTGCAGGCTTCGATGATGATTGCGACTGGTCTGACGATCCGTCTCCTGCCTCGACTCTTTCAGTTAAGATTTACAGCACACAGCTGAACGGTTCAGACAGTTGTTATTCCCCTGTTACACCGCAAGCTAGATAGAGCGTACACAAAACTACTCAGAAATTTTTGTGTTATTTGATTAACTCATCGGAAACCTCCGAACATGCATCTGTACAGGCAGCAGGATCAACCGAGCTTCGGCGCATAGCTACAGTGAAAGCAGCGACGGACATGGAATTAGTATCGCCGTTGGTAAGATCCATATTCGAGGGCCGGAAGAAGACGATTCTTGATGCAGGCCAGAAAGTGATATCAAAGAAAGGCGGGGGCATTCAGTCCCAGGTTCCTCAGAATGACAGAGAGCACGTCGGAGTGGAGTCCGACAAGGCGACGTTGAATAAGAAGGTGCAAGCCTTAGACGAAGAAATCGCGATTTTCAAGAAAGAAAGCAAACGAGTAAAGAATCTTGCAAAGGTCAGAAAACTGGTGCTATTTGAACTCTCAGAGAACGTTCGTGGATGGCACAGCCACTCTCTTACCGAATTGGAGAATTTCTTCACAATAATTGATGAAATCGATCTCGGTGAAGAATTCGCTAATTTGATCGTTCCTTGCAAAATCTCACTTATGACCTGCGTCAGATTCTGGCATCCGTGATTAAGTGCACTGACAAGAACTCCCTCAGCTGCTCGGATGTCCAGCACTCTTAACTTAATCGCAGTGCTTACATTTGTGACGCGAGCAAGCGGTCGATTTAATTAAAGAGACTTTGTTCATTGCAGGAACATGAAGAAGCCTTGACGAGGCTGACACGAGAGAAAGCCGATTGGGAGCAGCAGAAGAAAAGTCAGGTGCAGGCATTTCAAGCGCACCAAGAGGAGCAAGTACGGCTATGGACTTGGTGCTCTCTGCTGCACATTCTGTTGTTTTCATAGACTGTCAGGAACTAAGGTTAATCTTAAGATGCAGTAAGCGAATTGAACATGGCACTTCTGGCAGCGGCAATGCTCCTGATGATCAGCAATCCTTCTCTCGTCGTTTTCACCGGACATCCGCTTTACGAATAAGAGAAGTCCTTTCTGATGAAACAGATGGAGAAACTGAAGAGGGAAAAGCAAATACTAGATCATAGGTCAGTTACCTTGAACATCATGCCCGCAGCGCAAAGGAAGGAAGTCGAGGAGCTGAAGGAGGCACTGACCAAGGAGCAAGAGGAGCACCGTGGAAAGGAAATGCGCTTGCGTCTTACAGTGGAAGTCCTTACCCTCTAATTCTTTTCAAACGATTGGGATAATATTTCTAAGAAGTTGTAGGTTAAATTGATGATCTAACTTATGACTTTAGAATGCGTCTTGTTGAGGTATATAGCTCGTTCTTTACAGATTCCACATATAGATCAACGTACGAGAAGGTGGCGTAACAATTGAAACTATACTTTTCCATCGAAGTATGAATTTGCTATGAATTTTTGAAGGGTGGTACCCAAATAGTCTAAAAAAGTCAAGTAGAACCTCAAAACAACATAAAGTACATCTATAATAGTCATGTTACTCACCTAAAATGGTTTTAGTATTCCCCTCAGAAAATGGCAACTATTAATTCAAACTGAATTGCAATGCATAATAGGTTTGCTTACTCAGTATGATATTTCCAGATGAATCGATTGAAAGCCATGAATGAAGATTTGACGAAACAAGTGTTGGAGCTCCAAGACGAGGTACCTGCCTTCCTAGCTCTTCCACATTGGTATTCCTAAGATGTCCTCTCAAGTGTAGTACCAATACTTCAATTATCATCAAGCTTCTTCAAATTCAAAGAAGTTGTATAACAAAAGTCACATGTAAATGGACTCGGTAATGGCAATTTGGGGCAATGGTTGTCAAATATAATTTGCTAGTTAGCCCAATTGCTTAGCCGCATCTTTGCTTGTCACTACATTATGAACCCCGAAATGTATTTTTAACTTGCAAGTAAATTTGAGTCGTTAAACATTCTTTTTAAGCTTCAAATTCCAGCATCGGCATCATTGTTGCACAGCAATGAGTCACATCCGGCTTGTTTAGATCTAAACAACTGATTGGAAACAAGACAGTTGTAGATTGAACCAGAGCTACTCACCGTCCCGATTGTATCTTAACTCGTCAGTATGTGGCATTGGCAGATTCGAAGGTACGAGGGCTGCTTGCTATCTGCTTTGGACAGTCGAGGAAATGGCCGGATGCAGGCCACCCCAATCGCAAAGCGGCCCTGTGGTGAAGCTAACCACTCGCATGCGCATGTTCCGCCACCATCACTCCCTGCCGAAGCTCTGCGAGGAGGAAGCAACAAAGCAAGCAGGCAGTTGCAATGCAGCAGCACTGAAGCCAGTCGTGAGGAAGTTGCAAGCGGCACGAGTGTTGATGAGGGAGCGGAGCATTGGACTAGTAGGCCTCCTCCATCCACATCCACATCCACGTTTTTCTCGGAGCAAGCTAAGCTGCTCTCCGACCTCTTCAGTCATCCTAGGAAGCTTGCGGACTGTCCAGTCAAGGAAGATAGTACAAGTTTCAGACATCAAATGGGACCAAAACTGGCTCCTGAGTGGAGATGACACATGCCCTCGGACAACAAGTCTATTCTCTCAGAGGGTTCTCTCAGAGGGAGAGTGCACTGTTTGCATCAGTTTAACCCTGAAACGCCTTTATCCTTTTTTTTGAGTTTTGGCACATTTTTGCTTTGTCTTCGAACAGAAATATCATTTACCGCAATATCATGAAATTGGTCATTAAAGAAGGTTGTCTTTATGACATTCAAGTATTAAATTGGATGAATGAGAAGTTAGTGGGACTAAATAGTGCTTCTAAACCCTCCATTCATTGTGCAAAATATGGACATCGGAGGGTTTAAGGGTTAAGCTTTAAGTTGGGTACACGTAAAATTGTCTTGTGCCTAAAACCGTCAAACATCATTCGGTGTACATCTCCAAAACCAAAATGTACCTATGTGAAAGAAAACAATTTTAGAACATTTGCCAAAAAAACTTTGACCCTTTGTAACTTTTGCATACAATCTTCAATTAGATGTTGCATTCTTTGGTGTGTTGGAGATTTATTTCATTTGTCAATAAGAAAATATGAAAATTTGACCAGTCTAATAATAGAAACTAGGGGCAATTATAAAAAGTGACGGTTTGCAGGTACCCATTTTATTTTATTAAGCCCTTAAGAGATGACGAATTTACGATTCCAAACTAACCATAATTATTGATTCAATTGTGAAAAATTGAAAGTTACATGGGGCAAAATTTTACATCACCAAAATCAATGCAGGTCATTTAATAATTAAAAGTGTACAAAAGAAAATCTCCATACAATCTACTCAAAACTCTTTTAAAAATTGAGAATTGAATTTGGGCTTTCTAAAGTAAAAGATTGGTTTGATCCACTCTAAATTGCTAATAAGTCATGAGGCCCAGTTTGAGCTCTCCTTGCTTCAAGAGATGCACATAAACTAGTCCTATAAAAGCATTTTAGAGATTAGTGATCATTCCTCTTTAATCTCTAAAGGTAAGGTCCACACATCTAAGCAGTGGATGCTCCTCAATCAACTTTGATTGTAATTTTCAAAACATTCATTTCCTATATTTGATTTGAACTTAGAAAATGAAGCTTGACAAATTTTGTTTTCAATTTCATCCTGAAATTTTGAAAAAAACTAAAAATTGAAAGAAATATTGCAACAATGTAAGCTCCGGATTAAAAAAAAATTTAAAATAGACAATTATATTGTGTGCATTTAAGTCGAATATATTTTAAATTAATTTTAATTATAAATTATAAAATTATGCTTCTCATTCTAAATCTCAACTCTAGTGAAGATTTCAAAATATTAAACTTAAATAAATCAATTACATAAAAAGGATGAATTTAGCTTAAAAGTGGCATTTGATTTGAAGGTCATTAGTAAAGGTGTTTTGGATATAAAATACAAAATATGTAATTGATAAATTTTCTCACTAATCTCTATTACTACTTGTACCTTGGAAAAAATTCAAATTACTTGGATTATTTTTTAATATTTATTATGTTTTTTAAAAATTTGCTATAAAAATTATAATAATGACAATTTTCACAAAAAGAATTGAATTCTCTTATAGTGATGGTAAATCTATAATATTTCATATACTAGTAATATGAGATTGATATTTGAATATAATTTCTTTTTAAAATTTAGCTTAGACAAGATGTTGACCATTTCGCAATGGATTTGGTTCTATAGGGGTTAACCAAGTCATACTCATCACCACTAACTTGCTAATGAGGATAGCAAATGTCATTGCGGGTACTATTTGATAAGAATATTATCTTTTGCTATAATAATCTCTCTCTATATATATTTGAAAAAATTCATAAAATTTAAATAAAATTTTCACAATTTCAATGTTTTGTAGATAGTTGTAGTTATATGTAATACCATGGAATATTTTGAGACACCATTTGATTATTTTTTGAGTTGAGGTAATTGTAGATAGTCAAGAGAAAGCAAATTGCGACTGTACTTAAGTAGTTTGAAAATCAAAAAGTGACATTAAAATTTTATACGCAAAATTTACAAGTGGTCAAAACTTAGAAGGATACTATCTAGTTATTAGGATATTCTTCAAGAAGACAACTCTTTGCAATGAGTAGCTATTTATTATCTAAATTTATTAGAACATACTTTTGGATACATGCTCATGGCCATGAGTGATCACTTCATACTTTTTACCTTCCAAAGGAAAGCTAAGGTGGGTACACCCAAAATCACACCCTACCTAAAATCACCATCATCACTTTGTACATTAGAATCCTACCAAAAAACACACTTAGATCCCTCATAACTTTTGCATACAATATCCAATATGATATCTAAAAATAATAATATGAAAATTTGACCAATCTAATAATAAAGTAGACCAATCCATTTGCACTGACTGCCTATTTTTGCCATCCTACTTTTGGCCCCAATTCCACTACAAACCTCATTCAAATCCATTCATTTTCTTGACAAAATCAATGCATTAATGCCAACAAGGTGTAACAAGTCATTCCACTTTATTGGAAGGTACTTAAGTGCCAATAGATATACGGAAAGGCGGTTACGGGTTGTTTACGAGATGTTTATGACTCCACTCTATAGACGATTTTTATAATTTTAGGATATACTATTTCAGAAATTCACATAAATGATCATTTTAATTGAAAAATTTATAATTCCACTTCAATTTGATTTGTGAAACAAGTGCATACTCTGAAAAAATATGCACCCCTCTTGGAATTCGCCCCAAGATATTCAGATTGTAGATCACGGTGGTAATAGGTAGCTTGGCAGCGCGGCAAAAAGTGACTGTTTGGGGGGTAGCCACTTCCCAGGGTACTTCAAGATATTGTTGCCACTTGTCAGGTCCTCATTGAATCCAACTGTGCACAAAACAAATGGTACAACCACTGTTAGGTCGCCCCCCAAGCACCCACCTTTGGAAAGCCAACTAAACGAGAGCAAGATTGATGCGTAAGGCAGGACGCTCATTTGATGTCCCATTGGGGCTTTCGGAAAGATATATGGGTGTGCCTTGGAAGTTGTCAAAGATCCATACCTTGAGAGTTTGTACGGGAGGGTTTGGACACGTCGGGTTGTTGTCCAAATCCGCATCCTTGGGCGACCGTCCATTGAGCCGACCTCCTTTGAACATGCAGCCACACTGAGACAACTAGTAAGGCCAGCTTCCCCCTTCAGTACTATACTTTTAGGGGGGTCCATCAAGTACAAGGGAAGAGCTGACAAATTTTTCCAAGTCTGTGTGGAGAATTTTTTTCTCACCTTAAGGTAGGACACTGTTAAAAACAACCCTTTTAAGAGCTGATTGCATTTTCAGGGAAGCTAAACTCCTTTGAAACAATTTTCAGTAAATTTTACTAGGAAGGAAAATGGAATTGGCATCTCTTCCAAGTTGTGTTTCATATTTTTTGGACTTTCGTGGAATTAGTTATAAATTTTTGAAGCTGAAACGTGGTGGTTTCTAAAAGCACCCCCTTCATGAAATGTACAATGTTGGTACATTGAAGAAAGTAAAATGTACCTCTATGTTAGAGGTTGCTTCTAGAGCCAGGTTGCTTTTTGAGCCAGGTCGCTTTTAGAGACACCTACTTTAATTTCTGATGTGATTGCTGGTTTGGTTTGGCCACAAATTTGGAAGGGAGCAAGATGCAGTGCAAAGTGGAACAACAAAATGGAGGGAATATTTGAAATATACACATTTTCCCTTTCTCAATGTGTGAAATTGTGTGAAATGGTTATAAAATAATGAGATTCTTATTGTCATTTGATGACCGAATGTGTTTTCATCCATACCTTTCAAGTTCTACGCATCCTCATGGATGCAAATTGCCTTCTATATATCTAAGGTGAAAATATCCAGAATTATCTCCGTATCCATTCTTGATAAGTGGACTTCCATTGAAAGTGTCTCTCAAAGTACCATTAAATTGTTGCTTTATTGTTGATTCCCTAGATTTTGGTTTCACTGTTGCTTTATTGTGATTGATTCACTGTTGATTCCCTAGATTTTGGTTTCATGACCAAGCTATGTTGATAGTTTCAAAGGCTTAACAAGAGCTTCCACTTTGAAAATTCTTAGTCAATAAGTACATGTCTTATCCAAGAATTATTTTCTATTTTTTTCAAAAATTCATAATTTTCAATTGCTAATATTTTTCTCTCTTTCTATATCTTTTTATCTTTTTTTTGAGGAAGGTCCCTTGTTGAATTGCTTATTTTGATAGTTTCAGGTGTTTCCACCTTATTGATAATCACTTCTTGCCTGGTGAAGATGACTTTCTACATTACCAGAAAAAACTCGTTAAAAAAATTTGGTTTCACATTTTTTTGTATCTAGATTCTTCGACTTGCATAGATTTCTCAGCATTACTATAGAGAGTTTTTTGGATGTATTGAACAAGAACCCATACCATTCACATAACAATCAGTACCCTTCACTATTGCTACCTTTGAATCCTCTCCTCAAAATTCATCTAATAATACTTACTAGTTTTGAACATTGAATTTTTTACTCAGCATTTTTGATTACTATGTTTTTACTACATCTTTTATTGATTAGCTTTGATGACAACTCTTTTATTGCTTTTAACCCTTAAAGGACCATTGTCCCTTTGGGGGACAAATTGGATTTTGGGCAGGTACTTATGGTCTCAATTTCTGTCATGATTTTTTGAATCTTTTTAGAGATAGAAAAATTGATTATCTGCATGGAAATATTATTATTTTTTAATTGGTTCATAGAAACAAAAGATATGCCCAAATAAACTCAAAACAAGGAAGATTAGAAAGCCAAAAAAAATCTCAAAAATGTGAATTTTTTTTCTCAAAGATTATATTTTTTCCTATGTAGAAAGTTTTGATTCATTTAATTTGGATAAGTGACGTGTAAGTTGTAGGCAATATTATTTTTTGGGCAATCTAAGCATCTTCTTAAAAAAATAACTTGTAGGATTCATTTAATTATGCAATTTTTATAAATTTTCAAAAAAAAATTCCACATGATTTAGTTTTCTTGCTAAAACAATCTCACCATTGGGATTAGTGTATTTTAATTCCATCTTAGTTATATTAATAATTTAGATTTCCTTCTATTTTGTACCTACTTCTACTTAACAATTTTTTTAAGAATAAAATTAAGTTTTTTTGAATTTCTTTTTATTTTGTAGATTTTCAACTCAATTCTCCACAATGAATATTTAAGCCTCAAAACTTTGTAGTGCAAAAAATTTAAGTTAAAAATGTTCAAAGTCAAATAATCTAGTCCCGCAATGTGCTAAAAACTTGTCCGCTTTATTTTAAAACGCAGATATCTTGCAATATGTGCGGTCAAAAATTTTGAAATTTATTATACACATTTTTATACTAGTAAGATGTAAGATCTTATGGTTAGATGTGCAAAAAAAACAGTTTTCAATTTTTTTTACTCTTTGCAATAGAAATGACAGCTCTAAGTGTTTTTTGGCCCACAAAAGGCCTTGGTCATTTAGGGGTTTATTACTCCTTTTTTTATTGATAACTTTTTGTAAACCTCTCACCATTCTCATGCTTCTTGCCACGTGCACCTTGAACTACCAATGGAGGATGAAATGATGTGAAATATTCTACATTGAATAGGAGTATTAAAGGGACCAAAAAATGAAAGGGACTTATTGTAGAAAATTGTAGATGTTTAAAATGTAATGTACAACCCCGGACACTTCAATAACTATTGATGTACAACAAAGGTAAATATTTATTTAGTGTGTATTGTCAATTAACTAATATGGGTCCTTTTAAAATCCCTATTTAGTGTACATCATTCACTTGGAAGAAGGGCAATAGTGTCGTTTGCTTAATGGTATAATGGGTATCATTAGAAAAAAAATTTGGCCTTGTAGAAGGTTGTGAGACTGCATGACAACAATGTAATTACAAGGATAAAGTAAAATAAAATAAAATAAAATAATAAAATTTAGGGATTTGATGAGGGACTACAAGTGCCATGTCAGATTGTTGATTTAAAAATAAATAAATTATATTTATATTTCTTTTCCAAAAATAATAATTTTTAAGTATATCCTTTTAAATTTTAAATTTTCTGTACTTGCACCGTGTGGGTGGGTGGGGGCAAAAATGAAGATCAAATGGCCCTTTGCAGAGTTCAGATTTTTTGTAATGCAATAACTTTTGCACAAATTCTAAAATACGATCAACAAATTTTCGATTTTCTTCAAATTTACGTAGCAAAGTATTAAGGTGGGATAAGGAATTCTTTTAAAGGTTTGATCTCAATTTGGAGACGCTACACACCGCCAAATACATTATTCAGTAAAATATTAATCTTGAAAGTCAAACTGAAAGGTGAGGCTGAAAAATCTACTTCAGTTGGTGTTTTTTGAAGTTTCTTTTGAGGGTACTTAATATTCATTATCCAAGTTAAAATTGCATGGTGCTCTAGAAGCATACATTTGGAGCCATTAGAGGTACAAAATTTTTATGAAGTATGAAAATTTTGAAGTGATAAATTTATATTGGTTTTGCACATGGCATTGGTTACAAGTATGCTTTTCATATATCTTCTTCATATATTTGATTCTAACATTTTGTTAGCAACATTGTAATAAAATTTTGTTAATTACATTATTATTTTTTCCATGTTTCACAATGATATTTGATTGATGTGTGAATTCAATTTTGATAAAAATAAAAAATTGATAATTAGAATGATTATATACTTGGTACTGTACTACGAACTGGGAGAGCCTTGGAAGAAGGGAAACATAAATTGGAAGTTTTACTGTCAATTCCAAAAAATTTGAACACTACAAGCTCAATATATGAACTAGATGTCTATTTACATAAAATAAAATACGTTTAATACTAAGCATTTACTACTGGAGAAACCTTTTGGTCTTCTAGCTAACTATGGTCCTCGGGTGCTCCAACTACCTCAATGTCCATACACTTCATTTTAATTAAAATATCATAAAATAATTTCATTCCAACAGTCTTATGCTAAGGAAACCTATAAGGTAACTCAACCTATGACAGACAAAATTCTTGGACCATCCTAATTCAAGCCAAAAACTTTTTGTGAAGTACATTTCACAAGATACATATACTGCTCATGAAATTCTGGGCTTGCATTAGGCTGGTCCAAAGTTGGCCTGTCATAAGTAGAGTTACCTTATTAGGAGAGAATAACTTACTTATCAAGGTGTGTTGGGAGCTCCCTTCAGAAGGTTACAATGTGGAATATTTTGTAAGATGAGTGTAGTTAAGGTAAATACACCCCAAAACGCCACTTTTTGCTACTTAGCCTAGTTATTATTATTAGATTGCCCAAATTTTCATATGTTCTTGTAGGCAAGTGAAAGGAGGTTCCAACGCACCAGAGAACATGGCATTTGGATACTGTATGCAAAAGTTATTAACCCCTAAAATCGCGAGGGTGTTTTCTGCCAAAAACCACTCAAAACGACCACTTCTGTTGTATTCACTTAAGGAAACCAATTTTTCTGGGTTTTTGGAAATTCAACCGTAGGATCTTGTACTTAACTTGTCTGAGATCATGTAGTAAAAATGTCATCAAATTTAACCGTACGGATTGGAAGATATTAGCATTCAAAGTTGAACAAAAAGTTTTTTTTCAAGAAGATGCTTAAATTGCCCGAAAAACTAAGATTGTCCATAACTTTCTCATCCCTAGTCCAAATAGAATGAATCAAAGCTTCACGTATAGGTAAAAACATAATCTTCTAGGAAAAAAATTCAAAAAAAATTATTTTGACTTTTTATAAATTTTTTGGGGCTGCCCGCCAATCTCCATTTCTTGCTCATTGTGCCATAACTTTGTCATCCGGCATCCGATTGAAACAAAACTTATATATCCACAAAGCTCTTGCAAAGCTACACAACCTCAAAAAATCTCAAAAAATTTCACTTCAAATTGAGACAATAGGAACCTACCCAGACTCAAATTGTCCCTTGAGGGGACAAGCGGGATTTTAGGGGTTAAGGAACAAAGTTTGGTTCTAAAAGCGTTTCTTCCACACAGGTATAGAACTGATTTTGGAGATGTACACATAGTATAGATGGAGGTTTAAGGTCAGTGGCACATTTGGGTGTACCTACCTTAGTAAGCAAGCTGATCTCGTTGTTCTCGTGACAGCAGAGCACTGCGGATTAGGATCCACCTCCAATTCCATAGCTCCAGCAATTTTCAACAACTCCATTCCGTGGGTCCTCGTTGCCAAATTCGAGGTCATCCGACTGAGGTGAAAATTAAGTATTGTTCCTGCAAATTCAGTTTAATTTTCTATTCAATCTTTTCCATTCTTTTCCATTCAAGGATCGATGCTCTCGATCGAGAGTTTGCAGCACTCGTTTCCAATATACACAAGCATATCCTACTCGAACAATCTGAATGAAATACAGTCATCCCCGCATACCCAGGCACTCACCATGCCATTTCCTTAGAATAATTCACAGAAACCTAAATCAAGAGTCATGTTGATCTGCGGAAGTTAGACCATTTTGCCGGGTCTGTTGCTTTTTCATTCCCAGATTTTCAGTCACCGACCAAGCCCCACACCGGCCGGCCCCGCACAAGACACGCTGTCCATGTTCAATTGCTTCCTCCATCCTCACTGGGGCCATACCAGACGCTGTGAATTGACCTCGTACGAGAACAACTCACATCACCTCTCGAGCTTCAATTCAATTCTCGCCACTTCATTACGTCAATTGCTAGCTCCACTGTCTACTCTCAAAGTCCCTCGATCAAATCTGTTCAACATCTGTACAATATATTGTGCCACCAATTGCAATTCTGGACCACGCTAGAGCAAGGAAATCAGGTGATCAAATTCTCGAAAGTTGCAGCTAGGCGGCTCTGTCTAAGGCATCGTTCAGTAGAAGCGGTGGAGATCGAACTTTCTTCGAGAGAGCTAGTCGTTGCAGAAGTAAGTCAGAACGATCATCGATCAATCACGAGAGTTTAGTTTGTAGGTGAGTTGCAGGAATTCATTGAATCGGTATGCATGTATGTACGTATGTATGTTAGGATGCATCGATCGGTTTACATACATTAACGAGGTTTGTTTCGAAGGATCTTGAATAAGTCTCAAGGGCTCTGTTCAACGTCCAGTTGTGACCGGCTGTGGTTATCAATTGCAATTGAGGACCAAGGTAGAGCAAATCATTTGATCAAATTTTCAAAAGTTGCAGGCTAGGTTCAGTATCATAAGAAGCGGTGGAGATTGAACTTGTTTCAAGAGTCGTTTCGGTAGTGAGTCAGAAAATCTTCAGTCACGAGAGTTTCGTCGGTGGGTTGCAATTAGGAATTCATTGAATTTGTTTGTTGGGAAGCATCAATCGGTGGGACACATTTGATCACGTCCAGGTTTGTTACGATCTTGACCAAGTCTATCATAGGTGCTCTGTTTTTCGTGAATCGGTTGAATTGCCGTTACAAGGACAGGGTTGATTTCTAAACCGTACGTGCACACAAATTGGGCACGGGTGATGGAGTTCATTGTTCACGATAAAGTCTAGTATAATTAAACCGCAAGGACAAGGTTTTATAAAGGGATGCCGGTAACCAATTCGTGTGGAAATGGTCCTCAGTTTGACTGGGTCGCAACGAAGGAACTTTTCAGAAGTACTAGTGCCCTGATTGAGCCTTAATCGTCCTGTGAGGGCGGCGTGTTTCTCTTCAACTTTACGAAATATAATCTGTTTTTGATACGAAATTGATCGATTGGCGATGTCCATTACTTGCGAGAGAAATCGGACCTGGTACTGCGTTTGCGTTCGTGAATTTTAAGAACTGAATATTGACTTGTGATCGAACTAATGGTTGGAGGGATCGAGATTTCACAGGAGAAATCCAAACTGTCCATCTATGGAGTATTTGAAGAATTCCACAGTGAATATCCAGTAATGATAGAATAGGATACACTAGGAATGGAATTTGGATAGAGGACATTTGTCATGGATACAATTTTGTCATTTTTCATCGACACAGAAGAACCTTTGTCCAATTTCCATACTGCCATAGTTCATTTCTTCTGTGGTTCGTGCTCAGCTTGCTGCATATGTATGTAAGTCAATTTGCAAGTCAATCTGATCAGATTTCCTTTTTGGTATTGTGATTAGCTAGAGGAAACAGATGCGTGCTGCGTCATCGAAGCATCGCGTGTTGTGAGAGATTGCAGCTGAAGAAGGCGACATCGATATTCAGCAGGCTTTGAATTGAATTGAAGAGAGAGGTTCAATCATTAAGCTTCCAACGATTAATCGTGTCACTGACTTCATCTTGTCATCAACGACACAATTCAGGTGCGAACATTAATATGATTTTAACTTCAACGATTTAGCGGTTTTCATTCATTTCGTCTTCTCTTGCTCTGACTTCTTGTCAGTTTTTCGATTCTTCCATCTCCTGTCAGTTGTTTAAAAGCCAAGGCTCTCTTGATCCAATCAGAGAGAGATACTACGACTTGAAATGTACGTCTCTGGTACATGCTCTGCATAGACCTTACTCTGGGTGTCCACTTCCGCATGCCCGCCGATTTCTTCTTAACGAAGTTGTGTGTTTCAAATGGTTGTGTTTTAAATTTTAGCCTTCCTAATCCTTGAACTGTTTTAATTTCTCACGTAGTTTGATGAACCACATATGGTTAGAAATTCAGTAGAAACTACGCAATGGGGTCCTGTGGAGGTGACAGTTAAATTGGCAGTGTCTCTGGCAAAAAAGAAGCCTCTCTCTTTATTGTCAGAAGACAAAAATTGCCTGAGGCAGGAATCTCAGTTATGAAGCCGTCATTTGGGTCATGATGTGGCTGACTTTCACGATTTCCCTGAAGCTCTGATTTCTATATGATAGGGCGTGCCTCTTCATTGCTGCTACCGTTACACGTCGTTTCTGCAATTCAAATTCGAAACAGCCAGATGGCTCTTTACTGTGGGTTTATACCTTGGGCTGCACTGCAGTCCAAACGCCCCTATTACGGTTGTCACTTATTGGTAACAAAGAGGGATTCATACTCGGTCTTACTAATCCTTCTTTAATGGAACACACTGTAATTGCACATGTTTTATTTATATATGTGAGGTTACATACGGTGGTTAGTGAAGTGATCTCCAACAAAATCTTCATCATTTTGTGTAGGTGTAAAATTAAGTTGCTCTTCTTTTATTTTTTGGCAAGGGGGTTGCACCAATCCAAATATCCTTATCAATAGGGTAGTTTGCTCTTAAAGCAACCATGTTCTAAATGTGTTTACTATCTAGGAATGAGTGACATGTTTCTTTTAATATCTATTACTATCATTGATGAATTTGATAGGCTAAAAGGGGCGCTTTAAAAGCATACAATACCTTAACAAAGATACACTAATTCTTTGCTAATAGTTCACTTTGAAATTGCATAGTTGTTTTTAATCTTTTAGAGGTGACATAGTTAATGGAGCCACCTCCAACACATTTCTCATTCACTTAGGTGTAAATCCACTTTATTCTTCTCTTTTATCTTGAAATCTTTTTCAAGTTGTGAATACCTTCGATTAGACAACTTCCTCTTGTCAAGTTCATAAACATAAGTGAGGGCATAGGACCCAATTCTTTCTGCAAGGGAATGTTGTTAGAGAAACAAACAGAAGAATAAAACAACAGGAGAGCCTAACCCAACACCCCCAGAAATGGTTGTCACCCAGTTTGAAAGCCCTAGTGAAAAAAACAAAAACAAACCGCCAGTCAGTCTCCCCAGACGCCTGTCAGTATGGAGTAGACCAATACCGACCCTAAAACCCTGTAGAGATACGGATACGGATACAATATATAGCATACAGTACAATACTGCCCACGAGAGAATGCGTTTTGCCTCCCTGAAGAATCCCATGTCCCCACAGACGAAGCTCGCCGTATTGATCGGAAATGGCATCGAACAATGCCAGATCTTGCACTAACCCATTTCCATTTTCAGTTGCAGTTCAGTTGACAGCTCTCGATTCTTCACCACTTTCTCAAGACTGACTGACTTACAAGAGTCGAGCATCAAAGGCAGGAAGAATCGAGAAACAGAGTAGCAAATGGTAGATTCAGAGTAGCGAGAATGGGAGACAATCTGCACGAGCTCAATCGGAAGGAGCTCAAGGAGCTTTGTAGTCGCAACAATATTCGAACTGCAGGAGTGAAGGTAAGTGCGTGGTAGTTTTTTGTTTTTTTTCCGCTTTGGAATTGCAGAGTCTTGGGGAGAAGTTTCGCCACTGAATTGTTTTCTTGGTGTTCTTGCAATGGGGTTGAGATCGGCGCTTTGATTTTCTTGCAAGGAGAGGTTGAGGGTTGGCATTTTGTTTCTGGTGTTCGTGAGGTTTTGGTTGCAGAAATTCTTGGTTTGTGGAGATTCTTGAATTTCTGTGCGGAGAGGTGTGGAGTGTCCTTGATCACTGACATTGTTTCTGATTTGTTGGGTGACTTTTGAAGCATGAGGATCTTGTACGTTCGCTGCGGAACAAGATGTATCCGTTGGCTCCGTATACGCCAAGGTTAGTTAAACAATCCACATTGTCGTCTGTGACTTGCTTTAGGGCTACGAGGTTCTGGATTTAAGTCAAGAATGCCAGTCTCTGAAAGATCAGTTAAAGGGTTTAGGGTTTAGATGGAACGTACTGGGAATTGGCGAATATCGTGTTTGGATACTGTATTTTCTTCACTGTACGTATTGTATTTGAGTATCTGATGCTCACTACCATAATACGAACATGATAGGTCTTTTCTAAACTTCATCTTGTTGTTTGATTTTGTGTTGAAGCTCTCCCAGTTTTCTTGCGCACAAGAAAATCAAGAATAAGTGCATTCACTCAAAATGGGCTCCATGGTACTTTTGGGGCTCAGTTGCTAATTTTCCATGTTGAAACAGGTCAATGAGGGCACGAGGTGCAAAGGTGCTGTCTCCAGGGAAGGAAGATAGTAATCCTTACAAAACCCCTGGAAAGCCTACCCCCGAGACAGGTCGGAATTTGCGAAGTTCAACTCTTCCACGTGAGGTAGAGCTTCTTTCTATTTCACTCCTTTGTTTGTGTCTTCTGACTGAAAAAATCTATTGGTCTTGCAAATTGTTAGAGTTAAAATACTTAGTACTATTCAGTGCTAAGTGCCACACCGATCGGCATACGCAAAGCAACACGCTCACATGTCTGTAGTGGGGTCTTGTAGCATTTCATTTTTTTAAGGATGCTCATTCCCTACGTCTGTGATCGAACTGAGAGGTTTGTAAGACTGATGATTATTCACATCTTTCAGTACCTTCTCTTCTAGAAATCTTCCAGTTGAATTTTGATTGTCGTTGGCCATAAGTCACCCCCTGTACGATTAACAGGTTCGATTCTGGCCTCATGTTTTTTTGAGCAGTTTTGAGGTCATATGGGGTCATTTTCTTGTTCAAATTTTCAAGTTTTTCACCAACACATGCAATGTTCTTCTCTGATTCTAGTGATATGTAATTTAGCCCCGTCTGAATAATACATGTTACAATATGATTGATCTGACTGGTGATTTTCAATGCCGTAACTCTTAGTCTTTAGGAATTCGATCAACATGTTAATGAGTCCTGTCTTTACAGGGTGCCGCAACGACGCCAAGGAGGAATATGGGGTCGTCTCGAAAACCTCTGCTAGCGAAGTCGAACACCATGTCATCACGAAGAACAAATCTTCCCACGAAGACACCTGGAGCTGAGCAAGACGCAACGCAAGAGAATTTTGTGAGAAGGCTTTGCCAAATCAATGGACTATCTCCCTTGAGTCGTAAAGGGCAACTTGACACCGCATCCAAAGCAAGTCGTCTCTCGGTGGTAGGAGACATCTAACACAAATTCAACCAATCTAGATTATTTCCTTAAAAAAATCAGTTGGTCCTTGTCCAAATTTTTGATTGTTGGTTATCAATTACTTCAATTTCTATTTTGTGAGTCTATGTTTTGATTTCGGATCTGCTTTTAAGAGACCTTTAGGCGTTTTCAAGTCATTTTCATTGCTTTTCTATCAGCAATTCAGGACATTGAGTATCTCTGATGACAGCTCTTATTGGCTTGACATTTGACCTGCATTATTTCTAGACTAAGGTTTGGTCTATAATTACTTAAATTTCAGTATTCTTAAGATGGACGGATGGATGGCGCAGGTAAACGCAGACGGCAAAACTGAGGATATGACAAGTCCGAGGACATCAGAAGGCAATGCAAACAGCACTGCTGATGTGGAACCGAGTGAAGCAGGCAGTGATGCATCTCGGAGAATTTCCGAGATCGCTACTGATGCAGGGCCAGACACTCTGTCAGACTTCTCGGATGCTGATGAGTTTCGAAGCGTATCAAGTGAACCCATATCAAAGCTTAGCTCCATCAGCAAAAGGAGTTCACTGCGAACACAAGAAGCAAGTAAAATGTCTCAAAGTAAACTCTCATCCTTCACTGCAGGAACTTGGGATACTAGTGATCATTCAAGAGGTATGGACAGTCTTGTAGTTGATGGAAATAACTCAGAGAATAGGGACGTCTCTGAGGTCATCTTCCCAGAGTTTCCAGAAGATTCCAACTTTCTGGTTGGTGATTCTGAAGCTATGGATTTGTCATTCCTTCATGCTGGGGCTGCCGATCCTGAACTGATATCCAATGGAAGTGATCACGAAGGGATTCCAGTGAATGGAAAGAATCATGCAGTCAAGGAACTTGATGTGATGGATTCTCCTATGGCTCGCGATTACGTGAACTACACCCGTGGCTCTGACACCGACATCAAAGAGAATTGTATGGACTCAAATAGAGTCTGCATTAGTGAATTGACCTCAGACATGGGTGAAAATCCTGGAGACTTGAATATTGAAAATAGTAGTCCAACGTCCATTGATGTAGCGGACAAGCAAAGGGATTCTGCAGCAATTATTCCAATAGAAGATGCAGAATCGAAAGAAGTAGGTCATATCAATGACCTTGCTCCTGGTAATGAGGGAATGGAATCAAAAGAATCCTGCAGTGGTATCATGAATTCAGACCATGGTGAACCAATTCTGGAGGATGTCGACGACGGACCTGAGATTCACAGTGAACTTCCTTGTTTCGAATCGAATTCGCCGCCGTTCGACTCGAAAGACTTCAGTGTTGCCAAAAAATTGGTTTTTGAACCAGAGGATAATATCACACCATCGGTGTCTTTGCGCCAGCCTAAGTATGATGCGGGAGGAGAAGAAGATAGCAACTTTCAGAATAGCGAAGGAGAACCAGTTCTTTCTGTGCCAAAGACTTTTGAAGACGATGATAGTTCCTTACATACCAAGTCTATCTCTTCCCTTGATGAACCAGGAAGTCAGCACGGTGGCCTGACTGAAACAGTTTCTGACAATCTGCCACCAGCAATTGAGAATTTTTCATCTGGTGTGGATTGTGGTGAGCAAGATGTAAGCAATAGTATGGATCGAGATGGTGGCATTGTTTCTGTAGAAGAGTTTGATGCGCCTGCCAAGCAAAGTGACGCGGGAACTCCTTCTCCTGGTCACCAACAGGAGAGTGAGTTGGCTGATTCAAGGGTGGCATCTGAAGGTGTTGATTCATTTGAAGCAGAAGACCCAGACACTTCAACCCTTGAAAGACATGTGTCCCAATCTGAGATGGATATGTCTTCAGTCGTCTCAGCGAATGTCATTCTCTCAGATTCAAGCCTCATCAAGTCCAGTGGCAATGTTATTCCAGAAAAACTAGAGCGTTCGAATTCTCAAGCTAATGAGCAAGAAGGTTCCGATGTCAAGGCAAGGGATGGAGAAAGTGCAAGTACTTCAACAACTCTACCTGATTACAACAAGGTACGTGATGTGTTGTCGTTGAATTGATAACTGAAATAGACAATTTTTGATTTCGGCTTATAAAGAATGAGACGGGATTGGTATACTTGCGGTTGTTAAATGAATCTTGTTAGTCTCTATAGTTTTGCAATGCACATTTAAAGAGAATATGAGAGACCCGAAGGAGTTCCACTCATTTCGAACAAGTTTAGGTGAATAGTGGTACGAAGTTGTTCATTGGATAAGCTTTCACAATTTGTGCTATGTATCAATAGTAACATTTTTTAAGTAAAAAGGTGTCGTTTTGGGGTGGCAAGTCACGTTGTTGAGAGGATTAGTGCCACTCTCCGTGGAACAAGGGAACTGTCTTGTTTTGGCGGCGGACTTTCGAGCTCATTTCTGGCAAACCACTGGCTTGCTGTAAAGTGTTGGTGCTTCAATATATGCGTCAACTGCTGGTTCTAAGTTTTTTTTCTCATCTGCAATCTCTGCAGGAGGAAGGTGAGAAAGAGAAGACATCATTTCCACTGTCAATTATATTGTGGTGTTCACAATCGTGCTCACTACTATCCAGAAATCGCACCCCAAGGCTTGGATCTTGACATTATGGAGACCTCTCAAGGTTATCGGTAAGTGAACTAAACCCCAACGTTAAGATCTAAATTGCATAAGAAAGACATGCAAGCATTTCAATTTTATTAGCCACAACCAAAGATTTGATTTGAGCGGCTTTCACTGTGGAGGATCATGTTATTGAGACCTCTAATGCAATATTTTATTCGTGATTTTGCCTACAGGCATGGAGTGTAGGGAAAAAAACATCATCTCTCGAGAAGAGATGTTGGTTCTAATTGGAGTATCGGTGCAATGTTTTGTAAAAGTATAAAGTTTTGTGAGTCACTCTTTTGTGACTCTGAGTTCACATGTATCACTAGGATTTTCTAGTGGTGAAATGAAATTTTCTAGAAATTTTCTAGAAATTTTCTAGTGGAGAATTTTCTAGACGGTGGTATCGTGAAATTTTTCCAAAAAGTATGGTTTTGATCAATGATCATGGAGTAGCCTTTGATTTTGTTGTTTCTGCATTAATTATATGCTCGCATGTGTGGCAAACTAGCACTTGCTGAATGAATTGTTTCGCTTTCTTAACATGCGTTGTTTGGTTTGAAGCATGTGTATTCTCTTGTTTTCTTTCGTACACAACATTGTTGAGAACCTAAACCCTCGGAAAAGGAATCCTGTCACCTTGTTTTGCAAAGTTGAGATCTTTTTAAACAAGTGAGTACCTGAAGACGATGAGCCTTTAGTTTTGCTTGCGAGTATGTCAGTTTATTAACCCCTCCAGGCCAATTGTCCGTTGATCGGATAATTGAAAATCTGGGTGGGTTCCTATGAAGTCAATTTAGTTGGATGCTCACAAAATTTTGACACAAGGTGTGAACATGTACCCACTTGGTAGAAATATAATTTTTTTCATATTTAGGTTTCCATGTTGAAAGTTATGCTATCCTGAGCTTTTTTTTCCTAATCGGGTAGCTTGTGCAGAGCTCTTTACTTCTGAAATTTGGCAAGTGTGTAACTTATATGATACAAGATGCAAATATTAAAAAAATGACTATGTGTAGTGTTAAAATCTCACTCTAAAGTACCATTGTCCATTCAGAGGGACAAATTGCATTTCGGTCAGGTACCTATGGTCTCAATTTTTGTCATGATTTTCTTAAACTTTTTTTGCAGATAGAAAAAACTGCTTATCTTTGTCGGAATATAATTTATTTTTCAAATGGTAGAAGGGAACAAAAGTTATGTCCAAATAAGCTCAAAATATGGGAGACTTGGCAACCAAAAAAATTCAAATATTTAAATATTTAAATTTTTTTTCTCATAGATTATAAATTTGTCAACATGGAAAGCTTTTATTCATTTCATTTGGATAAGTGATGCAAAAATTGTAGACAATCTTGTTTTTTGAACAATTCTTAAATAACTTATAGGATTCATTTATGAATGCAATTTTTATAATTTTTCAAAAAAGCAACTCTACATGGTCTAGTTTGTTTGCTAGAACAATCTCACCATTGGAATTAGTGCATTTTAATTCCATCTTAGAGATATTAGCAATTTAGATTTTTCTTCTATCTCGTACCTACTTCTACTTAACAATTAATTTGAGGATGAAATTTTATTTTTTTGAAATAAATTTGTTTTTTGAGACTCTCAACTCAATTCCACACTATAAAGATTTAAACCTCAAAACTTTGTAGTACAAAAAAATTTAAGTTAAAGAAGGTTCAAAGTTAAATAATCTAGTCCCACACTCCTACTATGTGCAAAAAACTTGTTTTCTTCACTTTAAAGCAAATATCTTACAATTTGTGCAATCAAAATGTTTATTCCACACATTTTCATACTAGTTAGGTCCTATGGTTAAATGCGCAAAGAAAATCATTTTCAATTTTTTTACTCTTTGCAATAGAAATAACAGTTTTAAATATTTTTGGGCAAAAAAAAGACCTTGGTCTAGTACAATTGAAAATGTGTACGGTGGCAATTTGTAAAATTACTTTTTTTCATTTTTTTCCTCCGTGCCCTCCAAAGTAGCAAATTTTCACATTTCTATCCAAAATATGCCTTTAGCCTTTAGAGGTTTACTTCTTTAATTTGAATTTACGTGACTTGTATTTTAAATAACATTTTGTTGGCCTTCTTTCAACAAGTGCCATGTTAAAGTACTTGAAACTAAAAGAGAAAGCATCAAATAATTCAAATTATTACTAAAATAGAATCATAGTGTTTTTAAAATCATTGCAAATTCATGAGGAACCAACAAAAGTTGAAGATTTATTTGAAGAAATTAATGGGAGTTGATGCATTTCATGTATCAAGAAATGTAAATTGGTGTCAACATTAGGCTCTCTACATGATCCCAACTTTGAAGATCTATAAAATATTATTGGAGTGGAAAATTATAAAACAACTTGAAAATTTTGATGTTCTTGATTAAATAATCAATAGTACACATCCTTAAAAATCCATCAACATTTTATGATAGATAATGTACTTGTGCATTTAACAATATGCATTTGTACATGATTGCCTCCCAAGAACCACCTTCTTTGAAATTTCTAATTTAATAAAAATTAGCTTTGAATAGACACACCTAGGCTTGTCACAACATCCATAAACAAATTGACTTCTAGATGGCTAATGCTTTAGACACCCCAATTTCACTCAAAGAACTTTAGACGTTCCAATCACATTGAAAGAAATCACCTCAACATTGAAGGTGATGGCCCATCCAAGTTGACAACATTGAATCTAGGCCTTGAGTCCTTGACAACATTGTCACTAAGCTTAATCAAGTAAGTAAATAATCAATAAAATATAAAATCAAAATTTTATTACTAAGTAAATAAATAAATAAATTTAACATGTGTTTAACATGTGTTTAACATGTACGTCTGTATATATTATTTGGGATATATGTGTACATTTAAAGATTTTGTAGGCTCTAAATTCTCTATTTTAATCTTCTCATTGAACAATTCTACTAGCTTTGGCAAATGAGCTCTTGGTACTAGAATAGGCCTCATATTCCAAAATATATGTAGGACAAATGAACTCTTGGTACTAGAATAGGTCTCAAATTCCAAGGTACATGTAGAATTATGTAAATACTTGGATAACACACCCAATCTCAAGTAACTTAAAAACAAATGCTTTGCCATGGCATGAGAGCATTTCTTTCAAATATTTTCTCAATTGGGTCACTGCAAGAAACATTGTGCTTTTTTCGTAGCGTTTTGGCAAAATCTAGATTTTAGTTCTAGAGTACTAGGAGTATTAAGTAGCAAAACAATCATAGCTGTTGATTGAAAAAATTGATGTACTATAGACTATTGAAACAATACTATGTGAAAAAAAAATATATAGTCATAGAAAATAGATACAATGACAATGAGTTATAAATTAATAATAAATAGAAAATTGTGACAAAAAAACACTAAAAATTGCGTATATGTGAGGACTTAATGGTGATCAAATTTCACTAAAAAAATGAAGCTGAAACCATCTTCAATGTTCAAAAGTGCACATGCAAGGGAGCCCTATTTGCATGGACCTAGAGGACATAAAATAATATATTTTTAGATGCCCGTTAGTAAACAAAAGCCCAACTAGTGTAGGAATTGACCACCAAAATTTCAACTCTAAATCATTCAATTTGGTTACTCCAAATGTAGTGAAAACTCTTAATCTCCAAGTGTGAAAAATTAATAAAATCAACTTTTAAATATAAAATGATTTTTATAAAACTTCTACAAAATAAGAGATTTGATTATCATCAAGTTAGACATCTCCGATACAAATTTCATGTTTCGTTGGACTTGAGCTTCAAAAATTATAGTAGGTGATAACAACATCATGCTAATTGGCTGGCTGGTACAGCCACTTTTCAGTGCATTGTTGTGACAAACTGTGTCACAATGCACTGAAACACATACCCTTCCCCCCTTTGCATTTAAACTAATAAATTAATTTTAAATTAAATTAAAATTAAAAAAGTTTCAAGAATCCCCTCCCCGCTTTGTAGTTTCCAGGTGGGGGTGGGGTGACAATTGATATGGGACATATCGTGTATTTTGTATTTCGTATTGTAATCGTATCTTATGTCCCATACAGTATATTGAAGTTGTATCTTGTATCCGTATCCATTCCGTATTTATACCATATATATATTCAGTATTATATTTTGGATTCATATTTGGACGGCTTGGATTGAATCTCACAAAGATCAAGGGCTTGTGATTTTTTGAGAAATCAACGGCATCTTGGAGGGGAAACATTTTTCTGTTTTTTAAAATCAACGGTCTGTGATTTTTCTGAGAAAGGCGGGGAGGAACTAATGCACTGAAAAGAGGTGACAGCCTCTTTTCAGTGCATTGTGCATTGTGACAAAGAATAGAATTGATGTTTCTTGCAGTGACTCTATTTGTGCATCAAAAAGTCTTCATCTCCAATCTATTGAATCAATCCAACGTTTCATTTATAAAATTTATGTCTTCTTTTCTTTGAATTCCTCAAATTTGGTTGTATAGAAGTCTTTTTCACCTTCTTTTCAAAATAAATTGAAAGTGATAATGCCATTACTTTAACCTTCTTTACCACGGTCTTGTATTTAGCCTCTACTATCAATTTTGGCATTGTTATAAACTTCATAATCTCGTTATAAAAGTTTGCCGAGAGCACCTTTACCATTTTTTCAACACCTCCAAAATCCAAGTCCAATAACAAATGTAAATCTCTCATTGTATCACCCAAATATGACTCTTCAAACAAAACCCGATACAAATTCATCATTGTCAAGCTATTATTTTTTAATTCATGCTTGAAAGTTTTAAGTTGAAGTTTATCCTCTTTCTTCAATTCTTTTAAATTTTTAAATAAAATATCCCCATCTCGTTATTTTGATTTTTAAATAAAATATCCCCGTTCCATTTTTGGTAGTGTTTTGTCAAGCTTGCAATTTTTGCACTAAGTACTATGAGTACTACAAGTACTATGAAACATAACAATCTCAGGTGTTGATCTGAAAAATCGACAACTACTAGTATTGTTGACTACTTGCAAGTACTGAAAAAGTATTATTTGAAAAAAAAGACAATTTGTCACAAAAATAGATACAACTAGGTATAATTTAATAATAATTAAAAAAAATATGAATAAAAAAAACTAAAATTGTCCATTTTAAAAAACTTGATAGTGATCACATTTCAACAAAAAATGGAAGTCAAAACCATCTTCAATGTTCATAAATGTGCGTGCAAGGGGGTCCTATTTGTACAAATACAGAGGCCATAAAATAATGTATTTTTAGATTTTCTTTAGTAGGCACATGTTTTCTTATTGTAGAAATAGACTACAAAAATTTCAAGCCTGGATCATTAATTTTGGGTATTCCCTAGGACTAAAACCTTCTAAATCTCAAAGTGTGACAATTAGAAAATATGACTTTTAAATATAAAATGATTTATTTTTAATTTCTAAAAAATAAAGGATATGATTACTATCAAGTAACCATCTCTAATAAAAATTTCAAGTTCATTGGGTTATACCATCAAAAGTTCTAGCAGAAAACAACTTTGTCACTCTAAATGTGACGCAAAATAGGACTGGTCTTTCTTGCAATCACCTTGAAACACATACAAAAACCCTAATATAGCTTCATCAATTTTTCTAATAGGTGGGAAGCAATCACCCTTTTACCATTGCAATCCCACCTTACAACATTTGGCATGTAGTCGAAATCAATTTTACAATAATCAATTAAGAGCCATTGCATGTGTTCATCAAAATTAAACAAAACTAGTGTACCCTGTGTTATTTCTATAATATTACAAAAGGTAATTAAAAATCCATAACTTTCATAGTATAGGTCCAAATAGAAAACAAATAGAAAACTCTATGCACAAAGGAGTGCAAGGGCTTTGTTTTTGTCGCATTTAGACATGTCATATGACAATTATATTTTTTCTAGAATAAAAGATAGTTTCATTCAATTTTTTAATTCAAAAAAATCCATAACTTTCACCCCTTAGGTCTAAATGCCACAAAATTTGCATGAATAGAAAGTTTTATGCACAACGCAATGCAAGGACTTTGTTTTGTGGCGTTTAGACATGCAACGTAAAAGTTTTGATTTTTCCAAAATAAAATAAAATTTAATTCAATTTTTGAATTCATAATTATTTTTAAATTCTTTAACTTTCACACTATAGGTCTAAACACCACAAAAAAAAGTCCGTGCATCCCTCCTTACAAAGAACTTTTCAATGGTACAAATAACGCCTTACAACACCTTACGATTTTTCGGATCTCATCATATCAAACAAAACAAAACAAACAACCTAACCTTAGGTATAGATTGAACAAAGAAAATGTTCCATCAACATATGCTAAATGATCCCTACAAAATTATATAAAGTCCAAACTTTGAGCCTATATTTTTGGACAAAAAATTATTTTGAAAAGAAAAATTGATATTTTCAATAGAACAAATCAATCACATACAATAAGAGGGACATAGAAAAAAACTCTTAGTTGACAAACAATGTTTGAGAAAAACCACTTCTAAAGTCAACAACGCTAGAATATGAGTGGAGAGCGACAAGCATTGAGCGTTGAGCGACGAGCAATTAGATTTGAAGATCAATTGCAAATTTTTTACTAAAAATAGACATGTCAGAGTAATAAATATTGTTATTAGACCTAAAAATAGTAATTTCAAAAATCTAAAATAGATTTTGAAAAAGAATGCAAATATTTTATTTAAAAAATCACTTTTAAAATCAAATGCTGCATAAAACGGTAGCAATGAAGGACTAGCATTTCCTACAACAAATGAGGTACAATTATAGGTTTAATGTATAAATGTACTTCATCCTTGTCATCCATTCATCATCCATCCACCATCCATCTAAAAAGGCTTCATTTGCACAGTGTAATACATGTTTAAAAAAATTGAATGTAATTTTTAAACTTTTTGAAAAGTAAAACGTAAAATTTCATCATTGACCTCAAAACTTTGTTAACTATTTTGCATCTGGTTTAGTGCTCCTTGAAACCAAGGAGCACCTTCAAGATTCATTTGCAAAATTGTAATATTTCTTAACACATTGTTATTGGCTAAATTCAACCTATTCTTAGGATATTTTTTGATGTTTAGGATTTTACAAATGATGTGAGTGGTCCTTCACAGGCCATGAACTATTTTTACCTTCATTTGTATAATTAGCCTTAGTAAAGGCATGCACATGGCAACTCTTCCAGTAGACCATTATTTATCCACCTCTAAACATAATTAATTTCACTATCTACAATAAGATAGATACACAACATTTTATAGCTTACTACCAATAAGAAAAAGCTTCCTTTCATCAAAGCTCAAAATTGGTGCATGTATATACTTGTCATCTTCAGAGTTTGCCTTCCAAATAATCCTAAAGACGTAATACAGATGCTTACAGTTCACCCATGATTTCCTACTACCATGTATAGTTGTATTTGTGGTGATGAAGTCTTCATAGGTACAAGCAGGAAAGTCCAAAATTGTAATTTGATACACCTTTAGGCAGGGAACAATATCGGACATTAGAGTTATCACTCTACCATAGCTAGGATATGGAATAATGTGAGTGTTTATAACTCTACCCTTGAGTCAGAAAGTTGCCCATGGGTTCTAGAGGCTTGTGAATGAAAATTACTCTTAGGTGTGTAAATCCTAGTCCAATTTTTAGCCTTCTAAGCAATGAACACTTTATTTATGTTAATCTAATTAAATTCAAACACCTTCAAAACACACTAATTGTCAAAAGGTTAAGACCTTGATTGTTAAATCAAATTACAAAAGCAAAACAAAACCTAATTCAAACTAAACTATTCCTAAGCCAATTTCTAGAATGCAATTTACCTTTTCCAAAATGATAAGGCAAGTTAAATTCCAACTTCCCTCGTGAAAGATATCAATAGATGAAATTTGACTTCTAACCTAACCTGAGAACTTCATCCACTAATTCAAAATAGAAAATCAATTCAAAATGATTCTAAATCTTAAGATTGAGTTATTAATTATTTTGAATACTAGATTCTAAAATTAAACCTAATTTTGACCTAAATAGAAGGATTTCATCCAAAAATTAGAACCAAACTTCATCCAAGCTTTTCTCTTTTAAAAACAAAGTATTTTTAAAGTAAAAAATGGTTTTAGAATCTTTAAGGCTTTCCTACTTGGTTCCCAGTTTTAAGAGATTCCTTGGTGATTCCTTTGGATGACATTACTAAATTCTCATCCTATTTTACTACTAAAGTTCAATCACTCGTAACTTTCTTGTTTTTTGGTTATTTTTTTAGTATGAGATGTTTTTGGAATCCTCTGAAAATTACCTATTGTCTCCAAAATTATAAATTTATTTCTAAGGCTCTGAACTAAAGTTTAAAATCTATTTTCCTAATTTTAACTCTAATTCAATTCAAAAATCAAAAGAAAATTGTAAAACTAATATACCTCGGTATCAAAAGTTTTCATTGTTCTGTTGTCACAGATTACCAACATGATGGTCTCATAGAACTTGTCACCCTTCATCATGTGTACAATTTGTTTGCCCTACTTGGTGAAGAATTGGGATTTTAAAATATTTTGAAAATCTTCTGTTCTAATTTTCCTTAGGCTAAATTCCTACAAAATTTTGTTAGTTTAAAGTATTTGATTCAATTCCTTTAGATTTTAGGAATTATATTAAATATTAGACATTTTCTAATTGGTTCTAAAATGAATTCTTAACTAAAATGAACTTCAAGGCCTGACTTCCACTTGCCTAGCTAATACTTTTAGTTTTTGAATTAATTTGAAATATTAGGAATTTTGTTAAATTATTTAATCCTAACAAGTAGTCTAATGAATAGTTAGTTTATTCTTTATTCATTAGTTTAATAGTTTGGTTGGATTATTCTAAAGATATTTGTTGACTTTTATTTTTTCCTATTTGGCTTATTAGGCCTAATAAAACTAAACTAAAACAACAAATGACCAACTAATTGCAATTAATGACAACAATAAAATTGATGAATAATAAAAGGAATAAAAATCCAACAAACAATCCCTCATTGAATAATAAGATGCTTACCTAAATCTTTTTTAATTGTGACATTCCTTCTTGAAGTACCTAACATTTTTCTTCTTCTTCCTTCACTCTTGATTCATTTTTGTTCTTTGAGTTGTTGAGGGTTTGTTTTTTTCAAATTGTTGCATCCACCTCTCTCTCCTTCTTTTCTTCAAGTTGTTTCGAGTTTGGTTGCTTGTGAGCATAAATACTTGTCCTATGGATTGTGTGATTTGAGTATACCGATTTTCAGATTTGTAAGTTGAGAATGGTAAGCACAAAAATCAAATTAATTGAAAAATGAGTATCCTTACCTTTCCAATTTGGCCCTCGTTCTGACCACTTTTGGGTTCTTTGTTCTGATTTTTAAGACTGGACTCTGAAAGAAGTGAAATGATAAACAAAGACTAAAAAACAAGGAAAATTTCCAATTAATATTTAATCTAATTAATCTAATTTTGGGGATTTTGGAGCATTTTGCACAACTCAAAATAAACTCCACTACTCTAATACTGTGGGCTTTGGAAAACTTTCTCAACTAAACTCACAATATAATTCTAATTCTATCAACTTTAACTCTATATGGAATTTTTGGGGATTTTTCAAAAATAAAAGGAATTCTAACTACTCCTAATTTTTTTTTGCAATTTTTGGAAGATTTTCTAAGCAAACTAATCAATTATGAAAGACTAAAACTAGGCTCTACTAAATTAGCGTAAATCAAAGGCAACTCAAACAAATTCAAGCAAAAAGAAATGAGCCAACTTGGTGTCGTTTGGAGCTTAAATAGCCTTGCCGTCACACCAAGTTGGGACAATTGGTATTTCTACCACATGTAACAAAGATTTTTAAGGAAAAGATATGGTGATTAAGCCAGGGAGCAAGCGGGGAGGGGAGAGCAAATGGAGTTAAGAGTAGATGGGGAGGTTGTAAAGACTCCCCTTGAAAAATAAAATCTAAGTTGGAAGTTGAAACTTTAAAACAAACTTTAAAACAACTTTAAAACACAACATAAAACTAAAGTACGGAGAGAGTATATTGATAACGTGTTAAGTATAGAATATTAATGAAACTACAAAAGGAAGCAAAAACATCAACATACACAAGAATGAATCATCATCGTTAGAAAGAAGGTATACATACATAAACAAAGGAGGGAGAAGATGAATAGTATTCTTCTCCCATTTGTCACAAAGGATTTCCATCTAGTCACTAGTTGACTATCCAACTAGAATGAGAGTGCATTAAGATAATAATATAATCTTAACAATAATGAGCTAGATGAACAACTAGATTAATGAGTTGTAGCCCTTGTAAACTTCACTTTGAATGTTTTGGGCAAGAGTTGGATAGTGAGCTTACCTTGGTTAGGAGAGTCGATGACAAGCTACCAAGTGCTACTGTTCTATTTGATCTTTGAGCGATTGTCCTAAAATTGCTCTGATAGAATAATGGTTGTTGCTCAAAATTGCTCTACTTCTCAAAATGACTCTACGTCTACTCAGGTTCTTTGAAAGTTTTTGAATGTTGTTGGAATATTATTGGTATGATTTTGAAATGATGTTTGACTAAAATAGACAAATATTAGTCTTGTTTTCTCCATATGAAGGCTATAACATGCGTCGTTGGACTACAAACACCTGATGCATCCTCACTAACATACATTTGTTGTTTTGTTTTTGGGATAGGCACAGTGAAGCCCATGGCTCTTAGAGAAATTTTGACGCTTTACTTTATTCCAAATTTTCATGTTGTTAGTACCTTGAAATACAGGATTTTAGTATAGACAAATGACTTTGAGAAATTGTCTATTTTATGATTATGCAATGCATACATGAAAGAAGAGTTTCTTTTACTTGCACCTTGTCAAGAAACGCACCAATGCTTGCAATACCGGCAAAAGACATAAACTTGAGCTATTTCAGTTGAAAATGATATTAGATACGAAATCCAGCATTTGCTAAGCTATAGATACTTATTTGTTTAAAAAAAAAGTGGATGAGTACCCAGAAGTTGGGGTGTACCAAAAAAACATTTTTTTCTAGCTTTCATCCCCAAGTTCATGTATTGGGATGATTTAAGATTCATAACTATCTTCTGAAAAGATGGCACCCCTCATTTCTCAAAAAATTTATAGGCCGTTGATTGTTTTTAAAAAAAAAATCTTTACCTTCAAAATCATTGTTGATTTCTCAGAAAATCACAAGCTGTTGATTTTGTGAGATTTAACTTGAGCCATCCAAATATCAATATGGATACGGATACCAAAATGAATATTGCATACGGATATAGAATCGTATATGAATACACAATAAATACTGAATAAATATTGAATGGAGATATGGATACAGATATGGTGCAATATTGGGTATGAAAACAAATACGCATACAAGATACGGGATGTTGTTTATCCCATATTGTTTGTCAATTGCTCTCCTTTTTGAAAATTACAAGACGACATGGGGAAGGGGGAGGGTAGGAGAATTTTAAAATTAAATTCAAAATATTCTAGGGGGGTTAATGGAGAATTAATAAAAGAAACTAGACTTGTGACTTCTGTGTGACTATCATCTCAAAAGATGGCACACAAAATCATAACACAAAATAATTTTTTTTCATAAATACAAAAATGAAAAATAATATGACAAGAAGATTGCATATACCTGAGGTTTTTTCTACACCCCATTCTTTTTTTTTGCTTTTTTTTTGTACCAAAAATAAAGGTATTTGATACCTTTATAGATAAAAGTACCAATACATAGGTAAATTATTCCTATTTTTTTCTTATAAGATTTGATTATATCTTAACATTTTAGACACTTGTCTTCTAAATATGAATATTATGAGGTGTAATCCTCATGAACTGTCATCTAAATTATTTGTTGATTAACTAATATGACAATAAGAAATAAGCACCATATTTGGTGGTGGATTAGGCTTATTGAGTGGAGATCTAATACGATTGTATAAGGTAGGGGGCTGTAAAAGCAACCTGTCTCTAAAAGCGATCTGGTAGATTTTGCCTCTAACATGTACCAGAAGTGTACATTTCAGGAGGGGGTCCTTTTTAGAAACCACTGTTTTTCAACTTCAAAAATTCATAACTAATTCTATGAAGGTCCAAAAATATGAAACCATTTGGGTTAGATGCCAATTCCATTTTTCTTACCATGAAAATTTACTGAAAATTGTTTTAAGGAGTTTAGCTTCCTCAAAATGCAAATCAGCTGGTAAAGGGTCGCTTTTACAGCCCCCTACCTTAGCTTCCATTACTTAGAGAATCAACAGCTGAATTTTCTTGTGCTTATTTGGGCAATATGTGTCATATTCATTATGACTAATTTAAAAACTGACCAGCTGGGCCACAAGGTTGCCTTGATGGTCATGGAACCAAGGATGGTTAAAGAGCCCCATCAGTCTTGATCCAATAAGCTTTTTTGTTGGGTAAGACATGTAAGGTAACAGGTTCGAGAATAGTTTGGGCATTAAGAACCACCCACCTGTAAAATGTACACGATTTGTACATGCTGATTTTTCATAGCCTTTGTTGATGTACAAATAGTGTACAATTTTGGAGCCCTATGCCAGTTCAACTTCAAAATTTCATAACTAATTTCTAAAAGCTCCAAAAAATATGAAACAACTTAGGTTAGATGCCAAATTCACTTCTCTTTCAAGAAAAATTTGCTGAAAAATATTTTAAGAAGTTTCACCTTCTCAAAATTCAGTTTCAGCTCTTAGGTGGGCGATTCCTGGACCTGTTACCTTACTATTGGACAGGCCTTTGTTCACATGAGTTGATCTCTTTTGGATGTGATATCTGTTGTCTTGCTTGTTTAAGCCAATAAGGTAGTAGTCTGTTAAAGCAACTTTTTAAGAGCTGATTGCATTTTGGGGAAAGCTAAACTCCTTGAAACAATTTTCGGTAAATTTGACTAGGAAGAAAAATGGAATTGGCATCTAATCCAAGTTGCTTCATATTTTTTGGAACTTTGTGTAATTAGCTACAAATTTTTGAAGTTGTAATGCAGTGGTTTCTAAGAGTGCCTTCCTCCTAAAATGTACAATGTTGGTACATTGAAGAAAGTAAAATGTACCTCTATATTAGAGGTCACTTTAGAGTCATGTTACTTTTAGAGCCACCTACCTTAGCTGTGTTGAGCTTACTTTACACTGTAAGCATGGAGTGCATTCTCGAGCTTTTGCTTTGTGCCTAGTTGTGCTGTACAGTACCTGGAAGGAATGTTACGTAACTTTCAGATTTTCTGCAGAAACAAGTACTGAAGAGCAATTTCAATAAGCTCATACATGCTCAAAAATTCTCGAAATCCTACACAATAAATTGCATTTGAAAGCTTTGAGAATCTATTTCAAAGGTAACATATACTTCCATATAAAAAATACTCAAATCAACACATAATTTTGCTTTTTCCTATATAGTGTTCAAAATCTAGTACTACCACCTTTTGCAGCAATAACTTCCTTCATACGAGAAGGCATGGTAGCAATAAGGGTTTGCATAATATCTAAAGATATCTCTTCCCATACTCGATGAAGAGATTCCACCAATTCTTCCTTATTGTGTGGTCGGGATGTAGTCTGAACTCTATCTTTCATTATCTTCCATAAGTTTTCTATTGGGTTTAGATCTGGAGAGTTGGCTGGCCTATTCAACTTCTTTATGCCATGAGCTTCTCTCCACAACTTTGGCAATGTGCTACGGTGAACCAGTGTGCCATCCTCCATAAGTATAATGTCTTCTGGATGGTTGTGGAGAAAATAAAATCCATTTAAAGTGCCTTTGTAAATAAGATCAACAAAATCACTTGCACTTCTATTATGTGGAGGTATGATCACTAAAGGAGACTTATCAAAACCACTAAAAGCACCCCAAACCATCACTGAAGTACGGCCAGACTTGAAAATAGGTGCTAGACATTTAGATGAGTACCTCTCATATGCTTTTTTCCACACCCTAATTTGTCGAGAATTTCTTCTAACTTCAAAAGATGATTCATCGGTCCAAATAACTTTCTTCCAATCCTCCTCAATCCAATTTTTGTACTTTCTAGCGAATGCTAGCCTATCTGCTTGATGCTTCGGATTCAAGAAAGTTTTTTTTGCTGCAACACAATTTCTGTAACCAAGGGTTTTCAAAGCGTTCTTTACAGTATGACAACTAACATGTGCAACATTTGCCATCTAATTTGTAATCTCTGTGAGTGATAAACAACGATCATCTTTAAGTAGGCGCTCTAGATTTCTCATTCTAGGCTCTGTAAGCCTTAGAGGCCTACCCGGTGACTTCAGTGACACTACAGTTCCACGTTTCTTAACCCCTAAAGGTTTTTGACTATGTTTTCACCGAAAACATTCCGAAACTGCCATTTCTAATACAAGTATCAAATTTTAGAAAAAAAACATTTTTGGACACATGTAACCATAGGATCTTGTAGTAAACTTGTTTGAGAAGATGTGGAAAAAATTTCAGAATTTTCCACTGTGTGGATTGCATGATATTAGTGATTGAATTGAGAATAATCCTTTTTTTGTCCCTGCGAAAATCCGGGCAGCTGCACTTCACAAGGTCATATTTATATGAAAAAATGTCCAAAACGGTGGTTACTCTTTGGATTCATTTTTGAAGTCAAGTTCACTATATGCTTGAAAAATTTCAGATCATTTGGATTTGTACAACATATAGGAAAAAAATAGTAAGTAGAAAGAAGTAGAAAATGATTCAAAACACTAAATTGTTAAGAATTTAATCATGAAATTACATAATGTCAATTCCAATGGTTATAATGTTGTAAAGACCTATCTACACCCAATGTTTTTTGTATTTTTCAAAAATATTGAAAATTGAGTAAAATAAAGGACTTCAAAGTTTATTTTAGAATAGGGATTTCATAACTATCCTCAAACTAGGAATCCTCATAACTTTTGATTCATAGATCAAAATGGAATGATTCAAAGCTTTCCGCGTATATATAAATCCAAAGAACCAATTTCAAATTTTTATTTTTTTAAAAAGTAATTTTTAAAGAATTTTTTTGCTGCCCGGGCTGCCCGCCGAGCATTGAAAATCACTTATCATGCAATAGCTTTTTACCCATATAATCAAAAGTTATGAAAATTATTGGACCTTAAAGCTACTCCTTGGGAGAATGTTGTGTGAAAAATTCAAAGAAAAAAATTAAAATCTCCGCTCGTAGTGAGCTGCCCAAAAAAGCAATGTTCTCAAAAAAGCATGTTCAGGGCTTTAGGGGTTAAAACTTTGTAGAACACCATAAACAGTTGAAGACGGCATCTCTAATTCTCTTGCTATTTGCGCACCTCTCATTCCACCTCCATGCATTCCAACCACTACTCCTTTCTCAGCATCTATCAACGCTCTAGTCTTCATCTTTCTCAACAAATAATGCCACTAAACCTATCCGCAACAACAAACAAACTTGTATGAACAAAAAAAATGCACCTCACGCTAAACCAAGTCACAAATCCACCTACAATCATGTCAAAAGTTATCCCAACAACGTACAATGCTATCCCAACACAAAAGCACATACATAACTTCCAGAAAACCAATGATCAAAATCACAATTGTGCCGCAATGAAGACCAACAGAAGCCGGTGCATGAAAATCATATGGACACATTTTGGATAAGGCAAAGGAGAACTATGACTTTATGTGGATTTTTTAGATAATTATCTATATATAATTTACTTTTCACAAGATTACTCATAGTCCAACAGCATAGTGAAAATCCCATGGCAATTGCTCAAAAATCGAATTCACGGTGGCCACTTGAAGTTCAGTATGCTTTTTCTAGTATCATTGCAATTAACTAAAAGTTATGAAACATTCCTTCCGGATAATGTACTGTGAAGCAAGGAGTAGAAAATGGCATCTTCTCAGTCAAAATCAAGCAGCTGGGTTTAAAAACAATTTCTAATATTTTCTTGTGTATTTGGATGTTTATGATTTTGTATTCAATTTTTCCTTGTGAGGACTATAACATATTGTCAGTAGACTAAAGACACCTCGCATACAGTTTTCTATCCTCATTTTTTATGTTTGATTACCATGGGTGTAGGTGAGGCCTACTACCTCAAAGAAAGGACAAAATTTGTGCCACGCTCTTCACCTTATATGCACTTCTAGAACTATGTGGTAGCTTGATATTGCTAGTATGGGCTACGGATTTTGTAATGGCAATATGATATGACTATTAGGTGCTTTTTGTACATATGATGTTATAGATAAAAGTACAAAAGCTATATACAAGTCTTGAATCTTTTGATTCTATTTTTATAAACTATCCAAAGTTATATACTTGTGAAATATAGTACTACTTTGGTCTATATAAAATACAAGATATTTACCAGTATGTAAAATGGATTAGGTTGAAGCTGGGTTGTTTAGACGTCCGGACGACTAGAGTCGCCTCTAGACATCTAGTATCCGCTAGCCTCAAGACATCCCATGACATTTGGATTTTTGGACTTTACCTAGTTTAGTTTAAAAATTCGCCATCCGCCAACACGGACGGTGTACATACGCACTTGCTGTCCACCTTGATCGGATGCCCGTCCGCCAGATCCAGTGGCCACAATTGCGGGAATTGTGCTGCATCCATTGGATCCAACAGTTGGATCACACAAGCCTATCCAAAATTGAGATCACACAAGCCTACCCAAAATCCCAAGGGTCCTCTGCAAGGACTTTATGGCCTTAGGGATTAAATTTAAACATAACTTCCAAAATATCTATTGAATTTGGATTTTTCTATTACATCAATATCTGTTAGATCATACAATTTGTCCTAGCTACAACCTTGCCAACAATCAAACCAACATTCATCAACAACAAGTATTGTCATTCTCATTCAAGTCCTACATCTATTCACTATCACAAAAGACTGTAATCATTAGCAATTGAAAATTAAAAATGTACTGAGGAATTTCATAAAATATATCTAATTTCACTTATATTGTCATATATTGGTGTCGCATATATATATATATATATATATATATATATATATATATATATATAGTCTGCACACATACATCTTCACTTCTATATTTATTGGATACTTCTATAATTCTATATACTATATTCAACTAATCATATGAATATTGGAAGTATTCATCCAGCACAGGCCAATTGAAACTACCGGAGAATCAATTGATGATTTGGACCAAACCGCCCGCATACTCTGGGCCTTCTCTACAAGGCCAATCCAAGTACCCTTGAAACGCAGTTGCCAAATCATTGTGGCTGAACTTGCTCATACTTTCCGTTTCCATGTTCAACTTCCAATAATCCTCGAACATGCAATCTTTGTTGATTTGCCGAGCTATTTTGTAGACCACATATTCCTTCGATGCACGTGATAAACTTGGAATAATTTTCACATTTGCATCTTTTGGGTGCAAATATGCAATTTTTGGATTCACACACCACTTCTTTTCCAAAACTTCGTTCATGTGATTTGTTGATGTGAACACATACAAGGATTTAGGCGGTTCTGTAGTTATGGTAGTCATGCCCCAATCACAAATTCCAATGTACACATGTGACTTATCTTCGGGAAAGTGAAACATGTTGTGTGGAGAGATATCATTGTAAAGATGTCCAATATCATGCATCACAGGCATGATGTGCAGCAATGCCCATGTAAGCTCTGTGCGCTTCTTCCTAAATCGTGCAAAATGGAACACTTCAATCACCTTCTTCGGGGTTGACGAGCTATACAACAACCGAATAGCTATGTTGTGGATAAGCATTATCTAGGTTTAGCATATGCCTTAGTGTTTCGCTGTTCCACCAATATAAGTATCATTTATTCCTTGTTGCATGAACTGTAGCAAATTGTATAACTCCAGCGTGTGGAATCCTCACTACCATTGACTTGTTTTGGTGTTCTAATTTTGCAAAATGAGGTTAACACAATATTCGTTATTTTGGGAGAATTCCATGATTTTGGGAGTATGCAGTTCAGCGCGGTTCGCGCTGATCTGCACCACAGATTGGAAAACTGGAATTTTTGAATGGCCATAACTTACTCAAATCTTGTCCAAACTGGGCATATGAGGTGTTTTTTGACATCTAAGGAATCTGTAGATGTCAAAAAACACCTCATATGCTCAGTTTGGACAAAATTTGAGTAAGTTATGGCCATTCAAAAATTCCTTATTCCCAATCTGTGATTCAGATCAGCGCAAACCGACCTAAATTGGGAGATAGGAAAACTCCCCAAATAACGAATATCGTGTTGGTTGCGTACAATGCTAATTGGACATCTTTGTTGCAAATTCCCAATAATTAGATATCCTTGGATGTCCATCATCCTAACCCTTCAAACTGTTGTATATCCACCCTTCATGACTATGTCGTTTTGAGAATCATTCATGCTTGTACCTGGAAACGCTATGAGATGTTGTCAACCCCTACCCAATTTAGCAACTCCATCATCACTTTTCCACCAAGTCATAGAACTTTGTCTATTTTTGTTCTTGGTGAATGATGCACACCAACCAATGAACAATTCAGCTTTGAGAATGATTTGCTCAAAAGCTTCATCACAGACACGATGTACCTTCGCATACTTTGTTAAGATGTCTTTTGCATTCTACAATGCATCGTGCACTCTATTCTTCAAGAATTGGTTGAAGCCATTCTTATCAGTCTCTTCATGTCATTCCACAACGTTGACCGCATCCATCAACCATTGCGACATGTCCATCTTGAATTTTTTAGGACAACCCTCATTGTACTTTACATATTTGTTGTGCAGGGACATAGTGGTTTTCGACTCGTAGAAGTTGATGATGCATTTGACCAAAGCTTTGTTGCATACAACCAAGGGCGTACCTTTGCATCACACATTGCTCGACGGACGCTCATGCTCATGCTCCTTGTGTTTATTCTTCTCAACCTTCTTCGGTTGCACCATCATGATGAAATTTTTGGTATCAATGTTTATTTTGAAATTCCAATAAAATTACACCAGAGTTTGAAATAAGCTACAAGAGGGCCTCCAAAATCTGACTTGTATTTTCCTAGGGAGAGAAACCAGTGGAAACTTAAGCCACCAAGCTTTCCACTCCACTCTTGCAAAATGAAAGGGGAAAAATAAAAGTAAGGGACGGACTGGTTGGCTGCCCTTCTTATAGTGGGCGGACAGTGAATCCCCATCTGCTAAACTGGATGGCCCTGACGAGGCGGATAGTCGGTCGTGCACCCGATAAGATAGTCTCGGATAGGGTGGACAGTCGGGACTACATAGACAGATTTCCGTCCACCCAATCGGATGGCAAGTGTATGTCCGCTACCTGATTGGACAACGGGCATGCGTCCGCTGGATCAAACAGCTGGAAAATATCAGGAAATGTCTTTTCCTTAAATCATGAACCTACTTCTACTTCAAAAAGAATTTAAGGAGTGAAAATTAATTCTTTTTTTTTAATTCTTTTTTTCTAGATCCTCAACTAAATTTTTGATCATATGAAATTCATAATTCAAAATCAATAGAGCAAATATTATAAGTTATGAAGGTTTTAACTTTAAAGCCAAAATGTAATTGAGCAAGGTGCAAAATAATTTGTTTCTTTCACTTTAAATGCAAATATCCTGCAATCTACATGGTCAAAGTTTATGAAAAATTTTCCATGCCATTTCTTATTGGTCTAATACAAGATCCTAAGGTTGGATATGCAAAAAATAACATTTAAAAAATCTATTTGTTCTTTTCTATAGAAATGGCAATTCTAAGTGTTTTTTGATGAAAAAGAGGCCTTAAGACTTTAGGGATTAATTTCCTTCTGACTCCCAATCATTTGTTGATTTCAAGGCTTGTAGAATTTTGCAAGTTCCCAGATGATGGAGAATGTGGGAATAATGTCAAATCAACAATTTGATAGGGTTAGAGGATTCCTATGTTAGGTAATCACATTTAACTAATTGTTAAACATTTTTGCCTTTACAAAGGAAACAAGACCATGCATAAGATGATAAACCCGTTCCACAGAGTGGGACCAATAGGGTGAAAACATCAGAATTTTATCTTGAGGAAAAACACGGGAATTTTTTTTTTCACACATGAATTTATATGCAAATTTTGAATTCATATTTGCAATTAGAGACCCCATCATTAACTAAAAGAGGTCTACAACATACCCTAAATATGGCCTAAAATATTATATTTTATGTCTACATCAATCTATTTTTGATTGACTCTATTTGAAATTTTGAACTAGGGATGAAAAAGTTTGCAACAATTGTAGTTTTCCGAGCAATGTAAATGTGAGATATTTTTCTTTCAATATAGATCATATAAAATTATATATTCATCATCCATCCACTCAGTGCAAGTCAATTCTATTAAGGACTAAGCATTTATTTAAGCACTTTACCTCTTACATTTGTTGATGAATGTGGCGCTTTTCCAAAATTCTTTGGAATAGTGCCACAACCATTTCAGAAGAAAGAGAATTGTTCTCTCCATTCATCATTTGCTATTCTGCTTTGACATTGACATGGTTGAAATAGTAGAAAGCGGTCCAATGCAATATTCATATAAAAAAATACCATGAGTTACACATCAATGATGTTTAATAATAGTGCTAAATAATCAAATCTACTAATCTACTTATACAATATATTTTTATCAAAAGTGGAAAATACCTCAGTACTAGCCCCTAAAGGTTTTTGACTATGTTTTCACCAAAACCACACTAAAACTGTCATTTTTAAGACAACCACCAAATTTTAGAAAAAAACAATTTAGGAAAAATTTAATCATAGTATCTTTTAGTAAATTGATTTGAAAAGATGTGGAAAAAATTTCAGAAATTTCCGCCGTGTAGATTGCAAGATATTAATGTTTGAAGTTACAAAAATCCCTTTTTTACCACTGCGAAAATTTGGGCAGCTGCAATTCAGAAGGCAATATTTGTATGAAACAAAGTCCAAATGGTTGTAACTCTTTGGATACATTCTTCAATTCAAGTTGGCTACATGCTTGAAAATTTTCAAATCATTTTGAATTGTACAATATGTACAAAAAAAATAGTAAGTAGAAAGAAGTAGAAAATGAGCCAAAATACTAAATTGTAAGCAATTTATTTATGGAATTGAAAAATCCCAATCCCAATGGTAAAATTTTTTTAATAAACAATCTACAACTAATGTTTTTTTTTTTTTTCAAAAGTATTAAAAACTGAATTAAATAAAGGATTTCAAACTTTTTTTGTAATGTGTAGATTCTATAACTAGTGGCAAACTACCCCAAACTAAAACTCCTCATAACTTTTGACTCATCGATCAAAATGGGATGGTCCAAAGCTTCCCACTTAGATAAAAAAAATCTAATAAACCAATTTCAAATTTTTATTTTTTTTAAAAGTCATTTTTAAAGAATTTTTTTGAGCTGCCCGGGCTGCCCAAAGTTCAAAGAAAATCACATATCATGCAATAATTTTTTAACCATGTAGTCAAGTTACAAAAATTGTTGGGCCTTAAAGCTACTCCTTGGGCACATGTTGTTTGAAAATTTCAAAGAAATAAAAGAAGAACTCCATCCGTAGTGAGCTGCCCAAAATCGCTATGTTGCCAAAAAACGTAGTTTGATCCTTTAGGGGTTAGTCACCGACATCACATTACTATGCTTGCCACCCTCTATATTACATTGCAGCAGATTACAATCAATGGACTGTATTGTGCGACAATGCCTACAATAGTCCAATATACTTCATTCAAAATCTAAATCAATGTCATTTCTATGACTTGGGGTTGTAGAATTAGATCTATAAATCCTAAGATATGGTTCTCCACCGTAGATGTCTCCATGTCCGCTTGGCACACCTCCTTGTCTATATTCTAGTGATAAGTGCCTCCAAAAGTTGGAGGAAGAACTAAAGGAATGTGTTTGGACGATCCTGTACTTGAACCAACATAATGAGACCCTCCATGATGCCCATATGAACCACCTATAGTAGATCCCGAATAGTGTTGGGACCCTCTCCCGCTTGAAGGAGCATAGTACATGATTTTGTGGCTCTGTCCTACGCTTTGAGAGCCAAATTGGGGGTTGTTACTATAGTGTGAATCACTTTGCCCATCTCGTGGGCCATATGCACCACGATTGTGATGGTAGGACCCATATTGCCCATCTTGTCGACCACGGTCCTCCACACTTCTGCGCAATGCTTTTTGCATTTGTTGCTTACATTCAATGTCTTTCCAATCTTCTTCATGCTCATGCTTCTCTCCAAATGTCACAGCTGTTGCACCATCATAAACATCATCGTCATCTAAGCATTCATCATTTGCATCTGGCAGCACTACCGTAGGAAATCCAAATTGACCTCGATTGGACTACTCTGGCATGCAACTGTTGGATGCAGTCCGACTTGTACCAATTACTGCATCATTGCGATTAATATTGTCCACATCTTTCCCATATATTGTGCGCCAATCTACATCTTTATGGAGTACAATCTCTGCCCAAACCATGGCCATAGTTCATGACATTGGATTTAGAGTTATGTAAACCAACATTACGTGTTACTTCATTTTAGCAATAAATAAAGTGTCTACTCCTACATGTCGATTGTCGTCCTTCCCACCGACGAACCTGCACAGCAGTGCGTTCTTTTGGCCAAATTTTAGAAAGGTGCATCATTTTCATATACTTCTTGTACATAGTGCAATTCCAAACTCAATTGGGCTCCTCTTGCCACCATGTTCCGCTACACAATTTGTGTTGGTACAATTGTCCCAATTCATGTCTTGGAATTTGTGCTTCTTACTATTTTTTGATGGTTGACTGCGAAGCATGATGACTTTGATTAAAATGAAAGGAATTGATGACTAAATTCACAATTTTTGCAATTAGCAAACAAAGGGCCTCACAATTACATTGAGTTGATTTGGAGTTTCTCAGTACCCAACAATTTTTGAAACTAAAGTGCGTGAAGCACTTGAGTATCCAAGCACAACCGTTCACACACCAAATGGACAGGGGCATGCAGAGTCACAGATTCACATTGGGCACTAGATCATCCACTCCGAAAGAGAAACAATTATGAACAAATGAGCCGTCCACCCCGCTATTTATGCAATCCGACAGCGGACGAGCCAAGGCGGATGCGTACGTCTACATCAAACGGCCATATCCAGTGGACAGAAAACGCCATTTGTTGAATCACATGACCACCGTGAAAGGACGGACAGATAGACAAACGGAGGAAGTGGACGGAGGGGATTAACATTGGAGCGGGCGCAACGGTTGGACCAACCGTTTGGCGGATGCTGTAGTGGATTTGCAAGCGGACGGACGGGCAGTCAACAATTTTTGAGGTTAGACAGGATTTTAAAGAATAAGTTGAATTAATCCTTAATCCTTTAATGTTAAACCATTTTTAAGGGCATTAAAGTAACATCACCTAATTGTAACCTAGTTGGTTGCAATTTGTTCTATCTAGATTCTTTGCCTTGCCTAAATTATACAACATCCTTACATAAAAACCTTATACAATTTGAGGTACACCTATTTTCGGCACTTTGATTTTTGGATAAGCTTTCGGCTACTCTTGTAAAATGAAGGTATACAATTTTTTTTTTCAAATAATTCAATTTTGATTAATCCTAAAATAATGGATCTATTAATATAATTATGAGGCGCAAAATCATTGTTGGCAATTGATACATCATTCCTTGTTTTTCCAAAAATTATGAAAGTCATTCATTGGACAAGTTAGGTTGTCTTCCACCTTCAAGTTTCAATGGCAAAGATAATTGTTTAAAAGACCTATGAAAGAAACAAGAATTAGTCGAGGAATTAGTCTTCTAAATTAAAAAATTGAAGGATAAATTTTTTTTAATTACAACATCTTCACTACAAGAATTTATATTTCTTCAATTTCATATAGCATTTATTAACAATTTCATTTTTTTATCCATCATATACCTCTTGCTATTCAATATATTTTGAGTTGAGTACAAGTTTTTTGCTTAAATTTCTTAAGTTATTTTTAACTCATTTGGGGCTTTTAAAAAGGACGAGGAAAAAACTTGGTTTTGAACAAAGTTGGCAAACAATGATCCATTGATCATAATGAACCTTTTTGTTTTCACAATAATTTTTTCTTTTAACCCCTAAAGGACCAAAAAGCCCACTTTGGTCTTTTTGAGAACTCATGCATGCTTTGTTGACTTCATAATTTGAAATTTTTCATGAATTCTGTAGAATAGATGTTTCTCATCATAATCTATATGTGAAGCTTTGTTTCATATTATTCCAATAAATATTGCAAAATTTAGGATGATTTTTAAAATTTCAATGTCAAACTCGGCAGCAAAAAATATTTTTGAAAAGCTAATTAATTATTTTTATAGAATTTTATCGATTGATATCTATTAAAAAAAATTGAACCATTAGATTCCAAATAATGAAGTAAAAGGTACAAGGAATTTTATTTTGTGGGCAATGAAGGTAGAAATAATATATAAAGTTGTCTTTTGTTCTCAATTTCAAAAAATTTACAGATAATTTTAAAAAAAGAAGATATTACTGGTTTTACTAGAACATTTTCACCATTGGAATTTGTGATTGTAAATGCTTCCAAATGTTAATAGCATATTAGTTATATTTTTCATTTAGTAATACCCTGCACTTTACAATTTAAAAAAAATGAATATGAAATTTATTTTGGTTAAAAAAATTATACATATTCTCAACCCATTTTTCAGCATATTGACTAAAATGCAAAGGTTACATAACATATGTGTTTTTTTCCTTAAAATGTTGAAAGACAAAATTCCACTTTCTAGAAAGACTAGAAAAGCCTACATTTTGAAGTTTTGCACACATTTAACTCCCAATCAATGGAGATATTTATTTTAAAATCTTGGAGCAATGTACTTAAACAAGCTAACCAAAAGATCATACAACTGAATTTGTTAATAAATAAATATTGATGCAAGTTTTGACCTTGCTTTGGGGACAAGTAGTTTGAAGTAGTTTTGTGCAATGAGACACAATGGTCCTTTAGGATTTTTTTTCAAAATGTCAAGTATTAAGTATGATTTAGGATTAATCCCTGAAAGACAATTGTCCACCGAGTTGATAGTTGAAAACTTGGGTAGGTTATTATGAAGTAAATTTTGAGGAAAGTGAGTTTATTATCAAACATCCACATTTCTATAAGCTTCCCAAAAAAGGGCATGCAAGTCACAAACGTAACTACCTATCGAATGGTTGGAGTTTCTAAATTGAGATAGTGCTTCTTTTTCCACAAAATTGGGTTAAACCTTATTGACTCTGTTGGATAAGGCCCATTTCTTTCCTTCTTCTAACTTCAAACCTAATAACCTTGCAATAGAATTTGCGGGGAAATGGTCTAAAAAAATTTACACAAACTCCAGTGGTAGTCTACTATAAATTTGAATGGTTTAAAGTTTGAAAAACGTGCTTATATATCAAGATTTTCAATGCACAAGAAAATTAAAAAAATTGGATCCTTTTGTGAAAAATAGTCAAAGAGCTTTAGAAATCAAGAATTTTGATTTATCTACTCATTCAAGGTAGTTGTAAAGGATCATTTTTTGAACTTGAATTTTTTTTTCCGAGCTGTACTCTTTTAATTGTATGATATTTGAAGATAAAACTCTTAAAAAGACTATGTTTTACAAATTTTTGAAAACTAACACAAGAATCTACAAATATGTGAATGGATGGGGGAAAAAAGATTTTGTACGCTTGAACATTTTGAATATTGAATTTTGTATATTTGAATTTTGAATCTTTTTTGAAAAAAATTCAATAAGGATTAAGGAAAGATGTGAATGTAGATGTTTCCTATATATCTCTACAATCAAATTTTGAAAATTCATTGCAAATTATTTTCTACAAATTATCATGGAAACCCATGAAATTTGACTTTAAAAATTCACCGAACATGGAGTTTTGATTTTTTGAAATTGAAAGTTGGTATACTTGATTGAGATTGTGTAAGAATGTATTGATAATTATGCATGGAAAAAAACACTAATTATTTTATACAATTCGTTGAATTGCACAAACACGCGATACGAAGACTTATTGCCGACCATTGTACTTTAGGATGATCCAATTAATCCCCATTCAAAGACCTTAAAAAAATATAAATTAAAAAAGCGAATAAAATACCTACAAATTTTAAATCGTTCCCAAATGTAGAAAGAATGCCCATTTAATATAAACACAATTCTTTTTAATGTACATGGTAAATCCCCCCAAATGGCCCCCAATGCTATATGGTTATGGTTTTGAGGTTTAGGGTTTAGGTGATTTAGGGTCACATTAGAAACCTTGGGTATTACTTTTTGAATGCCTCACTGCTTGTTTTTGGTCTAGCCATATCTTTTTTTAGATTGCACGTGTGTGGGTTTTGCAAGGCCTAGGATTACAAATAGGTGCCTATTGCATAATTCTTTGAAAATTCATGAGTAATTCATAAATGCTCCAAAAAATATGAAACCACTTGTGTTAGATTCCACATCAATTTTCCTTTGAGTGAAAAATAAGGGAAAATAATTTTGGGCATCTAAAATCCATCTTAAAGGCCGACCAACCCTTCAAGTGACAATTTATGAGCACACTACCTTATGTGTTGTCAAAGCGTTGACAACGTGCTATGGAGCTATATAATATATTACGAATTTGGGGGCATTTGATCAAAAACATATTGACCAAATACTTTTCACTAAAAAATAAATTAATGATCACGATAACAATGTATTACAATTCATATTCTAATCCACAATTGAAAAGTTATAAGGCTAAATACGGGTTGTATAGAGGGACCATAAGGGCCGTTCAAGGGTTAATGCAAAATATGGATATACCTACATTGAATAGAAGTTTTAAGGGGATCCATACTAATTAATTGACATTACACACTATATAAATATCTACCTTTGTTGTAAGGTAGGGGTCTATAAAAGTGACTTGTCTTCAAAAGCAACCTCTAACACAGAGGTACATTTTACTTTCTTCAATATAAGGTAGTATGCTCTTAAAGCGACCATTTAAGGGCTGGTCTACCTTTTTCACAGGCTCTGATGGACAAAAATATTTTTAGATCATTTTTCAGAGAAAGAAAAATAGATGTGGTACCTAGCACAAGTGGTTTTGTATTTTTCCAAGCATTTTTGAGTTACTTATGAATTTTCAAAGATTCAGGGCATAGGCACCTATTTGTAACCATAGGTCTTCCAAAATCTGTCCACTTGCAACTTGTAAAGAGATCTGCAGAAATCAAAGACAACAATTGACTCTTGCAATAGAAAAACAGTTTTTCCTCAATGCATTCAATTGCTAAACTGGTCCATTTAAGGATCACCCCATCTCCATTCTTCACCTAAAAATAGGGGCGAATTCAAGAAGAATGGGCGCTTTTAGAGCACACTACCTTACCAACATTGTACATTTCAAGAGGGAGGCGCTTTTAGAAACCACTGCGTTTCAACTTCAAAAATTTGTAACTAATTCCACAAAGGTACAAAAAATATGAAACGACTTAGATTAGATGCCAACTTCATTTTTCTTCCTAGTAATATTTACTGAAAATTATTTCAAGGAGCTTATGGTGCCTTCACACCCACTCTGACGAAGGAACGCTGCCAGAGTAGTGTCGCAGTCAAAGGACGCTGACTTTGGCGGCAGTCGGCGTCCCGTAGGGTCGGAGCTGACTCGCGGTTGAGGCAGTGATGAAGTCCAATACGAAGTACCGCAGTGTTCACATAGCAGTAGTTCTTGGAAGTGCCCAATGACGAAATAGCGTTTTCACGTAACACCATGTTTGTACATTGCACACTGATGTGGTTTTTTGAAATTCTCTTCAAGCCCGTGCGACTTTTCAATTGAAGAGCGAGAGTTTGAGCACAGTAGTGCATTTCAGTTAGTCGTGATTAGTTCGGCAGAGCAGAGTCTCTGTTTTCTCTGTTTTTGTAGTGCAGTCACAACGTCACACGGAGACGTTTTGCTTGTGAGTTTCAGGAGCGCATGTAGAAGGCCGGGTACGCTGGATTGACGTCGTACTCCCTCGTACCGCATTACCTTCGTAGTCGCTGCTGCAGTCGGCAGTGCCTACAGTTTTTTCTTCAAGGCGTAGGAGAATCAGAAGCGCGCGGAGTTCCGACTTGGCGTTGTGGTCCTCTCTCGAAGATTGTGCAGGTACGCAAACGTCATACATTTCGGGAGGTTAGTTATCACTTCCCCAGCAAGAATTTGCTGCCTACTTTTGTGAATTGCAGTGTCTGCGAAGAGAAAGGCTACTCCATTTTTTTTTTAGGGTTCACTATCATTTTTCATATTCTCATTCAGTACTGTGTTTGAAGGCCGCTTCTGCATGACAAGGGCGCATTCACAGTGTGCTTGTACGTCCCGATGCCATTCCTTTGAGTGTGTCACAGCCAGCTTTCATCACGTTCTGAGTCGGAGGACTGGAAATCACTTCCTCACTACAATATTCCGTCATCCTTCCCGCTCGTACTCACCAGCCCTGTGTCTGAATACAGAAATGGAGCCTTCCAAATTTCCAGTTGAAGTCATGTCTGCTGTGGGATTAATGTTGCTGATGTTGCTGAATTCGAATCGCGCTCTAGTAGAGGCAGCACAGAACGACCAGGACGAGGACATCGGTGACAACCTGACGACGGATTTCCATTTCGCAGACACTCAAGTTCTCAATGCTGAATTGCTGTTTGATGCAGCGTTGAATCACTTTCGTCTGTGGACTACTTTCAGTTTTTTAGATGAAGATTTAGGGTACTGGATGAAACCACGATCGACAACGTGGTTTTCCAGGTTTCTCCTCCATGAATATGATGACAAACGTTGGATAGAGATGTTCCGTTTCAGTAAGCGTTCAGTTTTTAATTTAGCAAGTCTGATTGCTCCTGCTATCCGGAAACAAGACACTAATTACAGACAAGCCGTTCCGGTCCCCGTGCGCTTGGCGTGCACACTTTTCAAATTGAGTCACGGTGCTAGTTTCCTCATTTGCAATGAGATGTTTGTAGTGGGAAGGAGCACCGTGTCCATCATGTTGCGGGAAGTTGTCAACGCAATCAATGTCTCCCTTCGAAACGAGATTAGCTGGCCTTGGGGAGAACATGTGCAGAGCACGGCCACACAATTTCAGCAACTGTGTGGACTTCCCGGTGTTTGCGGTGCTATTGACGGGACGCACTTCCAGATTTCTAAGCCACGTGTTGGAGCCCGTGACTACTACTACTTCAAAACCGGTGCTTACAGTATGCAGTGCCAAGCGGTAGTGGACACTTCAAAACGATTCTTGGATTTGTACGTGGGCATGCCATGATCAACTAACGACTCCAGAGCTTTGAGGAGGTCAACCTTGTTCCATCGTGCTCAACATCACAGACTTTGGGACAGTCCCTTCTCTTTCAACGGATATGCCCCGTACTTGTTAGGAGACAGTGGTTACCCTCTACTACCTTGGCTCATGGTGCCACACAGACGGGACAATCAGCTGTTTGTTTCCGAACGCCTTTACAACCGAAAGTTGAGCAGGGGACGCGCTGTGGTGGAGAACGCCTTCGGAATTCTGAAGTTGACGTTCCGTGAATTGCACGGTAAGTGCGACTTGGATGTGACTATCAACCCTGACGTTGTCACTTGTTGCGCTGTTCTACACAGCGTCTTAATGAATCAGTCCCGCGAAGACATTCACTGCCTACTCCATATAGTGCGTGCACAAGACGCCTCTCAACAAAGACAGAATGCAGATGAACCTGCCACTGGAGAAGCCATACTCGAAGTTCAAGACTTTGAACTGGACGCTGCAGTACAGAAGAGAAGCGACTTAGGTGTGTTTTTGACGCTGCAACAAATTGCTCGACAATGACTGAGGTATGTGTTCCACTGTCGCTGCTGCATGGCGGTTGCCAAACTTGGGAGACATGTCTGGACTTGTGAATAATCGGCGACTGAGCGTGTCAGTTACCTTTTCATTGCTAGTATCGTGATTCCCTTTTTCTCTTAACATGTCATGCACGGGCACAGCAATTGCTGACACATGTTGTCACTAATGTGAGCATGCCGTCATTCATGTCACTGTGAATGCATCGCGTCCATACATGTGTACTTCGTCTGCGTTCGGCGGACTAATCGTCCTCGTAGTACTGTCGGACAACGCAGAGGGCCTGGGTTTTTTTCTCCTGTTTTGTGAATGTCACTTCTGGATTCTTGAGCATGTTATAGTAATCGTTACTTCTGTTCTTCACTGTACAGACATTCATGTGGAACGCATAGGCCTCTGTCCATGGGTGGCAGCACCTGCGTCTCTTGAAACGCGGTGACTATGACGGAGAAGAACTTCATGGACGCTCCGTGTACATAGGCAACTTTGTGGGTGTGTCGTCGGAGACGACACAGCGGTCTCATTTGTACTGCAGTACCGACATGCAGGTCCTGACGTTCTGATGAACGCCGTCGTTGAGGAAGCCTTTTTTTTTAGTAGACTTAGAAGTGCTTCGGCACGTCTTCGCAGCGCAAGCTGCACTCGGAAGTAAGTGACTTCTTGTGGTTCACCTGTGAAAGGCTGCATTCCCAGTGCTCGTGACTGCATCAGTGATGACGAACGCTGGCAGGGTGGTCGACTTGTAAGCACTGCCGGAATGTAGAGTTTCGGCAGTACAGCATAGTTGTGCATGTGCCGGCTATTAGAGTAGACCGGAGAGACATGTGTGTACATTCCTTTTTAAAAAAGAACAGCTTTACTGATGATATTTACTCTTGGAAATGTTGTTTCTGTATGTACATCATCTCAGCTGCACTGTCTCTGGCTAATCCGCCGTTCTGCTCTATTCTTGTACAAGTACAAGGCATCATGTTTGCACTGCCGTACTGAGCTATGTAGAATTTTTGAAGTAAGTATGCTATGTGTAGTGACACACTGCCGCATTTGGAAAAAACAAAAAAATAACGTACAATGCCGCTATGACAGAAGCACCTGCACCTAAGCTGGTGGTTGTACAGGAGCTCCGAAGCAGCGATTCATGTTATGCGTCACTGGGGTGCCGTCGGCGGCGGACTGCGCTGCGTTTTGCGGAGTCTCCGGATAACATGGAAGGGCCGCTGCTGTTGTGGACGGAGAAGGTGACACAGGCATGTGGCTGTGAAAACCCGAACTCAACACGTGGGAGAGATTGGCAAGACACTGAACAACCTGACCTTGTTTTTGGATCGCCAGTTTCGCATTATCGTTGGCGGCTCTTGCATTTTCGTAAAGTCTGCGGTCGCGTTCCAATTGATAATCCATTTGTTTAGTGAACAGAGTGAGCTGCATGTCCATTTTGCACTTCTCCAAGTCCCGACCAGCATTAGCAATGTCTCGCATCTGTGTGGACATGGCATCGCCTGTGGCGCGAGTGGCTTCCGCAATGAGAGAGTGTCCACTGACACTCCGACGTCGAACGCCAGTGCTGCCAGGAGCGCGTGTGCAAGGAGCATCTCCAGTGTCTGATGAACTGATGACGACCGTCGGCACACCGGGAGGCATGAAGGACTTGCCAGCGGGAACGACGAATTGCGTGGGTTTTGATGGCGGCACAGCAGGGGAGAACGGCAACGGCTGCATGCGGAATTCGGGATCTGCTGAATACATGGATGCGCTGAATTCATTTGTGTCACTAGTTCCATGAGTTTCTTCGACGTCGTCACTGTCGTGCATAAAATTGTCTTGATCCGTGTCCAAGTTGTCACTGAAAGCCACTGCTGTCTTGTAGTTGCTGTCATCCACGGACATTAGGTCCCGTGAATGGGGCGGCTGCATAGTAGGTTTGCTCCCATACCAGTCATGGATCTGGAAAAACGTCTCCTGTGAAAAAGAACGTGGCAAGCCTTCGGCTTTTCTGTCAGTCCGACTGAGAGTCCAATAAGTGATTTCATTAGTTCCACTGCGTGAAAAGAAATCAGCAAGACGTTTGTACTCTGGGATGAGAAGATTCCATTTCGACTTGCAGGCAGCGCCATCTCAATGACAGGGCGAGCCTCCAGCACGCATGACTTCCTCACTGATGCGTTGCCACTTCGTGGAATCTGGCAGCATTAGTTCACGCGAGTCCTTGCATGCTGTTTCTTCGGAAGAGAATTTGCGTTTCGCTTCCACCAGAGCAGAAATCTCGGGAGCTTCCCAGTTCGGACCTCGTTCTTTTCTTTGTTTTTTCCTCGCAGGGGCTCCTGAACTCTCCGGCGGAGGGCTGACATGAGATGCCAGTCCCAGCACAACATGCGCTGGAGTCACAGCGATGGTGGGAGGCAGCCTCAACGCGCAGTCTGCACACGGAAAGGGAAGGACTACTGTCAATGACAGTGCCGTGATGTGTGTCACAGCTGCCATGCACATATGTTCATCGGAGTCGGACTGTATGTAGTGCGCAAGACATGCAGTATTTTCGGTTAATTGAAAACGTGAAAGTCGTACAGCACATGCAATGAACGGTCGACGTGGTACGTAACGATCATGTATAGAACGGTAAAACTTCACAAGGGAATGTCCCCGTCAGACTAGCGAATATGAATTGACAGTGCGTACATTAGAAGACCACTGATGGACTTGTTGATGGGGCTGGAAGCTAACATCTATGACATTAATAACCTCAAATTCAACACGTGCACTGACAATGGTAATTCAAACTGATAACTACGTGCGAATTCGATCTTACGTGCTTCTGCTGCAAGTCCGGCGGAACTTCGTCCGGCGGCAGGCTTCCGTTGTTGACGACTCGACATGTTCGAACTTCTCGTACTCCCAAACAACGTCGTGCAGTGCCTCTCTGAACTTAGAAACAAATTGTGTAGTCACCGAAGAAGAAGTGGACGCTGTCCAAGCTCTACTGTGCGTGAGAAGCAGTGACAAATGTTCAAAACGGTCTTTGCACAACTCCTGTCGACACTGCTTGCACTGTGTTGTCGAAGTTCCATGGAAGCGATTTGTAAGAGTTCCACTGCATCGTGCAGTACGCTTTCCTTCAATTCGCGTTCTACAAACGCAAGCACGCAATTGTTGCATGGCATGGCGTGGCCGACGTCAATTCATTGCACTGATTTTTGTAGACTTGTTTGTGAATAAAATATAGTTACGGCACTTTTATAAAAATTTATCGCGCACTTACCGTATTCGCTCTTCAAATCTGCATTAACGTAACAGCGCTCCCGAGGGCCTGAAATCTAGAAAAACACAAGATGTTGATGTTACGCTGAAACCGGCGGCCACGGCCGTCCTTCCAAAGTATGATGCCCTCATACAAAAATAATGAACGGTGCTTGACAGCTGCCGAACCTCCTCCGCCATGGCTCGGGCTTAGAAACCCTCATCGGTGCGAACCACCTGAGCTACTGCTGCGTAGTTCTACCACGTTAACAACCCTGTAATCACTGGTGCGAAGGCACCATTAGCTTCCCTTAAAATGCAATCAGCTCTTAAAAGGTTGCTTTAACAGCCTCCTACCTTACATCAATATTTATTGAAGTGTCTTGAGGCTGTACATCATGTTTCAAATATCTATAATTTTTTACAATAAGTCCCTTTTAATTTTTTGGTCCATTTATATCCCTATTTAGTGTAGAAGCAATGTCTATAGCTTTAGGACTAGGGACATGAAGTGTTTGCTAATTCATGGGGGTGGAGTCACTCTATGTTGTATGCTACATGGAACCCATGTCGGTTTTACATGCCTTTACCTTATGTGCAGTACAGTACTTCCAAACCCTCCGTGATGATTTCTAAGTTACACAATCAAAACAGACTGCTCCTGCCAGGTCAGGGAAATTATATCTGCTGGTGAGAGATCAATCATGTAGGATTTGTAAGAAAGGGCATCTGTCAATCAACTTGTTCCCAAAACAGAAACTGTCATTTCTTAAAAGTTTTCTTTTTTTATGGAAACTGCATGTGATTCAATAATTGCATTAATGTACTCACTCGTTTGTAGCATGGTCAGCATGGTCAAGTGCTCAATGAAGGTAAGCCAGCCTACGACATGCAGAATGATTAATTTACCTTGTTGGCATTGTTGGAACTTTTAAGAAAAAAATTCCTGCTTTAAAGATAAATGTAAGAAATGGAGAGAGCAATTGAATTTTATTTTTTCTGACAAAGTAAGAATTTGTTATGAATTTTAGAAGTCTACAGATCATTTGAGCTAAAAGAGTCGCTAGACTACCCCATAGCCAACCAAAAAGTGTATCTATAATTGTCATCTTACTCACCTAAAGTAGCTAGTCACAATTGATTTTCTAAAGTAGCTAAACTCAAAGGTTTTAGAAAGTCACTTCCTGTAATGAATTTACACTAAAAAGATGGAAGTTTCTATTGCAGTCACTAATTACAACATCACCATCATCAAAGACATTGATTGTAGGACCTTTTTTTTGGCGAAATTTTGCCAAACTGCTCAAAAATTTGACCTCTTTGGCTTCATCCTTCCAAAAAATGGTTTCTAGATTGAAACCAACAGGGGGGACACAAGTTCTAAACTCGTGGGGTGCACTTAGTTCTACTACAACAAACCACGTGCAAACAAGTGGTATCTAATAAACTTTCATTTCAACCTAAAATTTTGAGCATTGTTAAATAATGACTATAGGTTTTTATAGCCAAAATTTTCAACTCAAATAAAATATGAAATGATTTCTAGAAGAGGTTGAAAATGAACTAAAATGACATGTTTTTCAACTCAAATAATTATGGAGAAGACATTTAGATGACTATTGAATCAATATTCAACTCAAAATGAACTTTCATTAGAGAGTTATTTTTAGAAAAAATTTATTCATTTTTTAGACAATTTTTTCTTATATAATATAGGGGTGTGAAAGTTATTTTTCAGTTCTATAATGTATCTTTTTATTTCAAAAATTTGTAACTAATTATTATTAACAAATAAAATATCAATAATTCAAAACATAAACTTTCAAAGTAGGAAAATCTATTCTTATTTTTTTAATTTTGTTTTATTTAGAATTCAAAAAATAAATAGGAGGTGTAAAGTTTTGTTTGCACGTGGTTTTTAATGGACACTCTAAGTGAACTCCCCGAGGTCCCCCCCCAAAGCCCTAATTGATTGTAGTCACTAACTAAACTTAATGTAGTCCAAATCTTATGTATTGAATTTTTTTTTGTTATGAATTGATGCCAGATTGTAATGGATCATTCCCTAGCTATCTATCATGGATGGATTGCCTGTCATAGGTTGGTTTAACCCCTAACTGCCTGGGCGACCATATATGGTCGACTTGAAATTTCAGGCTCATTTTGCAGTGGGCAGTTAAAAACGTTTGACCGTTTTAAAAAATTTTACGGGCAGTTTTGAGGGTTAACTATTGAAAACTTTCATTTTTCACTAAAAAAGGTTAATATTTGATTTTCTAGAGGTCCTCAACTACATATATATACCATTAGTGAAGAGTAAAGCTTGCCAATTTTACTTCATTTCTCGGTTCTGAACAAAGCTCATCAATTTCACTTGATTTGAGATCTAAAAAATTGTACATATTCATTTGCTTTGAAAATGGTCCCAATGGAAAGAGTAAAGTGTTTTCGTGATTTTCACCGTTTGAAAATTTAAACATGTAAGTGTTGATTTGGAGTTTTTTGTAATTTCCACTTATCAAACAAAATTGCATTCCAACAATTACAAGGTCGACTGTATAATGAGTTTGATAGCTTTTCATGTGAAATTAAGTTTTTTGAAAGTGCATTTTAGTGTACTAACACTATTTGTAGTTGTTCATGTCACCTCCCATCCCAAAAAACTTTTTTATGCAAATTTCAGCAACATAGTGGGGAGGGACAGCACACTAAAAATAGAATGCATACTTTTCTTTTGTTATAATCTCACAAATCCTATTGAATTTTATACTCAAAATTGGTATACATACTAACAAGCAAGCTCTAGAAACATCTATGCGGTCAGATTTTGAAAAAAATAAATTTTGCTTCATGGGGGATAACTACTCTCCTATGCTCTTTTTTCATAGGAAAAACACCCTTGGAAAGGCTTAGGCACTCAGGGGTTAATTTAATTCTAAAACAAAAATCTCAATAAATTAAAGTAGGTGCATCATTATGGATCCAATACTTAACTGTGTCTCTATCTACATTAGTCCAAAATTTCAGACCTTTTAGTTGACATTGTACATTTTATAGAAAACACTAATTTCAAGTCCAATGAAAAAATATATATAACATTAGCACAATAAAAAATGCAATGAATCATGTGTACATATCAACAATATATTAACTATATAGTCAAATTTCAATCTTTCAAAATTAAAATATCTTAAGGATTCTAAATTTTGAAATTACCATTTTAATATATTGTTGATCAATTTCTATTCAAACTTTGATAGTAAATAAAATTCATATTTAAATTTAGGTTTGAAAGTTCATTAAATGATACTTTTACGTACAAATTTTCACTTTCAATCATGTTCACCAAAATATCCTCAAATAACTATTAAATTTTATTTTTCTGGTAAAATGTTAAAATAAACAACAAATATATAATAATAATTTTTAAATAAATTATTTAGAGAATTTTATGTTTATATGTTTGAAAATATAGAAAAATTCATAGCCCGAAATTCAATCAACATATTTCTTTTCTTGAAATTTGTAGTGCAATGCTCTTTTTGAAATGCAATGTCTTAAAAGAATCATATGTCTATAAAAACATAATTGCAATTTTATGAAAAAATATATATGATTTATTAGAATATACAGTTGGCTCAATTGTGCCAAAGATTGTAACATTCATTTGCATCATACACCTCTAAAAACTAAGATTGGTATAGATTTGTATTTCAATGTGTATCCCTAAAAAGTGTTTAGGAGTAAGTTAAGAGGTTCTATAACAATTTATGTTCCTAAAACATTCTTTAATGTATTTAACATAAAGGCACACATTGCATTCTTCAATGTATCAATCTTGAATTGATTAAATATATCGATGTAGGCCACCAATTTTTTTGTTTTTTTGGTGTAGAGTGACTTGCATCCTAAAACACTAGAAGAAAATGAGGTGTTTTGCAACTACACTATGCAACTAGTTTTCAGTTGCATAGGACACTTGTGACTGGTTTGCGACTGGTGATAATTTGAAAACTTGTAGTTGTAGTGAACACCTTAATCTAAAAAAAAGGTGCAGCAGTTGCAGAGTCATGTCTCGTGTGTGACTCATTTGTGACTTGTTTGCAACTTGTAGATTTGTAGATTTTAAAATATTATTCTCAATCATATGTAGATTTCAAATTTTCATATCTACTTTTTTCCTAGAATTTTGAATTTTTGAATTACCTTTTATTTAGATTTTAGATTTTCAAACCTATTTTTTTTTCGATTTCAAAATTTCAGGTCTACTTTCTTCCTAGATTTCAAAAATTCAAATACTGGTATAATATATTTCATTGGTTTAGGATACTTTACAATTTCATAGATTTTAAAATTTCTTGGATTTTAAATATTTTTTTATTTCTATAGATTGTAGAAATCTACAAATTGTAAAAATCTATATTCTATAGAAATCTACAAATCATAAAAGTCTGAAAATTATTGTAGAAGTCTTAAAATTCTATCAATAAAATTCATTGCACAAGATTACAACAACTTACAAGTCTTATATGCCCAAGCTAATGGTATTCTTTATAATTGATACGGGACAATTGGTACAAGACAAATGGGAATGAATTCTAGAAGCAACTAGGAAACAACTAGAAACCGACTAGGGCAAGAACAATTTTAGAATCTTTTGTTATTCTAGCTTCAAAATTAATAACAAAATTAATAATAATCAATCCTCTAATGAAATCAAAAATACAAATGAAATTTTGTTACTAGATGTTTACATTGGGGCTTTTAAAAAATACATATTTAGACATAAGACCAAGCCAAAAAGGTTTCACATGATGATTATTATATGTAGTGGCTTGGTTTTTTATGCAAGTGGTTGAAATGAGTACATAAGTGGGTGAAATATTAAAGTGGTTTGAGCCCTTATAGATATAAATTTGAAGGTTTTAATCCCTAAGTGCTCAAACGACCATTTTATAGTCGTTGCCCGACTTTGGGCAGTATTTTCGAGCAAAAAAAACTTTTTTTTAAAATTCTTTTAAAATTTTTTTTCAAAAGATTGGATCTTCTTTCAATATTTATATTCAAACTAAGATCGCTATGGTCACACAAAAATTATAAGAGAAATAGCACAAAGTATTTAGAATTGACTAGTGTTGAAAAAATTACTATTTCGGGAACGTGTTGGTGTTCTCATTTTTGGATCTTATGCCTTTTTTCACAAATTGATAGAAACTGCAATTTTAACCAATAAAAAATATTTCAAATCCTAAAGGTAGAAATTGTATTTTTGGTGAATTTTTGAAGTTATATCTTCAAAATTCATTTGAAGAGAATCTAAAAAGAATTTTATAATTTTGACCGTACAAGTATTTTCTACTTTTCATGCTTCACATAATCTTCTTTGATTCAAACTTCAAAAAAGTTATAAAACTTATATCTTATAGCACATTTGTATTTTGTCCAAATCCCTCGGGCTTTTAGGGGTTAAACTCATTTTACATACTCATCTAAAACTTGGTATAAATATTCCATTAGATGTGATTTGCATTTATCCTTGAAGGATGATTTATTGAAAAATGTTTGGAGATATGGAAGCCGTCATCAAAGTTAGATCAATCTTGAAATGGACGCTTGATGCATTTCCTTCCTATCTTTAGGATCACCCCAATCTGAACATGTTCTCAAAAACAAGCCCTATAAAACATTAGAGGAAATTTGGGGACTAATTTTTTTTTCAAAACAAAATAAAACACTTTTTTTTTCCCCTAGATTTGCATATCTGCCAAAATCAAACAGTCCTTGAGAGGAACTAGATTTTTTTTATAACCTAAAGAAAAAAGTAGATGCTTGTTGCACTCTCTTCAAGGTGCAAAATATTGAAAATAGGGCACAATCTTAGAAAATCTACTAATCCAACTTTAATCTTTTATAACTTTTGCATATTATAATCTCAAAATTTGTGAGATTAAAAAATGAGAGTTTTTCAACGCTCAACAATGCTTGTTAGAGAAATTTTCTTGATTTAAGGTGATTTTACCATCGTAGAATTCCACCAAACTAACAAAATTGTGATTGGATAGTGACATTGCCAAAGTGGTACCAATTTGAATTGTTTGAAGCATTTAGTGAGTTGGATGTGCATCATACTACCGGTCACTACATTAAGGTAAACCACCTAGGAAATGACAATCACCTAGGAAATGATCCATTACAATCTTGCATCAACCCATGACAAAAAATTCAAGAAATAAAGTTTGGGCTACGTTAGGTTGAGTTAGTGGCCACAATCAAAGTCTTGGATGATGGTGATGGAGTGATTAGTGATTGCAATAGGAACTTCCATCCTTTTAGTGTAAATTTAGCACATGAAGTGACTTTTTTAGATCTTCATGTTGTGTCCATGTTAGGAAATATTATAACTACTTTAGGTGAGTAAGATGGCCATGCTAGATATAGTATTTTTTGGTTTGGGACAGTCTAGGGACTGTTGGGCCATGGAGGATTGACCCCTATATTGCCCCATCAAAGGGTAAATGTAAAAATTGCCCCCTATTTTGTGCTGCTTAAATTTTGTATTTCTTTAAGCCACCAAGCTAATTTGGGGCCTCGGATTGCAAATATGAATTCAAAATCTGAAAATTTTATCATGTGGAGCAAGTAAAAAATTCCAGTGTTTTCTGCAGGGGGTAAAACATGGGGCAATACAGCGATCAATCCTCCCTGGCCGAACTGTTTTGGGTCTGTACAACCACGGTGAGTTAAACTTAGTGTACCTTTCTGTCAAGGTTGGTTAAGATTATTTGCTCAGTTAAGGTGATTCTACCTTGAATTCTTAGAATTCCGCCAATTGGAACTGACTGACGACCATAGTGACGCTGCCACAGTCTGTGGGACCAGTTTGAATTGCTTGACAACATTTATTTGAGCTGCACGTGCTCCGTACTGCCAGTCACTACATTAGTACAATCCTTTGTTGGAGCCGCAGTTCTTGTTTTTGGTGACTTTCTGATGCACGAGCTAGCTAGCCTGCAGTCTCTGCAACTTGTAACTTCCGCGGTTGATGAAATATTATGAGTGTCAGCTCTAGCTTAGCTAGTCTAGCTCCTACCTAGGCTAGTGATGAACATTATACCCAGGCTGGAAATGAATGCTGCGGAGAGTTGCTTCTGCTTTCTATGCATCAAGACAAGCTGGTCTGTAACTCTGTACATCAGTCTGCCGTGTCGTCGAGATCCTACCATTTTTGAGTGCAATCTATCCCAGCACTCAGAGCATTCAGCACTCAAGAGCATTCTCATGCACGACTGGCTTCTTCAATTCAAGCGCAAAATATTCAACTCAGTACTCAACAAACAATATATGCGCTACTAATCATGCAGTCAATCATGGAGTCAAAGGTAAATATTATGCATGCCACTATTATTGCTAGAATGTCCAATAAGATGTTGGAGTGGTGAGATCGATTTCCAAGCGAACACTAAATCCGAAATTGGGGGCACGGCGCGGCGACGGGATTCCATGTCAACAAGGTCAGTTTTGGGGAAGTGCCGCGCAAGGTTTTTATCCCTGCGTTTGGGTAATTGAACATTAACAGCTCAGACGCACTGGATCGATCGAAGCCAGTGTGACCAACTTTGGCGTGCAAGGGTACGTGTGGTTGCTCTCAGCTCTCCCAAATACGTATTTCAATTCGCAGCATGAGATTTTTTGGCTGTCTCTTACAATCGAAAGCTAGCTGAGCTCATGAATGTGAGCTTGTGTGACGAGCATTGAATTGTTCTAAACAGTCCAGCTGCAACTGTGATCTAGCTAGCCATGGACTCTGTCTAAACCCTGTTATTTCCTCATGGCTGCATTTCTTATTATACGTTGCAATGTCATGTTTTAAGTACTAAGAGGAGCATGCAGTTTACGTGTCACTCTCGTTTCCATGTGGACTTTGATGTGGGAGCTTGAACAAATACTCAGATCTTAAAGTACATCGGTTCCAATGAAGTGCGGGAGGTATTTGAAATGTTCATGTTCACTTGGCTACCTAGTGAAGACTAATTTTCTGTGCTTGTTATCGCTGGAGATGCCTCCAAGTTCCACCCGTAGCAGTGGTTACTTGCATACGCTGGCATACGTTACTGAAAGGAGTCATATGTAGTCTTTGTGTCACTCCCACTTTCATGTAAACTCTAATGTGGGAGTTTCATCAAACAGAGTGAATAAATCACACCAGTTCTATCTGATGAAAATCGAGCAGGAGTTATCTGAAACACGTTGGCTAACTTGGACTAAGTAAAATGTCTATAGCTTGCTTTGCCAGTTCTCGATTGAGATGGAGGTGCCTCTAGCTCTGGCACCCTTGCTGTGATTACTTGCGTATGTTTTTATGCATTGCAACATCATACTAGAATGAGTAGGTCAGTAGATCTTGTGTCAATCCTACTATCCTGTGGACTTGGATGTGAGAACTTGAGCTAATAGAGTCTGAATGTATCCCGATTCCAGTGAAGAACACACGGAAGTATTTTGAAACATGTTCGGCTAACTTTCTAAACCTTGCTATGCCAGGTAGCGTTGGAGATGGAGGTGCCTCCACGGAATCAGATTTTCAGGAGGATTCTTTTCTGGGGAGTGTGCATTCTGTTGCTGTTGCCATGCGAAGCAGGAGAGCTAAAAGCCTTTTTCATATTTGGGGACTCGCTGACTGATCCTGGCAACAACAACTACATCAACACGCTGGCCCGAGCCAATACTCCACCCAATGGCATAGACTTCCCGGGGGGGGTCGCTACTGGAAGATTCTGTAATGGACGCACCACTGTGGATATCCTTGGTAAGCTAAATCAATAGGAGCCCACATTATAAGTGTTTAATTAAGATAAGTCACTTCCATTGTTGGAGGTTCTCATTCTGGAATCTGCACAGACAGAATGCAACTAAGGTTCTTAGGACAATGTTCATGTTTTTTATGACATCACTACAGAATGCATCGGAATGACATATTACTGTTGAAAGTTTTAAGGTGTTACGACGGGATTATTGATTCTGTGTTAACACATTGAAACGAAATGGTTCTTACAACATGATCTTCACGTCATTTTCAGTGCTGTTCTAAGTTCAGCTCCACTCACTGTCTAGTGTTTGCATTCTTCAATGCAAGGTTCTTTGAAGAACTCATTTTTTGTGACATTGGTATAGAATGCGTCAGAATGACATATTAATGTTGTTTTGATCTGTTACGACAAGATTGATGATTTTGTTCTCATCTAACACATTGTCATCACATGGTACTTACAGCATGATCGTTGTGTATTTCTGAGTGTTGCTTTAAGTTTTAGGCTAAGTTGCCTTTCCTACAGGTGTACCTCTCAGGGAGGCAAATAAGGGTTGAAAAATCATCTTCATTGTTAAAAAATGAATCTAGGTGATTAGCTCATTTTTAGGCTTTCTGTAATTGAAAATCCCATCTTCTCTCTATTAGTGGAAGATAGGTCACCAAGTACCCACCACTCCTAAACATTTCCTCCTACTGGTCCTCTCATTTAATTTCACTCAATATCGAGCATTTTACCTCCTCGACTACTCTGTAGCCCACTCTTTACACTCAACGTAATTCACTCAACTTCCGTTGAGTGTTTTAAATCAATGAATTTTAGGTGACTTCACACTTGGGTCTAAGAATTGTTCTTGATTGAACTCCACAGCTCAATTGGGTGGATTACCTTCATTTATTCCACCCTATCTGGCTCCCAGTACCACTGGAAAAGCCATTCTCAATGGGGTGAACTACGCTTCTGGAGCTGGAGGAATACTGGACTCATCTGGCTATCTTGTGGTAAGAATCCATCTCTTTTGTTAGTAGTATTTTTGGACACTTACAAGTGGACAACTTCCACAACCAAGTTGCAGCGGCAAGTGATCCGTTTTCTTCTTGGATTGGCAAGTGGCGAGGGCTTTTGTTTCCCCCATCAATCCAAGTGCTGGAGCTGGGGCTACGATAAGATTTCAATGGTGTTACTGTTTTGACAGATTTTTGCAAGTAGCTAGCTAGCAAGAAGGGGCGGGTAAGTTCGTTATGGAACTGATTCGTTTTTACGCTATCATGCTTGACTGATTTGCCATGGCACCAACTGGCAAAATGGACCGGATGTTTCAGATTGAGAGGCTTTCCATGAACAAGCAATTGGAGTACTTTGGCAACACCAAGGCCCAGATTATATCGCTGCTGGGAGAGGCCGCAGGAATGGAGCTCATTTCCAATGCCTTGTACATGTCCAATATGGGCTCCAACGACTATTTGACCAACTTCTACGTCCCTCTCTCTCCCACTAGCAACCTGACATCTGCCCAGTTGGCAACGCTGTTGGTCAGAGACTACCATGGCCAACTCACGGTAAGAAGAAGCAATGGAAAGAGGATTCCGATGCATCTTACCACGTATTATTTGAACACCATATGAAGAATTTATTATGGTATGTTCACACTTGGTGTTATCGGTGATGTTTGTAGTGTGAATCTAGTCCAAAGGTAGGTCTGAATTTGTTCCTAAGACCTTCATTAACATCAATCTTTTAACACCAAGTGAGAACAAACCTTTAACTTTTAAAGTGTTGGATTATTGATCCTAGACTAATAAAGAAATCATAAGTGTAGTGAAAATTATGAAATTCTTGTCATTGCATTTACTATGTATAATAGTGGACATCTTCATGATCACTACATGTAAGTTTTACAAGGGATTTAGGTTCATTTACCTTACAACCATTGCTTATCAATCCTAAACCTACTTCAATTCTAAAAACAATGGTTGTTACTCATGTAGACTTTTGTCTACAATCTGAAACAAATAAGCTCTTGATTTACACTAGTTTCTAAGAGAAACTACAGTGCTTATGTGGCTAGTAATTATATTTTGAGATTGATGGTTTCAAATGAGACTTAATTAAGCAAAACTTCACCAATTTTTTTTTGGATACTTGCCAAGGATGTGAAACATGAATTTTTAGCCCATTATGTAGCATTTATAATAAATCTTTCTATTTTGGAAATCATAGGATTACTACATGTTTAGATAGTACTTTCAATAGGTGAATTTCAAATCTAAACATATATGTTAATTACTCAAGTTTAATGTTTGCAGAGGTTATATAACATGGGTGCACGGAAGATAGTGGTGACGTCTTTGGGCCCTTTAGGATGCACTCCCGCCGAACTCACTGTTCGGCTTAGTTAGAATGGAGAGTGTAGTGAAACAATAAACTATGATATCAAACTCTTCAATACTGGTGTGCTGGCCATGGTGAAGCAACTCAATGCAGAGTTACCGGGGGCACATTTTGTCTATGGGGATTTTTATACGAGCGGCATAGACATCATTTCCAAGCCAAGCCAATTTGGTAAAACTTCAACTTTGTAGATCTTTCAATTGGTATCATCATCATCTTATCTTGACAAATTTGTTTAAACTTTTTGATGATGATCAAATTTATTTATTTAATATTTGTCTTTAGAAAGTAGGTATTACCTATTTGCCATGTAAGGTTAAAACAAATGAAATTAAAACACTTTAATGATGATGTTGATAAGTGAATGCATTGTATAATCCTTGAAAACTGGGAGGTTTAGCGAATATATTGTTAAATTGTGTCATTGATCTTGAATATGTTGGATTTGTACTTTTAGTTGATTAAATGTTTCACTTTTGAAAGATCATTAGCGGAAACATTAGTAGAGACATGGTCTCTAGGGACCAAGGAAATGACTACAAAAAGAACCACAACTAGTCTAACATGTCATATGGTTTGTCATGTGGATTGTCTTGTGGGTCATTTTCCTTGTCTACTTATTAGCTCATGCTCTAGTAGTGCATTGTGTGTTAATCTTATACTTCCTCTGTTCTAAAATAATTCAAAGATTTCCTAAAAATGGCTAGATCTGTGCATAAGTAGTTCATATTTTCAAAGGATTGCATACTTAGGTAGCTTTTATTAAACCCCACTAGGTGAAAAAAAATATATAACTCAACAATGAAGTCACGCATGTTTTTTAGATTTAAGTTCAAGAAATTCTCAACAAGATATTTGTTAGATTTAGCAGTTTTGTATAGTTGTAGGTTGAATTCTTCTAAATTGGTTGGTTAGAGGTTTCATTTTGATTCCTTTTACAAGGATCAAATTGCTATATAGTCTCTAGAGCATGGTATTTGTGGATTCCTTTGCTTCAAGGTGTTTGAACTAACTTCAGTTGTCGTCCATCAAGTTATAGAGCCAATTTTGAATTTAATTTGGAAGAAGTATATTTAGAAATCCCATATTTATTTCGGATTAGAGGGAGTACTAATTACCAATTGATGAAATGATTGCATATATGCCTTAAAACTTGCACTTTGCTTGGTCTTATTAATAGAGAGTATTTTTTGCAGGTATTAAAGTTGTGAGCCAAGGATGTTGCGGGGCTGGAGGAAGATACAAGGGCTTGGTTCTATGTTTTACATTCATCAATGCTTGCACCAATCGAGATGATTACCTCTTTTGGGATGCATTCCACCCATCTGATAAGGCTAATATGTTATTGTCAACAGAATTTTGGGAAGGCACTAAATACATTTATCCTGTGAATATCAAACAACTCGTCATGTTATAAATCATTCTTATATACATTCTAGCATCAAATGCAATTTCGAACAAATATTATTAGAAGGTATTGCTTCTATTGACATAGAAGATATTAGAAGGTATTGTTTTTACCACATTCATGATATGGTAGAATAAGTTTTATTTAGCTTGTATCCATTAGGAAATTAGCAAACTTCAAGCAAGAATGGAGCTGCAATATAGATGATTTACTACCTTTTTTATTAAAACAATTATTTGTTTGTAGGTGAAGGCTTGATTGGAAACTTTGTTCTTGGATTAATCCAATTAGTGAAGACTTCTTGAAATGTCTTTGGTGGGAGTAATTTCATTTTG